>OX438920.1:40629528-41212028 GCA_949316025.1 Lapara coniferarum
ACAGAGGGCTCCAGCTTGCAGACAAGTATTACTGTTATTTCGTCGATATTTTAATTAGACTAAATTAGTCAAAAAGCCGAGGCAATAATATTATCAACTATTCCTCACACAGAGCGATCAGTAAGGAGAAAATAATTTAGTTGGGTAACCAGGAAAGATAAATAATTAATTCATTAAATTAAAAAATGACAAAAAACATTACAGTAATTTAACTGGTTAAAGTCATCGATCATAATAAAAGATTTTTGTGCACACTTCATATGTTTGTAATATAGCCACTCCATCAAAAATACTGATATGTCAAGGTCCGCCAGCCGAGCGGTGAGTAATGCCCTAAATACTGCCGAGTGCGGACCAAAAGTCAAAATATAAACTTTTTACGATGATATATATATCTGAGGAACACCGTGAGTAAATCTTCTGAGTTTCGAAATTATGAATATAAAACCCGCTTCAGGCCAGCGTGGAGCGCTTTAGGACCGCTGTCTCGTGCCCAGCCGTGGTATAGTGTAGTAGCGCGCTGCTATAATAATAGTATTATAATTATTCGAGCCTCTTTAAACAATGAATTTATCAATTCTTGGAATAGGAAAATATAGTGTGTGTATTTTATAAACGAGACATTGTAACTAGTGTGCTATATAACTATGATCATCTCAACACAACGGGCTGCCTACCTAATCGTGGGTGTAGGCATGAACTTATGTAATACCATTAGACCAATGAGATCTTTCTAATTATTAGTTAACACAATTACTGACCACAGACAACACAGTCTGATAGTACTAGAATAGTATAGTGTTATCTATTTGAACCAGTTAGCATTCCATGCCAACCAAAGTAGATACGCCTGTCTAATTAAACGCATGCTTTTTAGAATAATAGTATTGGAAAATGCATCCAATCCAATGGCCATTGGGTACAAATTTAATTAACCTATCTTATACTCACATGTTGTGGTGGTCATATTGGATGATCCGTTGGACGGTTTAGACGACCGCAGTTAAACACATTATGTTATCCTAATATCATTAGTAATTTTACAATTAGACGTCTTTAGGTATGCATTTTACAATGTAGATATAAAAAAAAACAATAACATACCTTTCAAGTCACACAAAACACATAAAAGTTTAGTTACTTACGTATAATAACTCATAATAATATAATGATAACGACTAAGAGCAGATTCAATATATTCATCGATTACAACTTCTATTTATGATCAAACTAGATTTTGCCCGCGTTAAAAAAAAATTCCGGGACAAAAGTCCCGCTTTTTATTTTCCCGGGATAAAATGTAGCCTATGTGTTAATCCAAGACATGATCTACCCGTGTACCAAATTTCATCGAAATCCGTTCAGTAGTTTTTGCGTGAAAGAGTCACTAACATCCATACATCCAGACATCCATACATACTTACAAACTTTCGCCTTTATAATATTAGTAGGAAGTAGGATAAATGCTAACAGGCGATAGCCTAGTTGGGAGTAGAACGGACTGTCGTGACACTCGAGACGAATGTCCGCAGTTTCAAAACCCAAGGGCACACACCTCTGTCTTTTCTAAAAATTTACGTGTGTATTCTTTGTGAATTATCGCTCGCTTTAACGGTGCAGGAAAACATCGTGAAGAAACCTGAATACCTGAGAAGGTCTCTGAATTTCGAAGGTATGAGAAGTTTGCCAACCCGCACTGGGCCATCGTGGTGGACCAAGGCCTTAACCCTCTCAGTTGCAGACGAGGCCTGTGTTCCGCAGTGGGCAGTATACAAATACCGGGCTCGTATGGTAAATGCTAACATATAGACCAATTAATACAAAAATAAATATTTTACTGTTAATTACAATATTTTTACACTTCATTTTGATTGTGATTGATGATTATGATGATTTTACTTTTTACGAGGAAAAAAATAAGTAACATATTGATAAACTAATTAACCCGCAGGTGTCATATATTTAAAACTTTATATTGAGGGCTTTTCCCGGTATTGATATCTGAGGTCGGCGACCCCGACGGCGGAGGAGCGGAGGTTAGTGAACAAAATGCGTTTCGATAAAGCCGCAGACCCAACGTTGCATCAACACCGAACAGTGAGTACACAACACAGTACTTCATGCCGTACTAACTGTTTTTATAACAGAATCCGACAAATGACCAAGCAGTTTGCCTGATGGTAAGTAGAACACCAAGAGTCAAATAAATTTGCCGAAGTTAAGGCAAGGAAAGATTATTGATTTAAAGACATCACGGAGAAATCACGTAGAATCTCATATGTAACCCACGAAACAACTGCTTTACTTGAGTTCTCAATGAAAGCATGGCGCCAGGTCATGAGTGCTCTACACGAAACTGGCTGCATCCCCACTCTCCCACACGAATCTAACTATTATTTTTTTTTATTTTTACTATGTACTTAAAAAATACCCCACATTATATATTTTTCAATAACTCCACATTGACCCACAATCTTCAAAATAAAATAATTTGCAATCGACCGTTACAACCTATTTCTATAATGATTACTTACATTTACTACGCGAGTGTTCGACATTGAAATGAAACTACATATTATAACGGATTTTACCGCAGTTTTTTTTATTTTAATTTTCTCCCAGCGTTTGGAAAGCTTTGCAGCACTTCTTGGTCACGGGGCGGCCCTTTTTCTAGTTTGAATCAACTGGGTTCTACATTCACATACATACACATACACTCTCACGCCTTTATCCCCGAAGGGATAAGCAGAGGCGCAATTAGTGCACCCATTTTTCATTACATTCACCGTGAATGTGATGTGAATGATTCACGATTTTACTATAAATTAATTGTACATGCCAATTATGAAGCAAGATTAACGGCACGACTCCGACTTGTCATTAGACTAACTGCTAACGAGGCCGCGCGCCTGCGCCACTCCGGCAGATCACGAAACATTTTTCGTATAAATTCTCACGGCACTTTTAGACAACTTATTTATTATATTACATCTTTAATGATATTAGCATCCGGTGTTATCTGTTAAGTGTTAAAAACTTATTAGCTATTCGTATCACATACAACTCAGGTCAATAAAAAAAGATTTTTTTGCCTTGTCGTAAAATCAAAATTTTACAAATAAAGGATTTTTTAACCTAGCAGAGTTTTTCTAAGTCTACCATCCTTCACAACTAATTTTGATTAAGTAACACACGTATAAAATACCTGCCTTACTGCCGCTTCACAACACAGCGCCCATCGCGTGAACGAAGCGGCCCTCCCTTATCATTTCGTGTCGAGAGTCGATATCCAATACAGGGCACGCACTATCGACATTTGGGCCACGAACATATTATGTACCCATCTACCCGACATTTTACTACACTTTACAAACAGTATCCAACATGGGAAAACAAAATAGCTGTTAAGAACCGACAATTACAATATATTCTATGCGATAGAATTTTTTCCGTATCGTAGCAAAGCTATTGCTTTTACGACAAACGTCTCGCTTTAAACTCAACTTGAGAATAATGATAATAATGACACAATAAATATCACGGCACGAGACAACATTTTAAGGTAAATGACGAAAACAGCAAGTTGCCCAAAGAATAGTAAACAGAACGACTGGCGACTGCCCATAAACAGTAATAGTCTAAGATCCGACCGCGTGATTTATACGTTCATATGTTTGATTAATAAAATATAATTTTTATCGATATTTATAACTAAACCAATGCAGATCCGCAAAGGTGGCCATCCAAATTTGGCCGCAATTAATTTTAATTAAAATGTAATTAATTATTTATTTTTGAACAATTACGTTCACTTGTAATTGTTAAAAAATATATTTCATTAGAAAGAAATATACCTGAGATACCGAGAAAGTTCAAGGTACCATCCCTCACTTGGCCGCAACCTAATGTCAGCCAGGTGTAAACAGGTATAATTTCGTTAAATATATACGTTCATAATGTATTATCATGTTATACATACCAAATTGAAGATTAATTCTTTCCCTACATGATGAGGTATAGGTGCCTATGCAAAAATGCCCGCAAATAGTGACTGCCAACGATTAAAGATAAATAAAAGCGAGAGAAACTTAAGATAAACACCGCATGTCGAATAAAGATAGAGCATGCCAGCTGCTTGTCGTTTTCATGCTACTGCGCATGCGTCCATAGACAAGGTCAAAAAAAAAAATCAATTCAAGGTAAAAATCAATTCTGTTTAATTCTGTTACCATTGTTTTTAATTCAGTTCTTTAATCAAGGATTCAAGGAAAATAAACGAAACTTTATATTGATGAAAATAAAAATAAAAAAAACATTTGTGTATAAAGATAAATTTTAATATAGATTCAAATTAACGTCTTACAGTTCAAAGTTATTGTTTGAGTTGGATATAATTTAAAAAAAAATTAAAAACACTGGTTTGGATAGTAATTTTTATGACATTTTTTATGAAGACTGAAAATAAACGAAACTTAATATTGTTAAAAATTGTAATAAAACAAAATGTATTTAAAAGATAAATTTTATATTTAAAATGACGTTTCACAGTTAAAAAATATTGTTTTAGTTGAATATAATTAAAAAAATATTGAAAACACTAGTTTGGTACATTAATTATTATGACATATTATTTTTACTGCTCAATTTTTGGAGTATTTTAAACTCCAAGCAAATACGCGAGCTACTAGTTGAGCACCTTATCTATGGACGCATGCGCAGTAGCATAAAAACGACAAGCAGCTGGCATGCTCTATCTTTATTCGACATGCGGTGTTTATCTTAAGTTTCTCTCGCTTTTATTTATCTTTAATCGTTGGCAGTCACTATTTGCGGGCATTTTTGCATAGGCACCTATATCTCATCATGTAGGGAAAGAATTAATCTTCAATTTGGTATGTATAACATGATAATACATTATGAACGTATATATTTAACGAAATTATACCTGTTTACACCTGGCTGACATTAGGTTGCGGCCAAGTGAGGGATGGCACCTTGAACTTTCTCGGTATCTCAGGTATATTTCTTTCTAATGAAATATATTTTTTAACAATTACAAGTGAACGTAATTGTTCAAAAATAAATAATTAATTACATTTTAATTAAAATTAATTGCGGCCAAATTTGGATGGCCACCTTTGCGGATCTGCATTGGTTTAGTTATAAATATCGATAAAAATTATATTTTATTAATCAAACATATGAACGTATAAATCACGCGGTCGGATCTCGTACTATAACAACACAACTTAGAACTTTGTCACTGCATGATACTGCAATGCTCTCATCATTCTGAGTAGACTTTTTGAATCTTATATACCAGTCATTAGTACCAAATACTGACTCTATAAAGCTGTCCACCAATTTGTTGTACACGGCTGTTTGATCGAAGCTTTAACTTCGTTATCAGCTGGTAACGGCATCGCAACACATAACACGATATTGGGGACACGTGTTGAATGCAGCTCGTCGCGTCCACCGTTCAATAAATTGATTGGAATCAACGGTACGTGTGTTCAGGCCACACCATGCTGCCGTGTATGATTTAAACTTACAGCTCGTATCGATACCAACAATATCAATATTGCTAAGTATCGATCGTATTACATAAAAACTTCGAATGCCAATTTTTGCCAACAAAATCTTATAATTACCAATGCTTACTCGATATCAATATTCAGTATAGGGTTTTATCTTTTATGCGAAAAGCCTTATAGAGATTGAATCTATACTAATTTTATAAAACTGAAAAGTTTGTTTGATTGTTTGTTTGGTTGAACGCGCAAATGTCAGGAACTACTGAACCGATTTTAAAAATTCTTTCACTAATAGGAAGCTACATTATACTCCTGAGTGCTATAGGGTACTTTTATCCCGGAAAAACTTTTCATGCGGGCCGAGTCGCGAGCATCACCTAGTACATAATATATGAATAATACCCTAATAGGCTATTCTAAGTACCAAAGAATAATTAAGTTTTTTTTACAATGAATTAACAAAAAGTATACTACCATGTAGCCAAACTATAGCAGCACAGTAAGCCGACACACTCGCCTCGTTGGAGCGCCAGGTCCGATACCGAATTAGTGCTAGATATCGATTCTTGGATTCGCCACATTGAACTGTGATTGTAACGGTAACGCAATGTATTGACTATCGACCGTCGCGTGTCTAGCTCCGCCTCACTATTCGCTACGAGCAGTAGACACACCCGTTCCAAACATTTTCTCAGAATCTATAAATCACTTTATTTATTAATGGATTTCAAGTATTGATTATTCTGGCTATTTGGGTTGTAACCTGTATGTTAACAGTTGTATGGATAGTAGTGATAAAGATTTTTACTGTGAACGACAGCCTTTGCCTTTCTACCTAATTTGTCTAGGTTTCATTCCCATTCAGAAAAGGTTCTGCAAGCGGCTAGTCGTAAATCTTACATCTGTACTGCAATTTTTTATTTTTGTTTTACTTTCGATGATATTGATATTGGGGTGGCTTAAGATAAGGCGTAAGGAGTTTGATGACTGGGTTCCATTATGTTCTATACAACAGATATACCGTATTCATAGCAACTGACGCAAGATCCAGTCGCGCAGCAGTACACACGCGTTATTAACGAGCGTGAACTCAGCTCAATATAGTACGAAACCAAAAGAAATGAGACATGCACACTTAAATCTACCATTAGATCGTATCGCGAGAAGTAATTCACTTCATGTTGAATACAAACATTGAGCGACGAGTCTGTTCCTCAACAGGTTATTCATACACATCAGACCTTATGATAAACAAGGTATATTCCTCAGGATAAACGAGGTGGTATTACTCTGCTGTAAACTGCGTGGATTTACAGAGGTTTCTAGACTAGAATTCTATATTAGTCATTCAGTATTGCCACATACATTTATCAGTGTATTACTACACCAGCTAGTAAATGTTACTTTCACAATAATCTTAAAGGAATCTCACACACAACTCTTCTCAAGTACAGGACTACACGGAGAAGGAAGTAATTTACAGATTGTAAAAAGGCTACATTGTATATTTATAGAATACAATATTTATTACTAATAAACGAAATGAAGAAAATATTTCACTAATAGAAAGATAAACTATCCTTTCATGATATAGTCGACACTTTATTTTGATTACAAAAAAAACTATCCAAATAGATATAACAGAACTAAAACTCTTATCTAGCAGTTATTCTACATCATCGAACTTGATTCCCTTATCAGCTCTACTAGGTCACCGATAGCGATACACGTGGCTCTTATCAGATATCCGCAGGTATACATTTGTGTCCTCGAGTGGCTTGACCGTCAGTTTCGCTTGTCCCAATCGTACAGCTGTTTTGATAATGCGTGATATATCGTTTAATTTAGTAGATACGAGGTGGAGAATCGGGTTGTTTTTCTTTTTTCCTGAAAATGAACCTTAACTGTTTCGCATCAATTTAATTTTATATAATTTTTTTTATTAAATACGGCTCGACGAACATCTAGAATTAAACGATCAGTTATTACTGCAACAGTAATAATACTCAGTAGCCAAGGAGTGATTGACGCGTCGGCGTTATGGAACAAGCAAGTTGCAACTCTTGCTACATTTGAGCAAAACGCGTCAGACAAACTGGGAAGCGCCTTTTTAAAATGAATAGAAAGACGATGACTGCCTCGGTGGCGTAGTTGTATTACAGTACGACTGCAATGCTGATGTCTCGGGTTTGATCCCCGGGTCGAGCAAAGTGATATTGAGTTTTTCTATTTAGTATCTTGGAATTTGTGCCCGATATGGCGATAGGCTCGCCCCCTATCACATCTAGTGACGGAATAACGGCGAAAAGTGTGTGCACTGGTTGCGCCTCTGCCTACCCCTTCGGGTATAACAGGCGTGAATGTGTGTAGAAAGACGATGACCTCCGGAGACCCTACTGGGTGTGGATTACTATCCATGAACATGAAATATACTTTTCATTATCTCCACGTCGCGTCGCATAGAAAGCGTCAAATGTATGACGCGAAAGTTACGTTTACGACAGGTGCGACCAATCGCGACCATGGGGTATGGCAAATCACAACGCTATAAAGGGAGAAACCACCATCACTTTCCAACGCTGTGCACTCGTGCGAGACCAATCGACACGCTATTGTGTACATTTAAAACACTTTTCATTGATATAATGCATGGTTTTCAATAAATGGTGGTGTGAAACTAACTGATATAATGTGTATTCCATTAGATGGTCTACGTATAGATAATGATAAAAACTCCGCTATAGCAGCATGTCAACTAATAATGTTGGGGAATCAGCCGGTGTTACTTTGGCGAAACGACCTGGCGTAATCGTGGAGACTGTCAAGACGCAGCATCTATATAAAAGAAGAATGTAAAAATTGAAAAAAGTTAAAACTAATTTTGATGAGGTCATAAGTAAATATGATGGATTAATTTATCATGAGAATACTTATTAGTAAACGCCGCTTTTGGCAGTGTAGGCGACGCACCATACATACGGAACGACAACCGAACCATATTTGTATTTATTTTTTAAAAAAGCTATAAATAAGTATGTCACTTATTTGTAAAATTATATGTAATTTTTTAATATAAAATTAGTCGATTAAGAAGTGAAAAAAGTACATGTACAATTATTTTTTTATGTTGCATTAAATTTTTTGGTGGCAACACAGGTCGGCCTACGTGGCCTGTTTTGCGTGCACCGGTTTCAAGGAGAGTTTCATTTTTCTATCATCTACAAAATTAATCTGGTCCTTCGCGCCAAATCTGGTTCAGCGCCCTTAAAAATGTTTTATTCACCACCATATGATAGAAAGTCCACCTTGAGGAACCGTACCAAGCTCAGTGACAAAGTAGAATGTGCGTCCGAACACGTGCTCGCACCGGCCCCTAGCTACAAGGAGGCACCGCGATCTCGGAGTGTACATAATCTGAGTGCTTGTGGCACCAAACAGGAACCCAAGAGAACCCCATCTCTGCAGCCATCAGTAACATCAAAATGTACGACGTCATCGGAAGCCCGGCGTGCGCAACTTGAATTGGAAGCCGCCAAAGCTAAGGCCAAGATACAACTACAACTAATTGACAAACAGCTACAAGTCGATCTGGCTATGGTGAATGATTACGACGATGTACGTTCAAAAAGTTCCTATGATGGACAGCGGCCAAAGGAGGCAATAGAAGAATGGGTAAATAAAAGTGTGCAGTCCGTAAATAGTGTCGATCCAGGTGCGGCAACCACGGCAGTGTCGGAACCAGCGTTGGCAGCTAACTTGTTAAAACCAAGCCACGCAGAGAATGTCGAACCGCCCGTTGACAGCATCGTATACTTGGCCAACACATTGAAAAATATTATGACTGCATCACCGTCCCAGCAAGATAATAGATTATTAACTCGGTTATCTACGCCACGAGATCTTCCAACGTTCAGCGGAGATTGCATAGAGTGGTTACACTTCAAGAGTGCATTCCAAGAATCCACGAAAATATGTAAGTACAGTGACGCAGAAAATTTATGGCGGTTGCGACGGGCGCTAAAAGGCGACGCCAAGGAGGCAGTTACTGATTTGCTCATTGGCAACACACCACCGGATAAAGTGGTAGAAGCACTGGAACTCAGGTTTGGTCGTGCAGATGTAGTGGTGCAGCATATAACCAGGCAGATACGTAAGTTACCCTCTTTACCAGTAAATTACCAGCAGGACCTTGTAAACTTTTCCATAAAAATAAATAATTGCATAGCGGCTTTATCTGCTCTTGAACAACTTGACTACTTAAGAAGTCCCGAGCTATTGACAACTATAACATCAAAGTTGCCCAGTACTCTATTAAGCCGATGGATGGACTATGCTTATGGAAATTTACACAATAATGAATCCAAACTTCAATTATTAGCATCATTTCTCAAATATGAAACAGAGAAAATGGCCGTTGTTGGTATAACACAGTCTCGTGAGCATAAAGAGCCTGATCAATTTATATCTACAAAGAAAGGTGTACATAATAAACCTAAATATAACAGACAGACTGTGCTTGCTACCACATCTGTCACAACTGATAAAATGTGTAATTATTGCAAAAAATCTGCTCATTTATTACCAGATTGTCGCATATTCAAGCGAGCTATGAGAAAGGATCGGTGGAGATATGCAAAAAGCAATGGCCTTTGTTTTGGTTGCCTATTGGATCGTCATGACAATAATATATGCCCCGCACCTGTGTGTGATATTGATGATTGTGGCCGCTCACACCATAAACTGCTACATTTCAGTAAGCCTGCAACTCATATTATGCAACGTGAACCACCTCATGACTGCGAGAACAACGGGTCACTTCCTGTAGAAGAGGAGCCTTCAACAGTGGCACACATAGTCACTGCATCTGCACACAGCGATGACAACGGGACTCGACACAGCAGTAGCCTCATCACAGCCCCAGCGAGCAATGTTGCAGTAAAAGTGGTTAAAGTGCATTTAAGTGGACCTAAAGGTAATGTGACTACCTATGCATTACTGGATGATGGTGCATCCATATCTATGATAGATAAAGAGTTAGTAAGTCAATTAGGATTGCAAACATTCCAGTCTAATTGTATTAAATTAATAGATGCATTTGGCATAGAGGTATTACAACCAGATGCTCCTAAAGTGTCTGTAAAAATTAGTGGTAATAATAATGTTAATTATGATGTATGCTTACGTCAGACTGATAAGTTAAAGCTACCCATGCAGAACCTGTCATTTATAAATAATATTAATTGTAAGCACTTATTACATGTTAAAGATATGGTTTGTAAAGAATGTGTGGTGCCTCGCTTACTTATAGGCGAAGATAATTATTATCTTTTAGCCCCGTTGGAAATATTACACAGCAATAACAAATTCGAGCCATATGCTACGAGATGCCGTTTAGGATGGTCTATTCATGGTTGCTACAGTCGCACTCAGTCCTCTGCTAATGGTCATATTTTTCATCTCGCTCACTCGGATTCACAGGTAAACAACATTGAACAATTAAATAATTTAGTAAAAATGTCATTCGAATTAGATTCCATTGGAATATCGACTGTACGTCGTGAAAATACAGCCCATTTGAGAGCTGTTCGCATATTAGATGAAACGTCACGTATTGTCGGTACCCAGTGGGAAGTCGGCTTGCCATTCGTCAAGGATGTGTTCACTATGCCAGACAGTTATAATTATGCGCGGTCGCGTTTACAGGGTTTGATAAGGAAGTTTCAGACAGACAGTGGGTATGCAGATAGGTATAAAAAGGAAATTGAGAAATTGTTTCAGAACGGCTATGCTCGAGAACTAGAGGTAAATAATCACTCGAGTAGTCACATATGGTACCTGTCACATTTTGGAGTGCAAAACCCTCATAAACCCGGTAAGTTAAGATTAGTATTTGATGGTGCAGGCAAAGTGAATAATATCAGTCTCAATGACTATTTATTGACGGGTCCAGATTTATATAGTACATACACTACTAGGGATAATGTTGCGATTTCGTGAACATAAATATGTGTTAATTGGAGACATTAAGGATATGTTCCTGCGTATAAAAATTCGTCCTGAAGACCAGGATGTGTTACGATTTTTATGGCAAGAAAGTGCAGATGCACCCTTAAAGATTTGTGTTATGCAAAGTCTTATTTTTGGTGCCACATGTTCGCCTTTCATTGCACAATATATCTATACATCTATACATATAAATAAAATTGGAGTGTCTGTTTGTAATATTTAAATAACCGATTTTTACTACATGTATGTGAGTATATATACGGTACCTGCACCAAAATAACATTTTTTAAAATTTTTGTCTGTCTGTCTTTCTGTCTGTCTGTTTGTTCCGGCTAATCTCTGAAACGGCTGGACCGATTTTGACGGGACTTTTATTGGCAGGTAGCTGACGTAATAAGGAATAACTTAGGCTACGTTTTATCCCGGGAAAATATAAAGCAGGACTTTTATCCCGGAAAAACTTTTCCACGCGAGCTGTATAGATAGATGTATAGATATGTATAGAAAAATATATAGATATGTATAGAAAGATGTATAGATATTCGGTACATACACCAAAATAATATTTTTTACAATTTTTGTCTGTCTATGTGTCTGTTTGTTTCGGCTAATCTCTGAAATGGCTGGACTGATTTTGACGGGACTTTTATTGGCAGGTATTTAATGTAATAAGGAGGTACTAAGGCTACGTTTATTTTACAAAAAATATTTTATTTTAGAAAAATAAAGTATTGTTGCAATGTCCAAGTACTGTCCAGTACCACGTGCAGCTCACGCGCATGCCCCCACTGGGCCATCACGTCGGGCGCCTCCCGCCACTTCTCCCACCAACGAATTAATATCACAAAGGCTGCCTATCCCGCGGGCTTAGAACGCGCGAGTGGGCTATTGCTGATG
This sequence comes from Lapara coniferarum, assembly GCA_949316025.1. Classification (NCBI taxonomy): domain Eukaryota; kingdom Metazoa; phylum Arthropoda; class Insecta; order Lepidoptera; family Sphingidae; genus Lapara; species Lapara coniferarum. The sequence goes on from OX438920.1 coordinate 40,641,969, forward strand.
GTTGTGTCTCAACGAGTTCATTTTTTTTGTTTACGTGGTGTGGTGGTTTGTTTACGTGTTCATTTTGTTTACGTGCAGAAAGTGAATTATTACTACCGCCCAGCGTTCAAGGGGAACGACTGAGCGGTCATGTTGGGTTCACCGTGCCTTACGACCCGACGTTGAGCCGCCCGGAGAGATGGAAAACGTCGGGCAACCGCCGGGCCGAGTCCCTAACCTATGTACACCGCACGGCATACCAACTAAAACTCCGCGGTGGCCATCTTCGGCGCATTAGGGACGGCTGCGGGCTCCCTCCGACTCACGACTAAGTTGTCGTCCGCAACCGCCCCTGCGCGTACCGCTGTTGCGGTCCATCTCCTGTTGTTTGGGGGGCTCAGAAGCCCCCGTACGCCGAAGGACGCCCTCGGCGTCAAAGGCAGCGTAAGGCCTAACCGCCATGATGCCGTCCATCACGGGGGTCACAAAAGTTGGATAGACTAATAGGTGGACGGCCCCTTCCGCCCACCCGTGACCCCCGGAGGCCCCTATTAGTCGCCTTTTACAACAGGCAGGGGATACCGTGGTGGAATTCTCCAAACGCTTCCAATCCACAGGGCGGATATGGATGTCTGGATGTATGGATCTTTGTTACTCTTTCACGCAAAAACTACTAACACACGGCACACGGGTAGAACATATCCTGGATTTACACATAGGCTACTTTTTATCCCGAGGAAATGTAAATCGGGACTTTTATCCCGGAAAAAACTTTTAACGCGGGCGGAGCCGCGGGCAAACGCTATAATATTATAAACACGAAAGTTTGTAAGTATGTATGAATGTCTGGATGTATGGATGTCTGGATGTTTGTTACTTTTTCACGCAAAAACTACTAACCGGATTTCTATGAAATTCGGCACACGGGTAGATCATGTCCTGGATTAACACGTACGCTACATTTTAACCCGGGAAAAATAAAAAAACGGGACTTTTATCCCGGAAAAACCTTTTAACTGGGGCGGAGCCGCGGGCGAAGTCTATCCTACTATAATAATATTCTTAACACGAAAGTTTGTAAGTATGTATGGATGTCTGGATGTATGGATGTCTGGATGTTTGTTACTTTTTCACGCAAAAACTACTAACCGCATTTCGATGAAATTTGGCACACGGGTAGATCATGTCCTGGATTAACACACAGGCTACATTTTATCCCGGGAAAATAAAAAACCGGACTTTTATCCCGGAAAAAATTTTTAGCGCAGGCGGAGCCGCGGGCGAAATCTATCCTACTATAATCCTACTAATATTATAAACGCGAAAGTTTGTAAGTACGTATGGATGTCTGAATGTATTGATGTCTGGATGTTTGTTACTCTTTCACGCAAAAACTACTAACCGCATTTCGATGAAATTTGGCACACGGGTAGATCATGTCCTGGATTAACACACAGGCTACATTTTATCCCGGGAAAATAAAAAACCGGACTTTTATCCCGGAAAAAATTTTTAGCGCAGGCGGAGCCGCGGGCGAAATCTATCCTACTATAATCCTACTAATATTATAAACGCGAAAGTTTGTAAGTACGTATGGATGTCTGAATGTATTGATGTCTGGATGTTTGTTACTCTTTCACGCAAAAACTACTAACCGGATTTCGATAAAATTTAGCACACGGGTAGACCATGTCCTGGATTAACACATAGGCTACATTTTATCCCGGGAAAATAAAAACGGGACTTTTGTCCCGGAAAAACCTTTTAACGCGGGCGGAGCCGCGGGCGAAGTCCATCCTATTATAATAATATTCTTAACACGAAAGTTTGTAAGTATGTATGGATGTCTGGATGTTTGTTACTTTTTCACGCAAAAACTACTAACCGGATTTCGATGAAATTTGGCACACGGGTAGATCATGTCCTGGATTAACACATAGGCTACATTTTATCCCGGGAAAATAAAAAACAGGACTTTTATCCCGGAAAAAAATTTTAGCGCAGGCGGAGCCGCGGGCGAAATCTATCCTACTATAATCCTACTAATATTATAAACGCGAAAGTTTGTAAGTACGTATGGATGTCTGAATGTATTGATGTCTGGATGTTTGTTACTCTTTCACGCAAAAACTACTACCCGGATTTCGATAAAATTTAGCACACGGGTAGACCATGTCCTGGATTAACACATAGGCTACATTTTATCCCGGGAAAATAAAAACGGGACTTTTGTCCCGGAAAAACCTTTTAACGCGGGCGGAGCCGCGGGCGAAGTCTATCCTATTCTAATAATATTATTAACACGAAAGTTTGTAAGTATGTATGGATGTCTGGATGTATGGATGTATGGATGTCTGGATGTTCGGATGTCTGGATGTTTGTTACTTTTTCACGCAAAAGCTACTAACCGGATTTCGATGAAATTTGGCACACGGGTAGATCATGTCCTGGATTAACACATAGGCTACATTTTATCCCGGTAAAATAAAAAACGGTACTTTTATCCCGGAAAAACTTTTTAGCGCAGGCGGAGCCGCGGGCGAAGTCTTTCCTACTATAATAATATTATAAACGCGAAAGTTTGTAAGTATGTATGGATGTCTGGATGTATGGATGTTTGTTACACTTTCACGCAAAAACTATTGAACGGACTTCGATGAAATTTGGTACACAGGTAGATCATGTCCTGAATTAACACATAGGCTACATTTTATCCCGAGAAAAAAAACGGGACTTTTATCCCGGAAAAACTAAAAAGCGCGGGCGAAGCCGCGGGCAAAAGCTAGTACGAAATAAAAACGCGCTTAAATATCAGGACTTGTATCCGGAAGCGGTTGATGTGATTGTAAACAATCACTACATGGATGATTGTTTGCATTCATGCGAGTCTGAGCTCAAAGCGATTCAGTTGATTAAAGACATAACTATGATACATAAAAATGGTGGGTTCGAAATTACTCGTTGGTCTAGCAATAGCAAAAGTGTACTACAAAGTGTTGCGCCCGAATCGCTCGCTCCGACTGCACTAGAATTTAAACTTGGCGCTACGAACGCCACGGAGCGCGCACTTGGCTTAATGTGGCATCCAAACACTGATTCATTTGGGTTTAAAATATCTTTGGATCGAGTTCCTATAAATATTTTGAATGGTACTGAACCACCTACTAAAGCAAAGATGCTTAGCATAATTATGTCTGTTTATGACCTTCATGGTTTCTTATCCCCTTTTATTATAAAAGGTAAAATTATATTTCAGAACGTCCATCGTAGCGGAATTGAGTGGGATCATCGCATTCAAGATGATGACTACGTTAGGTGGAAAATCTGGTTAGATGACTTGCAAAAGTTAAACTTGCTGAGTATCCCGCGATGCTACATGAATGCAGGCGAGTGGACAGCGTGTTACTCGACCGAGCAGATTATGTCAGGTATTGATGATTGTGATATTATAGACAAACAGATGCACATCTTTTGTGATGCGTCTACAAAAGCTTTCGCAGCTGTCATGTATTGGCGATTTGTACGAGGAGATGGTCATGTATTAGTAAGTTTCGTAGCTAGTAAAAGCAGAGTAAGTCCACTGCGCCCTGTATCTGTTCCGAGGCTGGAGTTGCAGGGGGCACTGCTGGCCGCTCGACTTGCATGTAACATACAAAAAGAACACAAACACTTTCAGCCCGATAAACGCTATTTCTGGTGTGATTCAAGCACAGTATTACAATGGATACGTAGTGATCCTCGTAGCTATAAACCATATGTTGCTCATCGATTGGGGGAAATCGACGAATTAACTAAGTCATGTGAGTGGCGACATGTACCATCTTTACAGAATGCCGCGGATGTGGCCACAAGAGAGGATGCACCTCCTTTGTCCTATACAGATGTTTGGTTTCAGGGTCCAGCCTTCTTGCGTTACCCTGAGGATAAATGGCCAAAAGATCGCAAGTTCACTAAACTATCGGAAGATAGTTTATGTGAGCAACGATGCGTGCACGTAGTGGCCGTAATAAATTCAGCTTTTTCTTTACCTAGTGAAGATAATATCTCGAATTGGACCACCTTAGTGCGTGCTACAGCAAGAGTTTTGTTTTTTATCCGAAAATGTCAACGTAAAACTGTAAGTTTTAATCTTCCTTTGATCAAGGAAGCTGAAGGTTATTTAATTAAAAAAGTACAACAAGAGTCGTTTGGTACAGAGTTGTCCTGTGTTAGTAAAAATATGGCCTTGCCGCGTAATAGTCGCTTATTACAACTGTCGCCATATATGTATGATCTAGGTATTCTGCGGGTTGGTGGTCGTATAGACAAAGTTGCTGGTGTTGAATACTCTACTCGTAGACCTGCTATTTTAGACGGTAAACATAGGATAACACGCTTATTGGTGGAACATTACCACAAAAAAGCACTACATGGTGCAAACGAACTTGTCGTCAATGAATTGAGACAACTTTATTGGATTATTAAAATTAGGCCAACTGTTCGGTCAATAGCTTCCCATTGTTTGTTTTGTCGTTACAGGCGCGCCGCTCCACAACCGCAGCGTATGGCCGACTTGCCAGCTGTTAGATTGCAGCATAATAGACGCCCTTTTAGTTACTCTGGTGTAGATTTTTTTGGTCCACTGGAAGTCACGGTTGGTCGTAGACGCCTAAAAAGGTATGGCATGCTTTTTACCTGCTTAACCATTAGAGCTATTCATATTGAGTTGACAGAAGATTTATCCACTGATTCTACTATAATGGGACTCAGGCGAATGGCAGCACGCCGAGGCATGCCTAATGTCATTTACTCAGATAACGGCACAAATTTAAGAGGTGCTAATTTAGAAATTAAACGGAGCATTGCAGAACTAAATAAGGATGTACTCCGTGAGGATGGGATTACCCGTGGAGTAGAATGGAGGTTTATTCCACCAGGGGCTCCTGAGATGGGAGGGTCTTGGGAGCGTATGATCAGGACTGTAAAATCTTCTTTGCGAGTTATTTTAAAAGAAAGGGCACCTCATCCTGATACTTTGTTAACATTGATGGCTGAGGTGGAATCGTTGGTGAATAGTAGACCTTTAACTTATGTTTCTGTAGACCCAAATTATCCAGAAGCTCTTACACCAAATCATTTTTTGTTGGGAGCATATGTTGTTGATTCACCATTTGGTAAATATGATGATTCAGATCTTTATCTTAGAAAGCGTTGGCGAGTGGCGGAGAGATTAACTGACATGTTTTGGTCTCGTTGGATAAAAGAGTATTTGCCTACTTTGCTGCCGCGACAAAAATGGTGTGATGAGTCTAATCCATTACAGGTTGGTGATTATGTCGTTATAGTAGATCCTAGTCTACAACGTGGTTGTTGGCGTCATGGGATTGTCAGTGCGATTGTAGCTGGGTCGGACGGGCGCGTTCGTGTTGTAGATGTTCGTACGCGGAGTGGTGTGTTACGAAGACCAGTAACACGCGTCGCTTTATTGTCACCACGGGATGATAGTGCTAAGTAATTAGCACTAAGGAGGCAGAATGTAGGCGACGCACCATACATACGGAACGACAACCGAACCATATTTGTATTTATTTTTTAAAAAAGCTATAAATAAGTATGTCACTTATTTGTAAAATTATATGTAATTTTTTAATATAAAATTAGTCGATTAAGAAGTGAAAAAAGTACATGTACAATTATTTTTTTATGTTGCATTAAATTTTTTGGTGGCAACACAGGTCGGCCTACGTGGCCTGTTTTGCGTGCACCGGTTTCAAGGAGAGTTTCATTTTTCTATCATCTACAGGCAGGATCGTCTGAAAATCTTTAGCGTAGACCTATGTTCAGCAGCGGACTACATGACTGATGATTATGAAACGCACACTTTAATGTATCTATGTAAAGCTGCAAGATCAGCATAAATGCGACACGAAACCTGTTTCAAGTAGTTACTCTTTTCAATCCACGTGAAGATTATCTTCTTTACCAACTGAATAAGTAGACGAGAAAGTACCTTTATCATAAGTATCCCGACTGCCCTGTGGCCTATACATTAGATGACAAGGTTCATAATGCGGAATATTTTTTAGGTAAATTGCATTACATTATGATTCAAACAAATAATGTTGGCACTCTTATTATCAGGCAGCATCGATAGGCAAAGTGACGGTACCTAACCAAAGGAATTGTCTGTCTGCAGACGAAATTTAGAAGTACCTATGATATAATAAGTATGTATAAATCCTTCGAAGCTCACCAAATTGATGCTCCAAAATAATAATTGAAGAGCCGATGGAGCGCCCCGTATATAATCATAATACGGTAAGGTAATAATGACGATATGAACGCGAGCGGAAAATGTCGACGAGCGGCGACAGCAGGGTCGGGGGTACCGCGGGCCCGGTGACCCCGCGCAGAGGACCGGCGCGGCCGGTGCAATATTAGGACTACCAACTACTAATGACTATTCTTTCACAACTGAGGATCCGAGGCTATAGGTATAATTTCTAAGTGGCATATTGGTCTATCCACTGACTATGTAACCCTTTCACAATTTTAAGTTGTTCATGACGAGGTATGTCGCTTAATCATGTGTGCGATTTGCTCATTACCAACATGAGGAAACAAACGAGGCCTCTATACTGAAAATCAATAGTGCCAAATGCCAACCCTATTGAGTACGACCTAAACCCGCCCTCACGCCAGCGCGGCGCTCCAAACTTCATTACTAGGATTATTGGAGCGTGGACATTGCAGATTCGCGCCGGATTTGGGTCGGCCCAAGCCGGCAACCCAACGCAGCTGCCGACGTCAGCCACTGCACGCCGCGCCGCGCCGGACGATATTGTTAGCCTTTGTTCTACAAATTTTGCATTTCATTTCACTACCGACGGGATCAGATTTTACACGAACTGTCAGTGATAATTGAACGGATCTGCAATCTGTACAGATTGGGTCTACATGCTTTTATCTTTACGATAACGTTTACCCGCCACTCCACATTTAAAAGCTTTTCTGGAACGAACGTATTATTTAATCAGAACAAAATCTCATCTATGTTCCTCGCAGAAAGTGCACCTTTAGACTCTGCACCCTTAGCACGAGATTACGCACTATAATATAGTAAACGTTATGGTTTCGAATTCCTATGGACATTTTTGTATGAAAATTTTAACAGCTCGGCGCTCCGGTGAGCTTATTTGAAACTTAAATAAGACAGCTTCAACAATGCGTGCGTGTAAATTTAGAATAGTAAATCGAGACACCATAGACAAGTATGTGTCAAAAAGGTATTGGAAATGCGTTTTTTTGCGTATGGTACCGTCTAATGCGTTATTTTACTCGTAACGAATTTAGTTGTTCCGAACTACACACCCGCAAATCAGACGCAAAGTTAGTTTTAAACCAATAACAAAGGTTTATAGATATCGATATCCCGCAACCTTTAATAAGGACAAACAGTGCCTAGGATCAGCTTGGCTTAATAGCTAGTTAATTAAAAGGCTAAGTCCATAGTCCGCCCGACTAGATCCTAGTTTAGCTGCAAGTAATTAACGTTAAATGCATCACCCGGCGGGGCGCGTAACTCCGCAGCTCGGGCGAGATAATTAGCATCCCGGACAAAAGTCAAAGAATTTAATTAACGAGGAACTTATCTAGATGCAAGACTTGATGAACTAGTGAGCATCTATTATAGGCAAGCGTGTCTCTGGTAACAAATAGCAAAGGAATTCACTCTCAAACTTGACTAGGTACGCTATAATAGTATAGTTTATGCTTAGTACCTGCTCATTGCAATTAGAATCCCAACAAGTATTTATTCGGTTGGCGTAATTACACAGTCGTTATACCAATGAGGCGTTTATCGCGGCAGTCAAAAATAAAATAAACCAATATTTACAAATAAAAATAGACACATTGTTGAAAAAAAAACGTTACCCACCATCTGTATAAATATAAATGAACAAACACGTGTAATGAACGCCGAAGCGAGCGGCCGGCTCGTGGGGCCGACCCCGCGCAGTGTTGTTCACACTTCACACCGAGGGTCGTTAACGAGCTGGTGGCGGCGCGGATAGCTCGGCCCTGCCATGGAAATATCGGAAAATGTACCTTTCCAACCAGGGCGCCAACTATGACAAGCTGTGTTTATTCCACGTATCGAAACACGGAATCGCTATTAACGCGTTAAGGGTTGGGGTCGTAAACTCTAGTAAGTTATACGGCTAGGTAGATTTTGTTTTTCCTTACAATATTTTACGTTTATGGTGATGTTGTTTGTACTTTGTACAAAATCTACTGAATATAAATATTACACTTAACGTTATCTGAACTGCATTTACCTACTATGTACTACACTCTACGATCAAACTTGAGATATTGCATCTGGCATGAAAGAAATTAAAATAGTAACTTTATCCGCATCGATAAAGACGCAATTTTAATTGAATTGTGCACGTGTTTTAAGCCGGCTCGGGACAGTGGATTATCGTAGCGTCAGTTAGTTCTCGCGTTACTAATTGCCAATATGTAAGTGGGAAGCTGCGAGGGTGTCGCACTCGCGCAAGTCCGTGGGCCCCCCGCCCCAGACCGACGAGACGCGTCTATAATCTAGATATATCTGTTAGTTCATTATCGCGCTTTATGCATGCAGTGTCGTTCGGTGTGTTGAGCATGGCGATTGTAATATTTTATAACAGTATAGATCACATACTCTATTATTATTAATGCACATAGACTATTGTGCAATTAAACATATGAATTAATTCCGCCTATACAGTGTGGATTAATCGTTCAAAACTGTAGTTTGAGAGTCGTAACACACATGAATTAAAAAATATGATGATGTCAAAGATTATAATGAAATGTCTCTAAGTTTTTTGTTTAATTTTCATTTGAAAAGCATTATATGTATATAACGTAATTAGTTTTTGCTAAGCCTAGAAGACTGACAAGCAAGAACATAATTAAAAAATAACACGCAACATCTCAATATAGAGCCATAAAAAGCTCATCAACAAGTCATACCGCTCGCTCTGATTAACACGTGTCCATCACAAAAGATAGCGAAAGTAAACAACAATTACAACTTGTCGTTCAAAAGAAAGAAACAAAAAGTGGTTTCCCGTACCGGGAATCGAACCCGAGCCTCCTGGGTGAAAGCCAGGTATCCTAGCCACTAGACCATACGGGAGTTGAAAAACGAACCAAAAGTCGCGTTCAATATGACCAGCTTAATATAAAAACGTGTTCACAACTGGCACGCAGAACGCACATTCTTTTTTATTAAATAGAATTTGGCGAAACGAGCGAAGCGTTCACTCGATTGTTAACACTGTGTCACCAATTATCATGTTTTTATTGTTTACTCCAGTCTTTTAAATTATTACCCTAGATAGAAAGTCCTTCGAACAAAAGATGCTGTGTAATTTACAAACATTTCATTCTGTTCATTAGATTTTACAGTTATGCAAACCGTCGTAGCACACCGTTGTTGCTCTGTACGTGGAATCACGCTATTCTTCTGGCTTGCCTTGAAAAAAAGTGCCGAACATCTTTGAACAACCTCTAGAAAAAATCGTTTAACCTTACCTCTAATAACATGTTGTCTTACATTATAATTAGCTGCTATCTAGCTAGCCCTCCGCTCTTTCACTTCTATTTTAATTGTTGATATTCATCAACGTTAGATCACACATTCGGTCAATTTAGTATTGCGCCAGCTCTCTGCTGAATAAAACCGACAATCCAGTTTATATCAGGGTACGTCCCGCAACGATAGTAGCTTAATCCGACATTGACCTAGAAATGCATTTTATCGAGAAAAAATTATGAGAGGCCAAAACTAAATGGAACTATACTGAAAAGAAAGGCAGAGGACTTCCTCACTAGGTACACATTAACATTCTGTGTACGAACATTGTATAATGCATTATAGAAAACAAGATACTCAGGATTTCTCACGTTTTTCTTAAACTTAAAGCTAGCTGTAGTGAACAACGAACACCCATCAGTTGGAGAGGCGTGCTCGACGGGACGAACCCGCGACATCCGACAGTTCGTTCCAAACTGTGTTATCATCACTTTTTAGTTAATAAACTCCAATGAAGCTACTTATCTTGTGGTTTTTCCGTCGAACAATATTGTATTTGAAAGTCAAATTAGTTAGTAAGATACAATCGATTATGTTATGCCTAAACCATGATAGCAAATTACAATAAACAAAACAATATAGATAATGAAAATATCTAGTCATAATCAATGTACAATCAAAGTACAGATATCAGTATGTTTATCATAGGTTTGAAAATATACTTCAATGAAAAGTCAGATTGATTGTTGTAGGACGCCGAAAGCGTAAATCCTGATTTCACTCTTTAAAGGCTGTTTGTTGTTGTTTGTTTGTTATGTTCGTTGGATTAAATTCTGTTTTCGAAAATATTAACTAGTTAAAAGTTAAAGTTATTACTAACAACTTGTAATCCTTCTATGAACGATCCGTGTGTTTGTTTTCTTCAGCATCAGATAGCTAAGTTTAAGTTTGTCCCGCAAACGTCAAAATTATAGTAATACTTTTTAATATCTTCTTCTACATGAATAAAAATACACTAATTTGTGTTTAAAATACACAGGTATAATTAAATATTGTCAGAAAGTAAGTTATCCTCCGAATTGAATTGTACATTGTACAACTGGCTAAAACGCAACAAGCCAAGCCCATTACGAGCACAAACAGAAATATTTGTTACTCAATAAAGTCGTAACTCGTACCGGTTGGACGATTTCGCTCACAAAGTTGTCCTAGTCTCTGACTTGCACACCTTATACAAAAGATACGATCGTTATCATAATGGAAAAACTTTCAAGTAAAACCGATAGCAAATAGGAAACAAATATTTCTGATATAGGTACAACTGGCCTTGAATCGAGCAGGTCACTTGCTTGATTTTAAGCACAGACAGTAGGGAGTAGCAACGCTGTCTGGAAGCTATCGTACAAAGCTGACCTGTACATTCTTACCCATAGATAATTGCTCTCATACTGGCTAGTTACATTGGTTTCTATAAATTGTACGAATATCTATTTATTATTTCAATATAAATAGCCGGCGCACAATGCTCGAACAATCCGGTCGACCTTCTGCGACTTTCGAACGGCCGCGCCGGCATGGACCCAAGTTTTTATATCAAATAGTGCAATTTAAAATTATCCTTATCTTTAAAGTAACAAAGTCTTCAATGGCGGATGCGATTTTGAGCTTTGCGGAGGACGCAGCAGAACCGTATCATTAGGTCAACAAACTCGTCCACAGCTGTTATATTCGACGTTGAGTTATCGGTTCCGATTGACATGTTTAGGTTAGTGGCCCGTTTGTTTTTACTACGTATCTACTATCTAAACATACTGCTGTTACCAAAATAATATTTTATCAAAATATTTACGCTGTATAAATTTCGATGCCAGTGTCACTGTTGTCTTAGTCGAAACTCCAGTGTACAATGTAATGAGACCATTGAAATTCAATGCAACTACATGTTAAATTGAAATGTAAAGTTGCTTCCTAATTGATCTTTCACTATAAAAATATTATTATACACAGACACTGCAATTAATATCACTAACGATGAGAAGCAGCACGCACGCTGCAACTCGACAAGTATCTACAAATGACCCGTATCTAAATTAAACGAATATTGATAGGACGAGTATAGTAAATGATTATTCTGTCAATAGTATCAATTGCGATGTCTTATTGCAGGTATTGCTGTCCCGATGTTAGTGTATACAGCTGTTCCGTTATGCAAGCCGAGAGCGGAATGCCGACCTCCTGCTCAGAGCGTAGTCCCGTGAGTGAACACTGCGCGAAGTGAGTCACTCTCACGGCGACCGGTGCGGTTACGGTTATTTCACGTGGACGTGGGCAAATACTTGCCGAATACCATTTCTAATAAAAACATAAATCAATAATATCTTAAAATTATATTGATGAAATTAAGAGATAGCAGACAGTGCGTTTGTTAAACAAAATACATACAGTTGTTCATAAATTAATTGGAAAGACAAAAGGTATTTGCTATTTTCACTCGCTAAAACGTTTGAAACTCTGATAATTTTAAGTCTTCTATTGTACATTCTTTCAAACCGGAACACAAGAGTGCAAAGACACTGCATATTAATTAATGGCAAAATAAATAGTCAAAGCTGGTTTATTTCGCAATCTGCCAATCTCTGCTTAGTTATTGCATTGGTGTTTGGGGTGGTGCAGCCAAAACCATCATGTTGCCACTTGAGAGAGCCCAGCGTGCCGTTTTAAAAACAATGTTGTGTAAACCCTTAAGATTCTCAACAAATGCTCTATATAAAGAAGTAGGTGTTCTTAGAGTTCGTCAATTATACATCCATAAAGCCTGTGTTTCGACGCACAAATTAACATTAAATTCTACAGAATATAATTCATTGTTAAAAAAGCGGATTTTAATCCTAAAACTACCTTTAATTAACTCTAGTTTCGCAAAAAGGTTTCAATACTATGCCTATCCATCTATTTATAATAAGGTATCTAGATTGTGCCCTATAAAACACTGTTCAATAAAAGACTGTTCTATTAAAATTCTGGAACTACTTAAAAATCTAGATTACGAGTGCACAGAGAATATTTTGAGCTCAACAGTCAATAAAATAGGTGCTATTTAAAAGAAAAATGAAATAATTGAATTAAGTTGAACTTCACAATTGTTTTATTTTATATTATTATTAATTATTTTTTTATCTACTATTTTTAATTTTTGATTTGTATACAAAATAAGTTCTTACATTGTTTTGGCACTCTGTTATATGTATTTTCTTCCTTTCACCCAATACTCTGCTAAAGTAAACTCTGTCATGGGTAGCCCAAGATACAGGCTATGCCTAGTTTGGGTACCTCTGGAAATTCTAGTTTTTAGGATCTCATAGTGCTTGTTAATTTTAAGTAGAATTGATTCTCTGTAAGTCTATTTCTTTCAATAAACTATTTTTCATTTAAAAAAAAAAAAAAAAAAAAAAGCGGCTGTTCGTACACAGACTGTACACGAGACCCAGTAAGTAAATACATTGCTATTCATAAGTCACACGTGGCTGGTTGCTCACAATGGGGCCATAACTTTTCCCATGGAGCAAATAGAGCGTCGCGCTGTCGCTCGGCACGGCGAGTGTTGCGCAACACACAAAAGGAGGGGGACAGCCGCGCCCGTACATCTGCATACAATCGCAATCATTGTGCCGCACCAGATATACCACCAATTCCACGTTATGTAATGTATTAGAAAGGATATTTTGCTCTGTCTGTAGATTCCTTTCATTGATACTGTTGCTGCTTACATCATGGAAGAATCGCGACATCCTTGTCAGGTTATGCTATGTTTTCGAAATTGCATTCGATCTTGGGGCAATATATTCGTCTAGGTCCTAGGACCTCTACTATCCACGCCGGCGAGTACCGTGGCGTTTCCTTTCATCGTAATGTTAAGATATTCCTTCCCATTCTCTTATTAGCTCTACTTTCTTACCTACCCGTCCCACAATCTCGTCCCAAATTTCCGTGTCCTCTGTACGAATCTGTCCGTGCTCGTTGGTCGTTCTTTCATTGTAGGTACTTTACATTGTTTAATTGAAAGTGTATCTCCATAAATTATTATTCTTGGCCGCTCTGTTCTCCGCCACACGGAGAACAGAGCGGCCTGCCCGGCTAGCATGCGCACGACGACATATCTCGATAACGACAGTAGACAAATTGTCGATATCGAGTAATATGTCGTTTACCCTAACATGCGCGCTATGATCGATAAGTTTCTCGTTGAAGACGTAAGTTTACTCGTGAAGACAAACCGATGTTGCCCTTTTAAATATATATTCTAACAATTTTATTTTCTAATGTTGGCTACCGTGGTTTTAGTTCATTCAATTTTATAGATCTATGATGCAATTTTTGTTCAGTGTTGCCAAATTAGGCGACTTTTCGCCATTTAGCCTATATTGAAGAGTGTCGGGGCGACCAAAAATTGCGAAGTGCGACTGGTCGCCGTTTAGGCTACGCAAATGGTGATTAGTCGCCAATTTAGGCTACTTCGGAAAGTTCGTGTGTTATGCATTGTTTTTGTCGAATTTGAGGATATTTATAGCTTCGAGGGTGCAAAATATGTACTCAGATCCCCCTTACACACAATTATTGAAAACTGGGGACTTTTTTTTTTTTGCTCTCCGCGTCCCCACACAAGCGGGCGACTTTAGGCTACTTCGAATTTTCGCCGCGTTAGACCACTATAAATTAGAAATTAGGGAGGTTTGTTTTTTTCTTTTTGCTCCTTCACCTCTCCATATACGAAGAGGCGACTTTAGGCTACTTCACAATGAATTTTCGGCGACTTCAACCGTCAAACATTTGGTAACACTGTTGTTGTTTTATCTGACGTTTTGAGTGACAGTTTACGTCATTCCAAAGTTTATTTATCTTATTTTCTTTGGTTTTATAAATTATCGTCAATTTAAATGTAACTTTATAGAAAATGAAAGTTAAAAAACGTAAGTGAACGAAAAATTCAATGTTAATGTATTGTACACTATAAGGAACCGAATATGAAATAACTGCTCCGAACTGTTTTAGTGTACGATGTAACAAGGCAAGAATCTGATAAAATCTAACAAGACTCAATTATTTGTGCCACTATATGTTGGCTTATTCAAACTTTGTGCCGGATGACTATCACTCACCCACGGGAGCGATGCACCATAGCTCATGCTCAGCGAAATCGGTGGTGCAACCGGAAAGAAGATGGATGTGGTTTTGGCCCCAAAAATTTCCAATTGGTGTAAGTATAGTGTAATAATAACCTAATTAGCTCAACACTGATATTGTAAGTTAAGCTTTGCAGCCACAAGGCCCAAGATTTGTTTCTATTTGATATTATTTATTATTGTTTAACAATAGTGTTTAAGTACTAAATTATGAAGTACATATATTGAAATCTTTTCTTCTTTTCTGTTTTAGTTCATCCCAATGCCCAGCCCAGTACAACAGCAAGCACAACATCCAGCACCATGTTGATGAGCTCACCAAACACTACCTACAGAAGAATTTTATTTGTCCAGTTCGAACAATACCTAATTTATTGAAAGTAGATCTGTATTTTCATAGACAACTGTTTTTCAAAATAAACATCTAATCTTATAATAAGAGCTTGGACACTCCCTTCTTTGTTATCTTTACCATTACACAAGATAAAACATTACATATGAACAAAATGTACCGCAGCAATAGGGTTCCCTATGTAAATGTTATATTAAAAAGTTTCTTTGAAATATTCTTTTGCCCTCCACATTAATGTAGAAAATTTTGTATCTTAAATAAAAAAAAAGCTTTAAAAATCATATGTATGTACAATTATTTATTGGTTCATAATATATATCTATTATTTCTTGCCCATTTGGCTTGACAGAATCTTGCAGTTTCTGATAATTGTACATGTTCTTCTCCAATGTGCTGTTCATTTATAATAGTTTCCTCCATACACTGTAACATAAAAAACTCCATTACTTACAGTTATGTAACATTATCAATGTAATGTAGAATCGTAACAATAGTCATTTAATATAGAAATGTAACAATGTAGAAATGTAAATAGCCATATTCTAGTGTTAAGTGTATTTGTAGACATTCAGAGTACTTATATGAAGTTTTTAATAAATAAATAAAACATATACGTTTTTTTGTATTTTAGGTTTCATAATAATGGTATCTTTCTGAATAACTAGCATTCACATTGAATATTCTGCTGTTTAAATCTACAATTTGCAACATTTATTTTAAAATATACACTTACTGGTTTTACAAATATAATAAACAAAGTTGCTTATTTGTTGGTATAAAATATACAAAATAAAAACTGCAGATAGTCTGTAATTCAAGGGTTCTCACTACCTAATTAGTTAACACAATAATGCCATCTTATTTAAGGGCAAGATAGAAGTTTTGTTAAAGTACATTTATAAATATATAATTATCAATGAAGTTTATTAATTAATAGTATTGTAAGATATTATTATATTACCAGTTGAACATTGATCTCTTCCAATTTTTCTATTGTGCACTTTGTGGTCCAGACGGAGGTAATATTTTCATATATTTAATGGGCCTTAATATAGCCTTCACATTAAATTTTCCTCAAATTCACAAGCCATACTCCTTTGGGCTGATATTCTGTGACTCGTAAACTGACTCACTCAGCTAGAAACCTAAAAGTTATGGTATTATAAGTAAATGAACATTGTAGCTCTAATATAACTTTGAAACTATGTTGAGTTGGTACTTTCCATGATATAGGTATGGAATGCAAAACCTGCCAATAAAACTAGGTACTAACAGTAATCTCCGCCTGGCACAGACTAAGATATTGCACAAAGTGTCTTAGATAACTTCCATTGGCACGAAATTGAATGGAGCACAACACCTAACAAAAAAAGACATTTCCTTTATCTATATATATTTAAATTGTTATTAAACGCGGTTGTTTATATATGAAATTACCTTTAAAAGGGCGGGCATGCCTTTCGCGGTTCCATACCACGTTTAAATTTTTCTATATTCATATATATTAGGTATACAGAGCCATTCGCTTTGAAATACATCGCTCATATCAAAGGAATCGCATAAATCCCTTATGTTTCTTGTTTGCACTTTACACACCTCTCGATTCGATGAGAATAGAATATTCATATTATACAATTGTAATACTTAATTAATAATATACCGCCATCGTTTGTTGATATACGACAATTTTCTCTTCGTACAAAAGCAACGTAGACAAATATCTCGGTCACAAGTGTCAAAAATCGATAAAATCATTTGGTCATGTTAGGGTTCGTAGAGAAAAATAGCACAGATAAAGTAAAAATTACAGTTTTCTCTACTTGTGACGTCACAAATGATTTTATCGATTTTTGACACTTGTGACCGAGATATTTGTCTACGTTGCTTTTGTACGAAGAGAAAATTGTCGTATATCAACAAACGATGGCGGTATATTATTAATTAAGTATTACAATTGTATAATATGAATATTCTATTCTCATCGAATCGAGAGGTGTGTAAAGTGCAAACAAGAAACATAAGGGATTTATGCGATTCCTTTGATATGAGCGATGTATTTCAAAGCGAATGGCTCTGTATACCTAATATATATGAATATAGAAAAATTTAAACGTGGTATGGAACCGCGAAAGGCATGCCCGCCCTTTTAAAGGTAATTTCATATATAAACAACCGCGTTTAATAACAATTTAAATATATATAGATAAAGGAAATGTCTTTTTTTGTTAGGTGTTGTGCTCCATTCAATTTCGTGCCAATGGAAGTTATCTAAGACACTTTGTGCAATATCTTAGTCTGTGCCAGGCGGAGATTACTGTTAGTACCTAGTTTTATTGGCAGGTTTTGCATTCCATACCTATATCATGGAAAGTACCAACTCAACATAGTTTCAAAGTTATATTAGAGCTACAATGTTCATTTACTTATAATACCATAACTTTTAGGTTTCTAGCTGAGTGAGTCAGTTTACGAGTCACAGAATATCAGCCCAAAGGAGTATGGCTTGTGAATTTGAGGAAAATTTAATGTGAAGGCTATATTAAGGCCCATTAAATATATGAAAATATTACCTCCGTCTGGACCACAAAGTGCACAATAGAAAAATTGGAAGAGATCAATGTTCAACTGGTAATATAATAATATCTTACAATACTATTAATTAATAAACTTCATTGATAATTATATATTTATAAATGTACTTTAACAAAACTTCTATCTTGCCCTTAAATAAGATGGCATTATTGTGTTAACTAATTAGGTAGTGAGAACCCTTGAATTACAGACTATCTGCAGTTTTTATTTTGTATATTTTATACCAACAAATAAGCAACTTTGTTTATTATATTTGTAAAACCAGTAAGTGTATATTTTAAAATAAATGTTGCAAATTGTAGATTTAAACAGCAGAATATTCAATGTGAATGCTAGTTATTCAGAAAGATACCATTATTATGAAACCTAAAATACAAAAAAACGTATATGTTTTATTTATTTATTAAAAACTTCATATAAGTACTCTGAATGTCTACAAATACACTTAACACTAGAATATGGCTATTTACATTTCTACATTGTTACATTTCTATATTAAATGACTATTGTTACGATTCTACATTACATTGATAATGTTACATAACTGTAAGTAATGGAGTTTTTTATGTTACAGTGTATGGAGGAAACTATTATAAATGAACAGCACATTGGAGAAGAACATGTACAATTATCAGAAACTGCAAGATTCTGTCAAGCCAAATGGGCAAGAAATAATAGATATATATTATGAACCAATAAATAATTGTACATACATATGATTTTTAAAGCTTTTTTTTTATTTATGATACAAAATTTTCTACATTAATGTGGAGGGCAAAAGAATATTTCAAAGAAACTTTTTAATATAACATTTACATAGGGAACCCTATTGCTGCGGTACATTTTGTTCATATGTAATGTTTTATCTTGTGTAATGGTAAAGATAACAAAGAAGGGAGTGTCCAAGCTCTTATTATAAGATTAGATGTTTATTTTGAAAAACAGTTGTCTATGAAAATACAGATCTACTTTCAATAAATTAGGTATTGTTCGAACTGGACAAATAAAATTCTTCTGTAGGTAGTGTTTGGTGAGCTCATCAACATGGTGCTGGATGTTGTGCTTGCTGTTGTACTGGGCTGGGCATTGGGATGAACTAAAACAGAAAAGAAGAAAAGATTTCAATATATGTACTTCATAATTTAGTACTTAAACACTATTGTTAAACAATAATAAATAATATCAAATAGAAACAAATCTTGGGCCTTGTGGCTGCAAAGCTTAACTTACAATATCAGTGTTGAGCTAATTAGGTTATTATTACACTATACTTACACCAATTGGAAATTTTTGGGGCCAAAACCACATCCATCTTCTTTCCGGTTGCACCACCGATTTCGCTGAGCATGAGCTATGGTGCATCGCTCCCGTGGGTGAGTGATAGTCATCCGGCACAAAGTTTGAATAAGCCAACATATAGTGGCACAAATAATTGAGTCTTGTTTATATATGAAATTACCTTTAAAAGGGCGGGCATGCCTTTCGCGGTTCCATACCACGTTTAAATTTTTCTATATTCATATATATTAGGTATACAGAGCCATTCGCTTTGAAATACATCGCTCATATCAAAGGAATCGCATAAATCCCTTATGTTTCTTGTTTGCACTTTACACACCTCTCGATTCGATGAGAATAGAATATTCATATTATACAATTGTAATACTTAATTAATAATATACCGCCATCGTTTGTTGATATACGACAATTTTCTCTTCGTACAAAAGCAACGTAGACAAATATCTCGGTCACAAGTGTCAAAAATCGATAAAATCATTTGGTCATGTTAGGGTTCGTAGAGAAAAATAGCACAGATAAAGTAAAAATTACAGTTTTCTCTACTTGTGACGTCACAAGTCGAG
Source organism: Lapara coniferarum (assembly GCA_949316025.1). Lineage (NCBI taxonomy): Eukaryota > Metazoa > Arthropoda > Insecta > Lepidoptera > Sphingidae > Lapara > Lapara coniferarum. The sequence continues at coordinate 40,661,502 of OX438920.1, forward strand.
ATGCATGAGCACGCATGTTAGTGTCAGTAGACATAATTCGATAAACGACAAAAACCCGAGAAAAAGTGTCGACAAAATTTTGTCGACGCGCGCATGCTAGGCGGGCTGGAGAACACTAGTGGTGGGAGTTGTTAATAGTGGTCACGACCCTCAGCCTTGAGGAATCGACTAAGAAGAAGAAGAAGAAATTATTATTATACACTTCTATCTGGACATGACTTGCCATAAGTGCTTTTTATATGCCTACATGAATAAAAGCTTTTATTTTCGTCTAATCTTACTCTTGAAACGAGAACAAAATGAAAGTAAGATATTGCTTGACTACAGCTGTAAGGATATGAAATGAAATCCTCCTCCTAGCCAGTTTCGGCCACGGCGGCCAATCTCAACGGAGTTCAGCCAGGTACGCAGGAGATATTATAGTGCATAAGTGTGTGCGCAATACACAGGTGCACTTGCTATTCCTTCACTCTTATAGTCCAGTGAGACGGTAATCCAACATGACCGGAGAGAGATCAGGCGCAGGACCAACGGCTTTACGTGCTTTCCGAGGCACGGGGGTATCACACCGCCAACTTCCGACTCCGAGCTACGACTGAGTAATTTTTTTTAAGATGGAAAAACCCAGTCACAAAGTTTTTTGGCCCGACCCGGGATTCGAACCCAGGACCTCAGCGCGCAAATCGTACTCGTAACGCGTACGCAATACAACTACGCCACCGAGGCAGGCTGTAAGGATATAACATTCAGTTGAACCATGTGGTATCGAGCCACATCCAGCTCAATAATTGTTATTAAGTTCAAAATGTAGTGGGGAGGCGTCGAAGCGTCGCAGAGACAAATGGGATCAATGCGCGCCGTTCGGATAGGCCGTTACTCGAACTGCGATACCGACGGGTCAACACTTGCTGGTTTTATTACTGTGAGACATATTGGTACACGGTAACTTATTGGAAAGGGATAGAAGATGGCATGTTTAAAGCACTGCATAAAGATTAAAGGACGCGACGGATTCGACGGGTGAGTGCTGCGGTCGTGACGTGGGCTACACGCACGTACGCTACTCGTCTTGGAACATGTTACGTGGGGAAGTAACAACCGCTTCTTTACAGAAGTCAGATCTGACATTCTGTTTGCATTTTTTGTTTCTGGGATTACGATAAGAATAATGGATTAGTACATTTTTTTACGACCATTAATATAACACAATTATGGGTACTTTTTATTATCGAACTAATTACTTTTGTAATTTTCTTCCAATGGATACATTAGTAAAAAAAAAAAATCTCCTGTATGAACTCATACATGTAAACATGTTATTACGTATCAATTACGAGTACCGTGCACGCGAACCACGTCACTGATAAGATACCACGAGACACAACGCTTGAGTAAAAGAATGAAAAAAAAACCTTTGTATTTAGTTAGATTTTAGATTACTCGTTTTCGGTATCTAAAGTCTAAACTAAAACTAAGAACTGCGAGAGAATAAGTATGGAGATAGTTTAGATCCTGTTAAATACTCTAAACCTGTGCTATGTATATCGTCAATATTTAATTATACGGTTATCATACAAGACAAACACGCATCTCAATTATTGTTTTTATTAATAAAATAATGTATTGCTGCACAAACAATGTCGTTAATGCTCGTGTTTTATAATTATGTGGATAACAGCTGTTAAGTGTTATGTAAATATAACAAACGAGTACAATTTGTTTTTAATTGTGTAATACAACATTAAAGGAATCTTTACACCAAGTATTATTCACCTGACCACATTTAGGTAATATTAACTCGAAATGCTAACAGATATTTTTATTTTTGGCCGAATTGAATAGGGTAGTTTCCTATGTTTGATTTTGTACATTATTTTAGATGTCACAGAAAATAATACGAAAAGAAATTCTATTTTGAAACATTCTTGTGAGCAAAATTGGGGGCGTGGCGGGAATATCGCGCTATCTCTTTCGCGCGCAGGCAGCGTTATGGCCGACGGCGCATGACGACGTCACAGTCCAGTATTGCTGTTATTTGACAGCTACCCCTTCCACCAAATTTCAAAGCTTTATAACTTACTTACGTGGACGATAGACTAGTTGGGAATAGAACGGTCTGCCGAGACAATGTCCGGAGGTTCAAAACCCAAGGCACAGACCTCAGACTTTTTAAAAGTTACGTGTGCATTGTTTATCAATTATCGTTCGCTTTAACGGTGAAGGAAAACATCGTGAAGAAAGCTGCATATTCTTATAAGTTCTTTATAAGAATTTCAAAGGTATGGGAAGTCTACCAACACGCACTAGGCCAGCGTGGTGGACTAAGGCCTAAACCATCTCAGTAGTAGAGGAGACCAGTGCCCAGCAGTGGGACAATATTTAATGCAAGGCTGGTATTATTATTATATAACTTACTTACTATTGCGCCAATTTTGAAAATTATTTTTCCATTAGATTTCGATAGCATACATTTTTCATAATTGTATTTTTAAAAAAGTAGTGAAATACTCTATTGAAAGAGAGTGTGTATTTGTCGATGTTTATCTCAACAAGTCGGACAACCTAACAGATACACTTGCCGTATCACTGTGCTTTTAATAAATGATATTTGTTATCCCTCGCCGCGCGACCGATTTGGTGTGAACGCGGACGGCAGATCTCCTGCACTGCACCGACCGCACCATAGGCCACACACTCTTAACGAAGGAGGATGAACCAATACATGGATTTTTTTGACGTAATTAAATATTAATTAGTCTTCTTTAAAAGAATATCTCTCACTACGTAGTAGTTGTCGACGGATTCCAATAATTAGTCGCATGGCGACTAATTGATGACATTAATCAATGTTTGGATTTATCATGAAACTCTGAATACAGAGCCCTAATGCATTGCCCTGGCCCTGCATCCACGAGGCACTGCGGTACCACGTGGTGCCGCCCTATCTCCGGCGTCTGGTGCACGCGTACCTGTCTGACAGGCACGTGGTGTATCCGGGCGCCGATGGGTGGCACCGAAGAGCGATGTCGTGCGGTGTTCCATAGGGCTCGGTTTTGGGCCCTCTCCTGTGGAACATCGGGTACGACTGGGTGCTCCGTGGTTCCAATCTCCGGGTTGTCGGCGTGACTTGTTACGCCGACGATACGTTAGTCACAGCGACTGCTGGGACCTTCCGGGACGCCGCAACTCTGGCGGCGGCGGGCACCGGCCGAGTAGTTGGTAGAATACAACGTTTAGGGTTGAAGGTGGCCCTCGAGAAAACCGAGGCCGTGTGTTTTCACGGACCTCGGAGAGGGCCACCGGCCGGTGCCGGCATCGTCGTTGGGGGGGTGCGGATCCCCATCGGCTCTAGCATGAAGTATCTAGGTTTAGTCCTAGATAGCCGATGGCGATTCCGCACCCACTTTAAGGAGTTGAGGACGAAATTGTCCCGGGCAGCGGGCGCTCTTTCCCGCCTGCGGCCCAACCTGGAAGGTCCTGGCTTCCCTTGCCGGAGGCTGTATCACGGAGTCGTGCGGTCCATAGCCCTTTACGGCAGCCCCGTTTGGGCTGACTCCCTGGGCCGCCCCTGCGTCGCCCTTCTGCGCGCCCCGCAGAGAGCTTTAGCGCAGCGGGCGGTCAGGGCGTACCGCACGGTCTCTTTCGAGGCGGCTTGCCTATTGGCCGGATTTCTGCCCTGGGACCTGGACGCCAAATCCCTTGCCGATGTATTCCATTGGCGGGAGGAGGCGTTCAGTCGTGGGGAGCATCCGGCCCTGAAGGAGGTGGAGGCCAAGAGGGCCGCCTTACGGCGAGCCGCCGTGGAGGAGTGGCGTCTCAGGCTGGAGGCCCCGTCGTGGGGGCACCGGGTCGTAGAGGCAGTGCGTCCTGTCTTTGCCGAATGGCTGGACAGGCGCCACGGAGCGGCAACATACCGCCTGACACAGGTGCTCACCGGGCATGGCTGCTTCGGTGAGTTCCTGTTTCGGGTGGTACGGATAGAGGAGTCGGCCGTGTGTCACTATTGTGACAACTGCCCAATGGACACGGCCCAACATACGTTGGAGTGTTGTCCAGCCTGGGATGAGGAGCGCAGCGCTCTCAGAACAGTCGTCGGAGAAGACCTCTCGCTGCCGGCCGTGGTCGCTTCCATGGTCGGCGGCCGGGAGGCCTGGCAGGCGGTGGCCCACTTCTGCGAGGCGGTCCTCTCGCGGAAGGAGAGTGCCGAGAGGGATCGCCAGCGCAGTGGTGATCCCTCCCGCCGCCAGACGAGACGTAGGAGGCGTCGGGTGGACGACTGACCGACGTCTCCCGCCCTGTGGATTGGGGGCGTTTGGAGAATTCCACCACGGTATCCCCTGCCTGTCGTAAAAGGCGACTAATAGGGGCCTCCGGGGGTCACGGGTGGGCGGGACGTGCCGCCCACCCATTAGTCTAGCCAACTTCTGTGACCCCCGTGATGGACATGTCCGAGGCAGCGTGTCTCACGCTGCCTCGGACACCAAAAGGTGGACACGGTACGGTGTTTCGGGGGCTTCTGAGCCCCCGCAACAGGGAAAAGGACCGCAACAGCGGTACGCGCAGGGGCGGTTGCGGACGACAACTTAGACGTGAGTCAGAGGAAGCCCGCAGCCGTCCCTAATGAGCCGAAGATGGCCATACAAAAAAAAAAAAAAAAAAAAAAAAAAGAGCCCTAACGCATTTAAAGAACTGGTAGGTATGCAACACGTGCAGCTTCTGTTCGAAGAACTTTTCGAATGTGAAAGCGCAAATCTGAGTATCAAACGTATGTAGTTTAATCATTTATTATTTGAACGCGAAAGGGAATTCACGGTCAAATAATAAATGATTAAACTACTGCGGAGAAATAAAGAGCTTAGTTACTAGTCTGAAAGCTAAACATGAAATGCGGTAAAACAGAAAATAATTATGAATGACAAATTGTCTCCGTAAACAGCTCGAACCAGTCGTACACATGATGAATGAATTCGGCTCTAGTGTAATACTCTCTACCGCTGACGAATCGCACCATCAATCAAGTGGTAGCGAGTACCGACTAGGGAGTGCGACCTTTCAGCCAGCAACAAGTCCCCGCCTGAAACACTGATGGTGGCAGATTAATTCAACCTTCGCTCTCCCCTCACGCTGAGTGTGAGCGTATCGCTAAATATAACCGGACAAGTACCAGCTGGAATCATACTGGGTATACCAGCGATTTTATTATAGCACTATTTATTCTTAGAAATAAATTCAAAGATTTCGATAGACATAAATAGATATTACAAAAAAATATTGCTATCTCATTTATATATTTACACTCATCCCTAGATTAAGAAAGACCTTAAAACCCAAGAAAATCTTATGTAGAAGTAATACGATATCTTAAATGACCCATTTTTGCGATAAGTTCACTTTAATGTCTTTTCCACATTAGAGAACATGCTAATAGGGCACGGCAATTAAGCAGTAAGGAAAATCTTCGCATCTATAGTAATTCAATTGGCAGAGCACCGACACGGTACGCTGGAGGTCGTGGGTTCAAATCCTGCTTTCGACTGTTTCTTTTTGAATGTTTCTATATATTTGAGAACATTATCCAGGCACTACATGGCCATTAACATGTATAAAAAATCATAATATAGAATTCAATACACATTATAATATAGTTCGATCATCGTATCTATTACCATATTTTTTCCACGCCTTTTAGAGTTTCCCGAATACAAGTATAGCACTCTTTGATAATATCCTAATATCTTAGTGAAAGCACATTTAGAATCTTATCAATACTCCCGGAGGCTACGTTCTACAAACAAACTTACAAACTTTACTTCATGATAATATTAGTATAGACAAAACAGCTCACAAATAATGGAGCTATTTCGAGAGTCAATATTGGTGTAAGTTTACAAGTAAATGTCAATAGAAGAGTTTTTACAAACGCTCCGTCAGCGGACGCAAGTAACACGAGGTTATTAAAGTGTTAAAATAAACCGAGAGGTTGTCATTCGATCGTAACTTTCACAGACAGTTTCTGTAAATGTTTTAAGGATAGGTTTTTAGAAAATTTACGAATGGCTTACCAATGAGCATTGGGGCAACTTCAAAGTTGATGCTATTACAGTACAGATTGAAAGCCAGGGCGGCCCTAAAAATGGACCAACGAGAGATACTTCATGTAGCAGCACAAAATTATGTACATTACTAATTATACACATAATGCAGATAATTAGATACATGAACTAACTTTATGCATTACGTTCGCACTATAAACAATGGGAATAATAATGCATACACAAGCAAAAGTGTTAACGATGTGCAAACTGCACGCTGCAGACAGTGTCTACTAAGTTTGTGCCTATCTAGACTCCGGAGTAGCTCGCTTCAACAATATCGTTACTAGTTTTACAGGGTTGCCAGCGAAATCCAGACATATGAAGCCTTCATTAATGTTTTCTAAAAGAAACACATATGTTACGGCAACCCTATTATCATTGGTTGAATCATGCCTCACGTAAAGTTATCCGGTAGAACTAGCTATAAATCAGATGTATCTATTCGATTAGATGGCAACCCTACACTCACACCATACGGTGTATTCCATATATCACACACGTCCTAACGGCCGCCGTGAGCAGACTACATCTTCGGCTGAACATTAGATAAATTGAACGGTTGAAGTTCCCTCGTACGTTACGCGCGAGGAATCGATGACGCTTAATATCGTAAAGTACTGTATTTTTCAGGTGCACCCGTTAAATAAATAAACTATCCTGTGATTGTTGGTAATTGTCTATTTGTATGTCATTTTTTTCCAGTAATTACAAAGCTTCATTGTATTTCAAACTTACTGCTTTTTGACGGTAGACATAGATAAAGAAGCAATTACACCTTACCCAGTTGGAATTGTTCATACCATGATCAACCATCTACCTACAACTACGTAGCATATTGATAAAAAGGTCTGAAGTATAAGTATAAGAACATAAAAATTATGTAAGTACCGTGAAGAATCTACAATACTAAATTAAAGCAGTACATTTTCATAAGCGTATAAGCAATTAATTCTCAATGCGATATTCTGCACAGCATTGCAGGTAAACAGCCGAGAGAGCCAGGAGTGTGCAGTGCGGCGTCGGTGCCCGGTGGTACATACAGTACTAGGACGACATTGCCGCATGACAGCAAGCGACGGCGAAAGGGGTCGAGCGGCCGCAGTGCAGGTGCGACCTACATAGGCGGCGGGCCCGGCCCGGCGGCGGCGCGGCCCGTGCCACTGTACCGAACAAAAGATCATCTTGACCCACTGCCACAGTTATAACTCGCAGATTATGATCGTGCGAACTTACGTAACCGCAACAAACAAATAAGTAATTGTCGAACGCTTTTTATTGCGCTAGCTGCACCCTCTTTATACGGCCCACTTGGAAAAAGCCCACGCGTAATAAAAGTGCGGCCAGCGTCGTCAATCCGCACATTGAGTCGACAAATAGGAGCTTTATCCTGAAAACGTAATGTTCAGGTAGCTGAAAGGGAACGCGGGCTTCGGGAACGGTGTTTGGCATTGTTCCCCACAACAATATCTGTAGTATATTTGCCGCGTCGAGCATTCGCAGCATCACGCGATAATGCGCCGTCAAAGCGAGCGCGCTGAACGCCAGAGAGCGATTTTGAAGTTTTTTACGCGGTTACGTCACGGTGAAAAACGCTTTCCACACCGTTAGCGCTGAAAAAGTACTAGGCGAACATGAACCGATGGCGGTTATTGTTATCAGCAAGGGCGTCGGCGGGATGGTGAGCGGGTGCCGGGGGGCGGAGGACAGCGGGAGCGTGACGTCGCGCCACATCTTTGTTCACTCCACTACAGTTACACACCGTTATCTTATCAGCGGCGTCACACTAACAACAGATCATTGTCGCGACTTACCTCTACGCGGCCCTGTTCGCCTGGTAACTGGTGCAAAATTCTATCTAAATTCAGTAAAATTCTAACAAAAAAAAATTATGTAGCAGCAGCATTTTTTATTTTGTTTGGGAACTTCGCAAATATATCTTAAAATAAATCCCCCCCCATTAATTAATAGTAAATTGGCTTTTAAATTGTGTTTATGTAATATGAATACGTTAGATAAAAAATTACTCATACACCTTTAATGTACCTAGACATCATGACGCGGTGTGTGGAGGCGGCGGGTACGGTTGTAACTGAACAATGGGCATGTAACTAATTAGCTTCAATGTTACCTCGGAGCGAGTACGAATTCATATAATTACCTTAACACGCTCATAAACACAATGTTACATACAAATCTCAAGACCGAGTAAATTTAAACTTGAACACGAAGTATTTAAAATAAAACAAAAAAAAACTCCGCGCCTTTACCTCCGAAGAGGTAGGGCAAAGGGCATCATTTTCTGTCGTGTGTCCGTCCCATAATGTAATAGGGAATGAGTGTATCGCCATATTGAGCATTAATTCCAGACTGCACTGACATTTGGCAAAAAGAAAAAAACAAATTCAGTCAAATATTTTATGACATGAAAATTTTATTTGGATGGGTGATACAGTTACGGTGTGTTTACGTTCGACAACTGTCCAAGCACAAGGCTGTTCCCTTGGGCGCTATCACTCGCGATAAGCGTTCGGTGAACAATGCCCGGTATTTGCATTGAATGCGCCGCGCCGGCGAACAAACGGAAGACCGCGCCACGCCGCCCCGGCGACCGGGCAGCGCTACACAATGCCGCACAGCGCCCGGTGTGGGTAAACATCCGCTGCAGACGACGGTGTGTGCTCGCAACTCGCTACTCAATATTACATATTCTTTTACACATTCAACCCTCGCGTCGATTGCATATTTACACCTGGGTCATTAGTAACAAGCCTAGCCATAGTCTAGTGCGTATGACTCTAGGTGAATTCCCCCCATACGGCCTCAAAGGTAATTGCAGACATTTTTCTCTCTTTTATTCCTGTCTTAGGAACCTCCCTCCTTTTTGTCTCTTCCTCCTTTTGTAAAATACATTCGGCACTCACATACGTACTCACGATTTTGACAATGATGATTAAGCCTATATGAGCGTTAACGACATCGTTATTGCATCGTTACGACAGACATATTACCGTTTTAATGGAGTATGTATAATGCGCACTTTTATTAGCTATAAACATTCCATTGCATTTGTTTCCCTTGTCAATTAATATATTATGTGTCTCCAAAAACACACAGCATTGAGATGAAGAATGCAATCATTTGATTCGGTTAATCCAAAGATAATGTCAGTTCAATACATACCAGAATGTCCAATCTTGTTTCCCACTATGACACCAGAAGGCGCTGCTCTACTTTCGAGCGCAACTCTAGCTGTCAACTCATAGCGTCGTTTTGATTCGAACAGATCAGTTCGGTAAAGTTATTAATTAAATTAAAACTTTACCAAATATTAATTATAAGTGACAACAAAAGTGTTAAAGTGTGTGTTGTACACAGCATTGTATTTTTGGTAAGTTTTTTGGAGCCATTTAGTAAAGACGACACGCGAAATAGAAGCGCAAACAGAATAGGTACCGGTCAAGAATATGTTGCCTCGGATGGGGAACAGATCACGACCCGAAGCTTATGCAAAATAGGTACCTGTAGGTCACCAATTTGTTGCCCCAGAACCTTATGGGGAACAAGTCTCGACCTGAAACTCATGCATATCGGATATCATTGAGTGGGTACTTCCTCATCCTTGAAATAAGAGGGCATAGCTTCACCCTTATCTATGAAACGTGCGAGTACTTCTTAGCGCAGGAACAGGCACAAACATGTGCGTAAGGTTCAGATACGCGTGTCAACTCGCTAATGACTCAGTTTTATTTAGCTAATTATTCTTAAACTATTTGCTCCAATTACCAAAATTTTCTTAATATGTCCCTTTAAAATAAACATGTTAGTTACATTTAACAATAATAGTTTTCGTGATAGCTCCACACAACCTGTTATTACATACACCTATATTGCCTTGGGACAATCTAGAATATAGTTGATATGAAAATAAAGACATTCCATTCACATGTATAGAATAAACACAAAGTAAACCTACAAATCTGTTGTGAAAAGCTTAGCTCAACCATGTTTTTAGGCTTAAAAACCAGTAATATATTAAGGCATTTTTATAAAATTATTGGTTATTAAATTACCATTACAATACTATGATATTATACATGGTATTATGTAGTAAAGTAGAACTGACAATAGTGCACATAGAATTGCAGTCCATAAATGAGCATAATCAATGATTATAGCTCCGAGGCCAACCAAATTTGGCTTACATTTTTTATTTCAAATTATTGAATAATAATAATAGAGATAAAGAAACTGGGACTAATATGTGCCCACACAATCAGATCTTAAACAAACCAATATATCAGGTTTAGAATTACCTTACTTTATGATATACCAGCTTCAAAACTGCCTGTGTATAATATATAGAGACACTACTGTCTATCTTCCAGTAACTTTCTGGATTTGTTGTGTTAAAAGTTTTGTTTCTGCTACTCTTCTTTTGTCACAGTAACATTAATGATAATACCAGGCCTATCAGGGAACTTCAGATGAGAAAGGATTTTTTAAGCCTTCAGGGTGAATTAATAGATATATTAGCCCTCTGCCAATTACTCAAAAAATAAAACAGGTGCTTAATTGCCATTTATTTGCACTCATACATGGACCTCATCTGAATTACCTACAATACAAATATTCTTTATTGTAACCATTTTAACATAGAAAAATAATTGAATATTATAAAATTTTCTTAAATATATTATGGTGTATAATGGAGCGGCCTTATCAATGCAAGCTACCAAGTACAAGTACCTTCCTAAGAATTCTACAAAAAAGAAATTGGTGTGTTGTAAAGTTTGCAAACTAGCGCTAAACCAATATGGTGGTCAAAGGCCTATAACCTCTCAGTTGCAGAGAAGGTCAATTCCTTGCAGTAAGATAATATATTTTTCATAACAGCTATTATCATTATATTAATTGTACCTCTGAGAGAGATGTTAAAGATTTTCTCCTAGGTAAGTACTACTTTATGTTAACGCCACCCTCTTTTTTATCTAAGCATTGCGGAAGTGCACTCCTTCATTGGTTACTTAGAACGGAGAGATTGCCCAATTAACCTACTTTTGATTTGGCCTATCTTGAACTCCATGTACAATTTGCAGTAATTATGAACTGGGTTGTAGAAACCCTACACTAGAGAGGGAACAAATATGTATATGGTAATAAAGTTCACGTGCTTATTAAAAAAAAAAAAAAAAAAAAAAAAAAAAAAAAAAAAAAAAAAAAAACAGGCAGGCTGCAAAAATCTCGGAGATGCTTGCAACCTTGAAATCTTGGGTTTGGTATGTTAATTATCAATTGTAACAACCTAACATTTTACAGCTAAATAGCTATATTCTGAATTGACTTCAAAGTATATTGAGCAGGCATCAACCTTGCAAACCATGCAATAGTCCATTGGTGACTGTACTGTAAAACACTGTTGCAAGATACAGTTATTTTCTTGAGAATTCACATTGTGAGACCAAAGAATGATACTGCCTCACGGAGTACCTCAGGAACTTAAATGATGGTTTGATACAGTGGAGAACAGTTAAACTCTACTATGCAAAAAAAAAAAAAAAAAATATGTGAGCAGCTGCTCAAGAATTAGCCACATAATGTTCTAATGCTCAGTAGTACCAGCAGTGGTCAGTGCCTTGTAACATAAAATCCCAACCAAGTGGACATTACCAATAGGTTGTGTAAGGTCGCGTTCACTCTATATAAAAAATTGACATCATTGTTACTTGATAGGTACCAAGCAGACTAAACAGTGGTGCAAATCATCTCTGAAGATGGACCTACCTACAATGGCACTTATTACCAACAGCCTCGGAGGCAACTTTTTATAATAAAAAGGGTGGTTGTCTTAGAAGTTCAGGTCAAGTCCGAATATTTGACAGAAAATATACCACTATTGTACAGGTTTACACAAACCCAAATTTTAAATAATTATGTGTTGGCAATATGTACTGTTTACTTTATATACTGTTTTATTACATTGCCAACGGGGTTTGCCCGCCACCCACATGAACCCCAAGGTCCCTGCATATTTAAACTGTGCAGAAGGAATATATAATAGGCAATTAAATTGACACAGTGCTTTTTAGCGCCTTGAACAGTAGACGTAGTGGTAGTAGTATGTACTTCACTAGTAAGTGAAAGCACTAACTCACCCAATTCAAATAATGAACCTACGGAAGGTTCTTATTGATTAAACCTCACTAGAAAGTGAGAGCATTAACATACATAATTCAAATTATAAACCTGCTAAAGGTTGTTATTGATTGAACCTCACTAGTAGGTGAGAAAATTAACATGCATAATTCTAATATTGAACCTGCAGAAAGTTCTTTTTTATTGAATCTCACTAGTAAACAACATTAATCACTATTATTCAAATAATGAACCTGTGGAAGGTTCTTATTGATTGAACCTGCGGAAGGTTCTTAGTGATTGAACCTGCGGAAGGTTCTTAGTGATTGAACCTGCGGAAGGTCCTTATCTACTGAACCTCTGGAAGGTCCTTATTGATTGAACCTGCGGAAGGTTCTTAGTGATTGAACCTGCGGAAGGTTCTTAGTGATTGAACCTGCGGAAGGTTCTTATTGATTGAACCTGCGGAAGGTTCTTGACAAAATGTCTCATCAGGCAAAACTGGGGGGGGTGGAGCATAGCTATTTGGAGCTAGGAGAAGAGAAATCACTTATTTAAGGAAAATTTGTCTTTCACCACCTTATCCACCTTTAGTGTCCAAATAGAAAATTGTTAGTCTAGTGCAATGATAACAAATCAAAAGACATAAGGTCTAGTCAAGATGCAGCTTGATTTTAATTTGCAGGCAGTACTGTTTTATTACACAAATTAATGGTGTTAGATTCTTGTATAACTACTGTAGAAAAAAGTTATCAAGAGTCATCCAACAAATCCTAGATTTTTTCTATATATAACCTATGATAATTTTCAAACACTTGATTTATTATAAATACCACTAGTACATCATAACTAACTTCAGGCTATGTATTTCATACCCTGATCCCCATTTTGGAACTGTTGGGGAAGAGATTACCACTCTGCTCAGGCTGGTTCATGGGCCAAGATCTGGGTAAAGAACAAACAGCTGTGTCCAGACTATCAGGCAGTTGCTAAATAGGTATCCAGAACCCATATTGTAATCTCAGCTACTCAGGTGAAAGAACTAAATTATGTGTCTCAACTCTCAGAGCAGTTAAATGACACAAAAATGTTTTATTTTATTTTTTATACCAGTCATAGAAACTGTTAAATTAGCATCAAATACCAGAGTGGCTGGCTGAATATTTGTATTTTTAAACAAATTAATATTCATGCATTTCTGTGTAGATAGATAAAATAGAAGTAAAAGTTTAATTTGACTACAAATAATACATTGTATATACATAGACAACAGTCAAGTACACATCCATTTATGAAATATTGTAGCCGCAATGAGGCCCCAGCTTAGCAATATACCTAGTATTCTATCAACGGTAGCATCAAAAGGGTAGTATAATATGAATATTATAATGGAAGATATTCTGAAAAGAGCTAACCGGGAATCTGTAAGCACTTTATTAAAGATATCTTATCAGGAGATTTACAGACTCAGTGTTCATACTGATGTTTTATTGTAGGATAATTTTTAAAGTGTTTCAATGTATAATTTTTTGTTTTTATAAATTTTTGATCTCATTTCTCATGATACTCTTGATTTGAGTGTATAAGATACCACTTAACTATAAAGTGTTTAAAATTGTATTATTATTACTATGATCTCTTAATATGACAAATAACTAATAAGAGTTTTTTAGTTTTATCCAAGCTTTCTTTTTGTTAAGTTTGTTTTATGGAGTTTTTCATAAACAATTCTAGAAGAAAAAATAGTACATTCACAAATCATGTGAATTATTTCTTTTTATATTCACATAGCGTCGATTGTATTACACCAGCAGATATCAAACAGGTCTTCATCTCAATGCTGTGTGTTTTTGGAGACACATAATATAACTGTTTTGCATTAAAACAAAACAATTATTGTGTGTTGAAGAAAACACACAGCATTAGTACAAGGATCTTGCTGGTGATGAAGACTTTATGAGTTGACAGCTAGAGTTGCGCTCGAAAGTAGAGCAGCGCCTTCTGGTGTCATAGTGGGAAACAAGATTGGACATTCTGGTATGTATTGAACTGACATTATCTTTGGATTAACCGAATCAAATGATTGCATTCTTCATCTCAATGCTGTGTGTTTTCTTCAACACATAATAATTGTTTTGTTTTAATGCAAAACAGTTATATTATTATTCATATGCCTACATGTTTCTGATTGGATTCTGGTCGCTGCCTAAAGAGAGATCTAAATCCGACTGCATTAATCCGCTTGTAAATATTAGTCGATTTTTTATGAAAGCACCGATTGCCGAAGCTTCAAGACTACACTGCTTGTGACGAGGAAGAACACTACTCACATTCCAGAACTTTAAAAAATAAATCACCAAATGCAACTGTGCTGCGCTAGTCCTTTTGAGATGAAAATAACCTCACGGATCTCTGAAATCCAGTCCAGGGAGCTTGATGCCCCGACAGTCAGAGAAGCGAGTCGGAAGTAATGAGTGATAAGACAGGCCTGCGCGGCGGGTCGCCGACCCGGCACACGACCTATAAACAAATAACTGACACCTATACTAATAACATTATCATCATTGATAAATCTCTATGTATGTAATATACAAAAGTACTGATGAAAAAAAACGTACAGACTTCTATGTTACTACGCGACATGTAGTAGCAATTCATTACGATTCTTGTCTGTAAGTAATGTTATGTCAGCTGAATATTATAAACAGAGGTCAATGTTCGATGTATGTTCATACAAATGTTCGATGTGAGTAAGCCGTGTGTCAGCAAAAACTATTACTAGCAACGCACGGAAGCGTAATAGAAAATTGTAGAGTAGTTAAATAGACTATTGTTAAAAATTATTCAATTCTATGATTATTCAGACAAAATTAAACAATATTGTGATGCAAGGCAGGCAGTAATTCATTGTTAAATAAATGTAGATTATGGAGTTCTTGCATTAGCATGCAGTACGTGGGTCGTGTGGCGTGTCAAGTTCAGAGTGTAAACAAGGCTCGATGCACCGTTTGTTATGCTATTAGAAGCTGTTTGCCGGTCCAATTACCGCCGCTCATTGCTTTGAATAGGGCTGTCACTTAACATCGCTTTATTAATAATGTTTCTGTAATTTTACTAATCAACGTTTTGTCTTAAATTATTCAACGTATATTATTAAACATCTTGTATCCCTAGAGATGGCCACAGGTGTAACTAGTGATAATGCCATTATATGCCGTATTGGCTTATACATAGATTTACGGGTGTCGGTACCACTTGTTCTAATTGTGCCGCTTTCCTCATTAAGTGTTATAAAAGCACAATGCGTCGTGTATCAGCCCTGTACACACGTGGCCAGGTGAACAAACAAGGCTCTGCAGCAAACACGCGCTTTTCGACCTGACACTTTTGCTGCGCTCGCAAGGTTCAAGGGCGCGGCTAGTGACAATTATCAGGACTTCCTGGAGACTGAGCATTGAGGATTCCTCTTTATAAAATTAGTATAGTGTTAGGATAAACGTTTTTCAATTGTATTTGTAACGGTATTTGTAGCGTGCTAATAAGTTGTAGAAACCAGTCGAGACGTCAAAGTAATGGTGGGAGTGACAGTTGGGTGTATAAAAAGGCTGCCCTGCCGCCATTTGGATTGATTCGTGTTCCGACTCTCGTGCGCGCTTGGTCTCTCTGTTGAGTAAGTTGAACATTGATTTTCATGCTGGTCGGTTAGTTGCCGATATTTTTGTAAAAGTATTTCTGTTACATGTTCTTATGTGAAATTAGTGAAAAGTGTGTTTATGTAAAATCAGTGATAATTTTTTTTATTTTAATCAAACTCGCTTCTGATTTCCAACAATAGATTAAACCCAGGCAGGTAAACGTTCTTTCACTCGAGTGGAATAGTTACATATTATGACCCCGACGGCACCTATGTGAAAAGTGAAAACTGATTAGGTCGATAGCCCGGCAACCATTTCTTCATACATACGAATTACGAACTATGAATATACATCTTATATCGTGGGTATAAAGAACTATGTATGGGGCTTGTAGTCTCCGGCACCCATTCGAAATGAATATTGTTCGTAAGGTATTGCGAACCGCCCATTCCCGAAGGCAATTTTTTGAGATTCATACATACATACATACAAAGCATCACGCCGTTTTCCCTTTTCAGGTGTAGGCAGAGGTGTAACAGTCACATTTCGCCAATATTATAGGTCCCATGTAATAGGGCTCGAGCCTTTTCCCATTTACAGGGTATTGAGGTCTAGATAAACATTAATCTCAATGCTGGGATCGTGCCGCGCTCCTTCCTATCGGAACCAGCACACCGCAAGTAACTCATACACTATTTCTTTCACAACGACGGTACAAAAGAGTGTATCGACATAAAGGAACTGAATAAGCTCAACTGGCAATTAGGAGCTGCCCGTTGGTGCAAGTACTCGCATCTGCATCTAAATTGATGTCAATCAGGCCCGAGACGAGACTATTGTCTGTGCGTAACAACTTTCGATTATTGAAATCCTCCTAGCCAGTTTCGGCCACGGCGGCCAATCTCAACGGAAATCAGCCAGGTACGCAAGAGATATTATAGTGCACAAGTGTGTGCGCAATACACAGGTGCACTCGCTATTCCTTCACTCTCATAGTCCGGTGAGACGGCAATCCGACATGACCGGAGAGAGATCAGGCGCAGGACCAACTGCTTTACGTGCTTTCCGAGGCACGGGGGTATCACACCGCCAACTTCCTGACTCCGAGCTGCGACTGAGTAAATTTTAAGATGGAAAAACCCAGTCACAATTTTTTTGGCTCGACCCGGGAATCGAACCCAGGACCTCAGCGCGCAAATCGTACTCGTAATGCGTACGCAATACCACTACGCCACCGAGGCAGTCGATTATTAAACATGATTGTTCATAGTGCTTGTGGTGGGTTGATGAGATCAAACCCTGTACAACCAACATCGCTCACAACACTCACAACCCAAATAAACTACCCTAACTACTGACTACGCGTTAGTGGTAAAAATAAAACAATTAAAACAACTCATCTGAAAGCATCTGAAACAATCTTTATTCTGATTGATCCATTGCCACAAACATTTTGTCACAACTATTGTTGTTTCGGCGGAACGGTTAAGATCCTTTATATGTATCGGCCATTAAAAATGAGGATGTTGAATGTTACAGAAACTTCGAAAATGAAAGTTTTTTTTTACATTACGAAGTGCAAAAGCAATTTCATCACGAAGTTTTGCAGAAATATAGTCAGTGTGCCCCGATCAGGCAGTCGGTCTCGGGCAGAGATAACAACTAGCTAATAACATCTGATATGTGGCTGAAATGTATTTAGAATAGAGTTGACGTAGTGGTTAATATTTCCTTAATTGGCTATTTCTTATAAGCTTTTGTAAAGTGGACATGAAATATTCATTAATATAAAATATAATAATGTATATGTGGTAAATAGCTCACTTTTTACCAACAAATACTAATTAGCGAACTACTGGACTGACAAATCTAGTGAAGGTTATGTTCTAAAAACCAATATACCACCTGCATAAAGCGTTTAAGCCGGGACGATCCCTCCGGATCGCGGGCCGCACTAGGCACCGAAGTGGCCCGGAATTCAAAAGGAACTATCAGACCCAGTTAAGCAGAGACTATGATCCCGCCAGTAACTGAATGATTGAAACACTAGCTACGCGGATGCGGCGCAATTTGCGATCGCAATCTGTAGGTTGATTTGTGCGACTTGTCGACTCTATGTTTACTGATATAGAGAAGGGATTCGCATAGCATTCGCGAAGAATAAGTTGGCGACGGAACAACGTGATTATCTCATTCGTTTTGGGGTCAACCGGCTCGTTCTCCCACGCAGGCGGCTGTGGCGAATCTTAAGAAAGACTCTGTACGGACTGTGAAAGAGTAAGTTTTAACGTCAGCGCACATTAGACCAGTGCCGAAGCCTTTAAAATTGGTAAAAAATGAAAAAAAAAAATACAGTGCAGGATGAAACCAATTAGAAAAGGAGGGGAACATGATCAAAATGAAAGGCAAAATAAATTACGGTCGATCTGAGTTCAGGAAGTGGGAGGGGGTGAGTTTTTAAGGGTAAAAAATGGTTCATCTTGATTTCCGGCAAAACTACAAGTCCTATGGAAAAAAGTTAAATGGCAAAGTTGTAGGTAATAAAAAGATCTACAACTTTCGTATTTGCAATTTTTTCACATAACCTCAAAATTTAGGTGGAAAATTCAAAAAACCAAGTTTTTGGCTTTTTATTTATATCTTTTTCAAAAAATGTTTTTATTCTACGAAATTTGGTGAAAACTTACCTAATATTGTAGATGTCTTATTAAATATTAACTTTAGTAACTTATTTGTTTGTTAATTATAAAAGTATATTTCAATTTGCAATTTTTTAGTTTATCAATAAAACATGAAATCTTACGTTTTTTTAGGAATTAAAGTGTACATTTTAATAAATACCTCAAAATTGTACATAATGATAAAAAATTTTTTTCGAATTTGAGTTCTTTTCAATTTTTTGCATTTTCTGAGAACATTTCCTATAGTAATGTTTTTTTTTTACACCATCAGAAAGTAGATATTTCAACGAACAAAAAGCCCCCAAACTTTTTAAAAAAAAGCTGATGTTTTGACGTCAGAATTTTCGATTGAAAATTAGGGTGCTTTTTTGATATTAAGTTAAAATAAGGCGAAAAAATAAATATTTTAAATCAAATAAATTACAGTGTATTTGGGACATAATAAGGTATGTTTTCACCAAATTTCGTAGAATAAAAACATTTTTTGAAAAAGATATAAATAAAAAACCAAAAACTTGGTTTTTTGAATTTTTCACCATAATTTTGAGGTTATGTGAAAAAATTGCAAATACGAAAGTTGTAGATCTTTTTATTACCTACAACTTTGCCATTTAACTTTTTTCCATAGGACTTGTAGTTTTGCCGGAAATCAAGATGAACCATTTTTTACCCTTAAAAACTCACCCCCTCCCACTTCCCGAACTCGGATCGACCGTAATTTATTTTTCCATTCATTTTGGTCATATTCCCCTCCTTTTCTAATGGGTTTCATCCTACTGTAATTTTTTTTTGTTCCAAAAATTATCGACCCTGGTCTACATGCTGACATTATAATGACGCCGCGGCGCCGTTCGAGAGATTTAACGACTCTCAGACTACTGAGTTGTTGTTAATTAAAGTTAAAAGTCGTAGTCGTTTCAAGTTTGTAAGACACTCGCCCCGTAATTAACAATTCTGTCTACAATATCCTTCTAACTAAAGCACGTAAAGCACGTAAAGCCGTTGGTCCTGCGCCTGATCTCTCTCCGGTCATGTCGGATTGCCGTCTCACCGGACTATGAGAGTGAAGGAATAGCGAGTGCACCTGTGTATTGCGCACACACTTGTGCACTATAATATCTCCTGCGTACCTGGCTGATCTCCGTTGAGATTGGCCGCCGTGGCCGAAACTGGCTAGGAGGATTTCATCCTTCTAACGGAAACACAACAGTACTTAGACACAGCATGGCTGCAAAACCAGATAAAGCGGTAGTAAGTATTAACTAGATGAATTCTCACGTACCAGAGACCTAGCAGGCTACAATGAACTTCGAGCACACGGATTCACTACAGTAGTAATCTGAATCCCGTTTAAAGACAAAATCCAGTCTTGGTAAGTTTTGTGAATATTCCCGTCAGTAATTCCGTCAACTAACTGTATACCGTATTAGTTACTAAACTAGTATTAAAACGGCAGGCGGAGTAACCTTGGCACAAATTAAACACACACATACACCCGAATTAGAAAGTGCACACGAGCGCAAACCGCTTCAACAGGGTTCACGACGAATCTCGCCTACTTCATTTTGCTTATGTCATCGTGTCAATAGTATACTGCTTCATATTTCACAACATGTACGTACAGGCTACATTTTGGTAATCCATTACAATACATTCAGATTAGTATTTACGAGATAAAAGGAGGAATGAAGTCAAGGAAGTCATTTGACCTACCGTTGGGCTGCATAGGCAATGCTTTTGGCATACACTGTTCCACGGTTTAAACTTATGAAAAAGTTACAAAATATATTTTTAGACATCGGAAATATGAATATTTAATATACATCAAACTATCGATTTTCCAAAACAACAGAACTAAATATTGGAAGTGTCTCTGATGATTATTTTCTAAACAAACACATCAAAAATACTTATCTTGTTGATTAAATCTCTTACATCTAGTTTCATCGACGCGGTACTAAATTAAATAACCATCAAATCACGTAGCTCTTTCTTTAATATCCTATTATTTCGTTAGTAATGATAACCCTATAGCTCGCTGTACGTCGAAGCGAGATTTACGGTCAGTGTGGAACTTGCTTATTGTTAGCGGAATTCCCGGCCATAAATCTGTTGATTAAGTTCCCGCACAATATTACCGGTGGGCCCGTTACGTGCTAATTGAATAACATTTAGTTTTGTGTGTTTGCATTGGCCTGGCGTGTGACCATATCTGTATTCGTATTTGAAAATTTAAATAGAATCCCTCTATGTGGCAATTTCTACCGGTATGTGTGCCAGCACTATTGTGCTTTGGTTTTAACCTTACTGGACACTATGAAGGTTACACTTAAAGTTACAGAGTGACAAGCGCAATGCCGTGCTATGCTAACTATTCTTTCTGTTTACGGGCTGCCGTGGTGCTATCTATCGAATGAGCAACTAGCTCTTCGGTAATTCAAAATTGATGAGCATTATGTATCTTTTAACAGATGATCAGGAGCTCTACATAAGAAACAATACGTGAGTGTAATCAACGGCGTTGATGGTGGAAGGTCGCTACTGGCGGTGTGGTGGTTATTACTAGAGTGGGTCAATGTTTCGGTTCCGGCCGTCGATGATTAACGCTCAACATATCGCAACCAGGATCTTGTACGTATACTGTGAAATCAATGTTATTTGGATCTTCCGATATTCCTCCTCGGTCCACTAATAGCACGTAATTGAACCGCAACATCTCTTATCATTATGCGGGAGTTCTCTAAAAATCCGGGGTTGGAATCCGGATTTGAAGAATTTCAAAGAAAAAATGAAGTGTTGCAAAAATTGAGTAAAATCCTTTTGGCGCATTTATATTCAGAAATTTCAGGTGATGAATACCATGCTAAAAATATAGTCAGGAATACGATAGGTTTTCCGGCATCTCGGATAGCCTGTGTCATTCCCAATTCGGTAAAATATGCGGTTTCATTAAACACATTTATAGAACCGTGACTGAAATAATGATAAGGAAAACATTTTTAAAGTGGATAAGTTGTTGTGTTTGTGGTGATACATTATTTTTCAAACGGAAAATAATAACATTAATTAGAATTAAACTCGTATAAGCATTTTAGGTACACACTGACATCAATTATAAATAACATATTTCATTGATGTATTTAAAAACCATTTTCCTGTTAAATTTTAACTAAATTACCTACAGTGTATAGTAGTATATATAGTGTTATACTATCAGTTATCAATATTTTTTGTAGAAACTGTATTCAATAAAAATAAAAATTATTGGTATGAACATTTTTAAAATCAACATTTTATTAAAGTGCTCTAAATAGACAAAAAATAATTCAAACTTGATTCAAACTTTATGTATGTAAGAATAAAAGCTTGTCGCGAGATTTACTGTTGTCAAGACCAAGTTACATAAGCATGGTACTATGTACACAAAGTTAAATAACAGCTTGTAAAAACATAGTCGCAAGTTTTGTAAAATAATTGCAATTTATTTGAAGCCCTTTCGTAAGAAAGCAATAATAGTTAACTAGAATGTCGATAGCGAACTTTCAACAGACGATATTTCTTAACTGTAGTCGTTACACAGTATTAATGCCGCGCTCGATGTAAATTACGCTCGTAATACTTATTGCTCTGCGGTGTTTGATCCAGATGCAATTTATGGTAAGCAGCATGCATACAATATACCTAATATTATTTAACACCGAGACGAGCAAGCCGCACGCCTGATGGTAAGTCAAACTTGAACCTTTTAAGTTTATAAATAAAAAATCTTACTGTGTTTCTGCATTGCAAACGTCACCGTGAGCAGGATCAATGAAATGCAAGCTTCACACGGCAATAAATGCGCAACAGAGCACAGTTTTTAGAACTGTCTTGTCACTTGATGAGTGTCAGCACACAACGGCACAGCGACAACTTTACAACGAGATACTCAACACATCTATCTCATCAGATAACTTAGATGCCTGTTGCCTCTATACGTTTAATTGAAAGATACGTAATCCTCCTAGCCAGTTTCAGAAATCAGCCAGGTACGCGGGAGATATTTTAGTGAATAAGTGTGTGCGCAATACACAGGTGCGCTCGCCATTCCTTCACTCTTATAGTCCGATGAGACTGCAATCCCACATGACCCAGTCATAATGTTTTTTTAACCCAAGACTCAGCGCGCAAATCGTACTCGTGACGTACACCCAATATAATTACGCCACCAAAGCAGTTGAATGATACTAGGAAAATATCTAAACGCTTATTTCACGAATCAATTAAATGAGCAAGAAGATTTAACATTATTCGAAGTGAACAAAATAATAAAATTGTCGGCAGTCAAAAATGTTCATACTGCACAATCAGAGCTAATCATTATGAAATGATTTACTGGTTTTCGGAAATGTATACTGCCCTGACATTCTGCTTTATGGAGGAATTCAAACAATAGATTGTCAAGTCAAGGTTCACATAATCTGGTATTGTTACCTCGAACCAAGCGCATTATTACTCAAACCAGCAAATTACTATAACTGGAGCGCAAACTCGCTCTGAATTCTTGAGATATAACCACAGAAACAATGTAATATGTAAAGAATGTTCAAGTATACTTAAAATAAGAAAAAAGAAGTGTGGTTAATGCCACTCAAAGCCAAGAACAGCATAGACGACTTCCTGTGTAGGCATAATGTTCGCATGTACGGGTTAGTTACCACCAAGCGACTCACTTGCTCGTTAGCCCTCTGTCCCAACTGATAAATCATATAATAATAAATAATAATACCAAAGAAGACGGATGAAAGAAGACTACACGCAGCAGAGATAAGAATGTTGAGATCGACGTGTGAAATGACGAGAATGGATAAAGTGAGGAATGAGTACATTAGAGGGAGTTTGAAAGTGGCACCAGTGACAGAAAAGTTAAAAGGAAATCGTCTGTCTTGGTCCTCACATGTACGGACATGTGAGGAGAAGGGATGAAAGGTATGTAGCCCAACGAGTGATGAATTTGAGTGTTGATGGATGGCGAGGACGAGGACGACCAAGGAAGAGGTGGATGGATTGTGTAAGAGACGATATGAAAGAGAAGGGTGTGAATGACTTGATGACGAAAGATAGAGGAGAATGGAAGATAAAAACATGTTGCGCCGACCCCAAGTAATTTGGGACCAGGGCAGGAAGATGATGATGAATACCAACCTTGTATTATATACTGCCCACTGGTGAGTACGGGCCTCCTCTACTACCGAGAGCGTTTTAAGCCTTAGTCTACCACGCTGGCCTAGTGCGGATTGGCAGACTTCACACACCCTCGAAATTCTTAAGAATTCTCAGGCGTGTAGGTTTCCTCACGATGTTTTTCGTTCACCGTTACAGCGAACGATAATTGATGAACAATACACACATAACTTCGAAGTCAGAGGTGTGTGCCTTGGGTTTTGAACCTCCGGACATTGTCTCGGCAGACTGTTCCATTTCCAACTAGGCTCTCGTCATTATTACCCACGTTATGTTACTGTTATTAGAAGACTTTATTATAATATGCGTGGAGCATTGATTTATAAAAAAAAACCGTAAATCAATGGCGTGAAGCGAGATAGCGGTGCGATCCTAAAATAATCGCATTTAGTGATGTTATCAAAAAAACGGGCTATTATACTGGCATATAAAAGATAAGTACATAACTTGATATTATATAAATCTGCACATGTATAGTAATTGGGTAGTTGTTCTGCTTAAACCAAACTTTTTTACTTAACCCGTTAGCTTACATGAATGACTTTTATGAAACCACTGTATTTTCGAGGACGGTGATTATTAACCATGTGACACTTTCGAATATAGTCAAACATCGAAATGGATACCATGATTGTGATAAAAGCTGCCAGCCAACCCGATACGGAAAGCCCCAACTTTGCCAAGCCCACTTCCATATAAAGCTTCATCTGTCATCAAACTATTGCCTGGAGATAATCCCAAACATGCAAACAGCGACTACACTCCACACATTCAAATAAGGCGGTCAAACTACCTGCAGTCCGCATACGGCACAAAGACTCTGTTTCTTGCCAACTTGTTGCAAAATTGTAACGAAAGTTTTTGAGTGGGAAACAAAACGACTGAAACCGTGATCTCGAATTGGAAATTCAAGTTTAATCAGTCATGTATGGATGGAGATAGCAAAACCGAAAATAGCCAGCGATATCAAAATGTGGGTGCGTGCCGATTACCTACGTTTAATGCGAACACACATTTTTGAAGTTCCTGTTTTAAGTAAGTTATTAATCGCCGTACATATCTGCTAGCGTGTACAAGATACGTTGAGTGTTTAACTCAATATATGTTTGTTGTACATTATATTTTAAGTAATTTTCATGGAAGATAATAGAACAAATAATATACACTCATTTGCAAAAAAAACGGGCGGTTTGGATTTTAATTCTTTTTTTAAAAAATACGGTACCAAAATGATTTCAATCATTTGTACATGTTACTGGCCGGTTTTAAAAATGCCGTGGTGTTTAAAACAGTACGTTCTAAATTAAAATTTTCGTTTGATGCTCGTTTTTACAGAAAACCACTTTTTATCCTACATTTTTGGTGCGAAGTTCCAAAAGATAATATCGGTTTTCATAACTTTTAGTCAATTTTTATGAATTTATTTAATATTCTTAATTGTCAAAGCTTCATTTATTGCTGTTTAGCTGTCTCAATAATGTTAGAGAAAGTGGTAAAAGCTACCAAAATTATTGCGCTGCCCGAAGAGGGCTGCAGCCAATGCTTCGTGGCTCAGAGGCTAAGTGTGAGTCGCT
Organism: Lapara coniferarum; assembly: GCA_949316025.1. Taxonomy (NCBI): domain Eukaryota; kingdom Metazoa; phylum Arthropoda; class Insecta; order Lepidoptera; family Sphingidae; genus Lapara; species Lapara coniferarum. The sequence goes on from OX438920.1 coordinate 40,686,842, forward strand.
TGACGGTTCAAAGGACCTGGCAGCGGTATCAAGACACCGGTTCCGCTGAGAGAAGGCCTGGTTCTGGAAGAAAACCATGTACCCAACCACGGGATGATCGTTTTCTTGTGAGTCGCGCATTGAGAAATCGCAAGTCTTCGTATGTGGACCTTAAGAACAACCTCGAAGAAGTAAGAAATGTGCATATTAGTCTATGGACGGTCAGGAGGAGGCTGCTCGCGGCCAATATACGCAGTCATCGCCCATCGATACATAACGGAAGTTCTTATTCCTCATGCACAACCCGCATTGGCCGCTTTAGGCGAAGACTCAATTTTTATGGACGACAACGCTCGCGCCCACCGGTCTGGTATGGCGATGTGGAAGCGTATGTGCAAGAGGTCGGCATTCGTCGTTTGGATTGGCCAGCTCGAAGTCCCGACCTCAATCCTATAGAGCATGTCTGGGACGTTCTGAAACGACGCGTGAGATCAGTACAACCGGCTCCGCAAACCATCAGAGAGCTGAAGAATGTGATTACCGCGGAGTGGGAACGTATTCCGCAAACAAGTATCCGGGATATCCTCGCTAGCATACCCAGACGAATTCAAGCTGTGATTTCAGCTAGAGGGGGTCACACTCGATACTAAACATTTATCTGCTTTTACTTTATTAAAGAAAAAATAAACAAAAATCTTTGTTAACGTTTACTTCACGAGCATATGCACTACTTTTTTTTTTTTTTTTTTTTTTTTGTTGACTCGGAGAAAGTGACTTATTACTACCGCCCAGTGTTCAAGGGGAACGACTGAGCGGTTATGTTGGGTTCACCGTGCCTTACGACCCGACGTTGAGCCGCCCGGAAAGATGGAAAACGTCGGGCGACCGCCGGGCCAAGTCCCTAACCTATGTACACCGCACGGCATACGAACTAAAACTCCGCGGTGGCCATCTTCGGCGCATTAGGGACGGCTGCGGGCTTCCTCCGACTCACGTCTAAGTTGTCGTCCGCAACCGCCCCTGCGCGTACCGCTGTTGCGGTCCTTCTCCTGTTGTTGCGGGAGCTCAGAAGCCCCCGTACACCGAAGGACGCCCTTGGCGTCCGAGGCAGCGTGAGACACGCTGCCGTCCATCACGGGGGTCACAGAAGTTGGCTAGACTAATAGGTGGACGGCAAGTGACCCCCGGAGGCCCCTATTAGTCGAGCATATGCACTACTAGCGAGCATACACTACTAGTGAACTTTAGCATTAAAACCCATAAATTTTATCAAAATTTTATGATAATACTGACGAAATGATTATTAGCTTATTAATTTACAAAATTGTGAAAGTAAAACTACCTATAATTATCAAACAAACCAATAGTAACATTTGAAATGGTTCATTGCTTAGGTGCCCGTTTTTTTTTGCAAATGAGTTTATTAGTCTTATGTTAGAACAGCACAACATGTCTACGTATAAGTCTTAAATAATTACCATGGGTAGAAACTAGTGAACCTTAATGACATCAGCAGATAAACCGCATCGTACTGCATCTAAAGGCAAGTTTGAAAGCAGCTTGTACAAACATGGTGACCGTTAAAGGGCAGCGCCGACGTGGTTGTGGTGAAAGTCGTACTCTCCGGCACATGGTGAAATACTGTGCACTCACCAGGTAATGGTTTCGTTTTATTGATTTATAGATTGACAGCGCTGGTAATACCAGATATTAAACTTGGCGGAATTAACAATAAATATGCGAAAAACCACTTCCCTCACCTTAAACATCTTAGATACAAAATATTATGGGGTGAGTATCAGAAAAGGAACACGAAGTAGCCGGCCGGGAATTACATTAGGTTAAGAATTCTTAAAGATTTTAAGTATTTACGCGACTCAATGAGATGATGAGATGTATTAAGTCAATGCCTCATGTTCATATTAGCGGTAGCCAGCGATTTGAAACACCGTGCAATTTTTAAGCATGTTGTAGGTTTTACGAAGGCTAAATAAACCCTCCCACATTACAACCCACTTACGCTACTATGAGAACAAGAAGGCAAGTAGATAAAACTAAAAACAAACAACACTTCCCTTGACATACCCTAAAACTTCAATGGCAATACGCACAAGCATTTTTGTAGATTACGTTATCGTTAATTAACGCACAGAGGCAAATGTCAAGCGCGTGAACGCACGCGACCGCAGCCCGGCGGGAAAACACACGCACCTTCATTACACAATAGAGCTTTTACAAATATACACGCCGCAGTGAAGGCTCGTTTAGACGATTAATATCCTAATAAGCATGATTTTTAGCGTAAATCACACCACCACGCTCTAGCTACAATTATAATACTATGCGTATTATAGGTTCAATTCTAAACGGAAGGAAATAAGCTCATAAATAGCACGAATTCATTGGTATACAACTGAATGATAAGTAAATCGCTTTCCTATAGTACTGGTCACGTCACTTACGCCTTATACATACAGGAACCGCCAGTCAGAAATCCGCGTCGATACGGATTACCAGATGAAAGTATCGTAAGTGATTTGCACTGATAGCCGATAACGGCTTATGAATCGCTTACATTACAGGACACTCAGACTATGTGTTAGGCTTATTGCAGGATTTTATGCTGATAATGAGATATGATTAGATTATACATAGCGGTATAGTTCTAAGTTCTAACTAATAATACCAGAACGCAATTAGCCATTTGTTTACTGCTTTGTTAAAATTTACTTTTAAGTAAGTGAATGACGACGCTGGGTCACCTGATAATTACAAAACTTGCAAATAAATAAAAAAGCAACCCAAAATTTGAATTAATAAATAACCCCTACATTATGTTCATATTTGTGATACATACGATGAAGTATCATAATGTCAAGTAATTGATACGTCTTCAAATTAGAAACACCATAGTGTTTGCACAAAGCTATTTGATGGCAAAAATAGAAACAGTCTAGACGTAAAAGAATACACAAACACATGTGTTTAAAATAACATCCTTTAAGGAGCCGTAGTGGCGCGTACGACTGCAGGACTGCAGGGCGCCGCGGTATTGAGCGGTAATGAGCTTCGACACTTCAATTTATTTAAAACATCGTGAAGATAAAATTGTACACTTTAAAAACTCCCCGCTGCACTTACCACTAGATCATTTGCAGCCTTAATGAGCTTGTTATATTAAGAAAGTGATTTTAATGAATAGGATTTTGTGATTTCAAGAGTGCTTTAGAGAAGCTCTTGACCCAGAACAATGGTTCCGAATGACCGACAAACTCCGTAACGAAGGCAGCCTCGAGCACAAGTTGATACCGAACGTAATGAAAGGATCTTTTCATCCTCCACCCGTCTACTGAATGAAAAGCCATAATGTAGCGCTGTCACTGACTTCACGAACGAGTGAACTCAATACACTGGGGAATGACTGCACAAAAATATACAATGCTTACAAGTCAGCGACAAAATTTCAACCAAAATATTTATGTACCGAGTGTGTAAATACAGCTGGAATGGTTTACACAAAAAAAAATATATTCAGTGCAGAGCTTTTGACAGACCATTTATTTGTATACAAAAATATGTGTTGCCCGGTGTCAGTGTTTGTGCATATAGCGAAATTCTCCTTCTTTTACTCAGTGATCGCACTACTTGCAACCCTGCCTATCTAAGAAAATTTAGAAGTAAATATATCTTGATATTTTGGAACCTACACTTGTGCCTCCGATAATTATACAGAACATACGAAACACTAATCTTATCAGATGATGTAAGCCGTTTATTATTTTAAATGTACAAAATTGGTTTAACAGTATTTTAGAAAAGACGAACTACAACACTAGCTGCGTCGTTGGGGGAGATATCACACGAGTGATTGTACGCATCGATAGAGCTGGTTAGAGCACGAGCGGCAGCGCGGCGTGGCGCTATCTGATGACCCCGCGACTCTCGTATGTAGAGACATTGAGTAACCGTTTGTTTACGCTAAGTGTGTCACGATAGGCATGATTAAAGCTGATATTCGTGTATTACAACTAAATAGTAATAGTTCTGTCGAAGTAAAAATTTTATAAAATATGTAAGAGTCGCTAAAAATCTCGACCCCTTTACCTACTAAGTCCCATCACTCATCCATAAAGTTCCGTAACGCACAGTGCCAACTTGTAATCTTTCAAAAGCAGTGATTATCACTTACGCTCAAGTACGCCCTGCCTTATGATGGAAAAAGGCATAATTTTTTTTGACAGAATGAAGTGCGATAACTTCTTGAAGTAAGTGTTTGAAGCGGGTGTTACTCTGGTGCGCACCTACCGAGTAGGTAACCCGTCGAGACGTCGCCAATGAGACTGTACTCATACATTAATAAATCAATCTCAAGTTTGAGTTACATCTCAAGTAGACATAATTCAGTACATTACGACTACTTGAGATGTAACTCAAACTTGAGATTGATTTATTAATACCGCCCTAAGACATGGATCAAAAAAGTATCAAACTTCATATTCGTTGAACATACAGATAAAAACAGAACAATGACCATATCGATTACATTTGTAAGAGCGATTAATAGTAACTCAATACGCACAGGGTTGTCACTCACCAGACGCTTCGATAAAATAGGTCTTTATTTGAGCTTACTAAGCTGGTAAATTATATCAAGTGTCCATTAATAACTAGCTTTTTTTCGCGGTTTCTCTCGCGAGAAAGTTTTTCCGAAATAAAAGTATTGATATACAGGTTTTTTTTTTAACTGGGACAGTATGGAGAAAATCATAACCATTGGAGATACAGGGAAATTGTCTAAGGAGGGATATATCGGGTGGAAGCGAAACGCTCTCTATACCGGAACGGTAAGAGAGAAGAACCATAACATTAACGAAAAACTATATTCATTTGCAAAGCTAAGCGATAATACTTACGATTTTAGTATTTCCGTAATTAATGTGCGCGCAATGTAAAGCGTACAAAAAACTGGGCGGCCGCTGCGCTGAGCCGGCACCGGCCCGCGGTCGTTAACCCGTCAGCTGATGTACGTGTTTCATTACGATTTTTTTGAAATATTGACCTTTTTTACTATGTTTTTCAGAATAATAGTTTGATTTATCTATCCATACGTGAAGCTGTAACGAAATTTGAGAAAATCCTACTAAAATTGTAACAATGCGATCGCGATTTTTTTAGTGCCATCACGTCAGGAATCACCAATACTATAACCTGTATTCGTTTCCGAGAGCGTTTCCCTTCCACCCGGTATATCTATTAGGTATTTTTTTATAAAAACAATTTTAGCATTGTCATGATTTTGATACTGATCGACTCAGTTTTATATAAGGATCATTTCCTTGTAGCAGAAGAGAAAAACCAGAGTAGCAGAAGCTAGTCCAATTTAATAAACGTTTTATCTTAAATTTTGTAAGCTTAACATCGTACCCACGTTATTAAAACTACCTAACTTAACTTCTTTCTCAATTCAAAGGCAGTTCGCCTGTTTGCCTACTCTCGCATAAGTTCTAACCCTCCACACAAACGATCACGGGTCGGTGATGTCGCAAGCCACAGCAACAAGAAAGCAATCAACGCGGTGCGCACGCGGCGGCGCAGCATCGCAACACCGCTCGTCTGTACTCTGTTGCAACACCGTCTCCAGTTCATTTGAACCTCATTGTACATCGAGAGGCGCGGTGATTGATGGATGGTAAAAAACCCATTAATCTATCGATACATGGTGTTTATTTTTGTCCGAACACACATTTAGTATAGACCCATCGTTAAAATTGTGTTGGATCTACAAATAATGTAGAAATAAACAGAAAATAAGACGTCACTAAAATCAGGCTTCTATAATTAATGTACAATTACAACTGTATCTCGAAAATCGGTATTGAAAGCTTTGGATCCTCAGAATAACCACAGCACTTGCATCTTACTGTTAATATTGTACATAAATATGCCACTATTACGTGTTTTTTTTTTTACTAATAATGTTACGGTAAATTTCTTTCAATTCAACATAAAGTAGTGTGTATCTATCGGCCATAACGACGACGCGACACTCCCGCATCGGAGACAGAGTAACGGGTTGGCCATGTGGCCCGCACCAAGCTCACTGACAACTATGTGCTACTCATGTCAATTAACACCTGTGGTTAACAAAGACGATATACAATAAAAATGGGACAACCTCTCAAGAGTACGTGACACTAGCGTGAATGTTATAAAGGAACACAAGATGGGACTCAGAAATTTAAAACAAATTTAACATAACATTTTATACTTTAATATTAGTATACTTTATTACAAGTTAGAGCTCAACACTCCCATACACAACAAGCTCTATATATACGAACTAGCTTTTGTCCGCGGCTTCGCAGGCACTAAAGAATTTTTCCTGTATAAAAGTCACTTTATATCCAAACTATATATTTTTCCGGACCGAACTGTAAATCCGAATTATTTTCGAATCCAGCTGAATACACACAAAAAAATCGGTCCAGCCACGTCACGGGCCCCCCACTCGGTACCGCCGCAACCGCTATGTCCCTGCATTTTAAATCTAGAATATCTTCGAAAATATTTATTTAAATTACATGCTGTAAAGAGCCATATTAATCTATATAAAATGCACAATGTATTTAAGGTACTTAATTTGATAAGGATTAATGCTATATCAAGCTTAAAATCGCTTCGTAAATAAGCCAATAATTCTCGTAAATAGTCAAGGATAAAAAATAGTTATTGTGGGTTATCCGTATATGTTAAGATAGTATTAATTAGTAAATCCGAGTCTTGAACACTGTGGGCCATATGAATAAGCCAGCTCGACGATAATCGTTTTACTATCACAGAAAACAAGAATGATTTGCTTTGTCAAGCTTTGGATCAGAGATGCAGAAGACCGAATAAACCTCCACCCCAGGCCAATCCTCTTACTCCTCCTAATGGTTAAGAATGCACCTCACAACGTCGGTGAGAACTTATTATCAAGTAATTTACTTGTATGCAGGCTTTTTATACACAGAAATGACTGGGTAATGTCACAGGTTCTCGTCTGTTTGGTGCTTCACCCGAAACCGCGCCATGTGAAGCAGTAAACAGTGAATACACATTTAACGAGGCCGTTCGAAGTTCTTATTTACCGGTTTGTAAACGCACTTCTATAAATGGAAAGCCACGTTAACCTGTTAATGCGGGTGTTCTTAACAGTCTCTCTACTCGGACGCAGTTAGAAAACATCTGTAGATACTAGATATGGAATCAAAGTGGTTTTGCCTTAGCGGTTTACTAACAAAGTATTGAGATGTAAAGCGACGAGGTCGTAGGTCGAAGCGGTTGGAAAATCTGTATCTACGTTGCATTTAACGAGCAGAAAAACTACGCCCTTCATTTTAACCCCATGATTGACCCCTGTAGACCACCTTCGATGAAAGACTTAATGAAACTACGAAGAAACAACTTAGTTGTTTTAGTAATATACACACACACACACACACACACACTTACGCCTGTTATCCCCGAAAGGCTAGGCAGAGGCGCAACTAGTGCACCCACTTTTCGCCGTTATTCCGTCCCATGAAGACCCTAATGTAGCGTCAGCCAATCTACAAACTCACCTCTATGAACTTGAAAAGTGGCTAGACAAATGGCGTATTAAGGCTAATCAGGGAAAATCCATTCATGTTACATTTACTCTCAGAAGGCAAACCTGTCCACCTGTAAAACTCAACAATGAAGATATTCCCCAAGCCGAAGATGCCAAATACTTAGGTATGCACCTCGATCGCAGACTCACCTGGAGAAAGCACATTTGGACCAAGCGCAAACAGCTGGACTCGAAATTCAGATCTATGTACTGGCTGATGGGTCGAAAATCATGCTTGTCACATGAAAGTAAAATTGCTATTTACAAAACCATCCTTAAACCGATATGGACATACGGTATTCAGCTGTGGGGCACTGCCAGCCATAGTAACATAGAGATTCTTGAAAGATTTCAAAACAAGACATTAAGAGCTATGTTAAACATCCCCTACTACGTGACTAATAAATTCATTCAGGAAGATCTAAAAATCAACACCGTCAAACAAGAGATCGCTAGATATAGTGAAACCTATCAGAAGAGAATATCAAGCCACGTTAATGAACTGGCATCAAAACTGGTAGGCACAGGAAGTGTCACACATTGTCGGTTAAAAAGGCATAGCGTCCCCACGCTAACCGAAACATTCAATAAGATTTTATGAAAGGGATCCTTAGAAAATCCCGTCTGCCAATAACGCCATAGAACACAAAATCACAACCCAATGGCTTATTGTGTCTACACAGATCGCCATGTTGCAGTAAGAACAAAAAAAAAAAAAAAAAAAAAAAATTCCGTCCCATGATGTGATAGGGGGCGAGCCTATCGCCATATCGGGCACAAATTCCAGACTCCGAGCTGATACTGAATAGAAAAACTCAATATCACTTTGCCCGACCCGGGGATCGGACCCGAGACCTCAGCTTTGCAGTCGTACTGTAATACAACTACTCCACCGAGGCAGTCAGTTGTTTTAGTAATATCACAACAAAACTCGGCATTATTACCAACTGTGACAATATGATTATACTGTCATCAATCGAATGTATGAAGGGGTCAAAAGCTTGACGACCGTTCTGAAAATCAATTGTTTCGACAAGCGCGCCGCCAACACGCACGCCCTTCCCAGAATGTATGGCGCCGGTGTTTTCCGCAAGTAGTGCGGTCGACCTGAATTTACCGGTCTAAAAAGTGGGTGCACTAGTTGCGCCTCTGCCTACCCGTCCGGTGCTAAAAGGTTTGAGTATGCGTAAGACGGCGCCATACCGGTACAAAGTGACAGAAAATGTGTAGATTTTCGTGTGACGATTTTTTTTAACATAGATTTCTCCCGTACGTCGATAAAAAAGTTTCACTTCAAAAATAGTCCAACAATTCACCACGTAATTATGAATGTTAGGAGTTACTTAAAGATATGCAAAGGTACCCACCGATACGACCACAACTTCGTATTCAACTTTAAAGACAGGCGTTCAAATTAAAGGAAACATTTAAAGAAGTGAACGATTTGAGCATATAAAGGTATAAACAATACTATGGCTACGGAATTGTATTTTATATTAGCTAATGAGCGAGAAATGAAACTGAGTGCATTAGCTATTGCGCCGTATATACCAGTCATAATTAACAATATAGATGCGCCGATAATAGCTACAGAACAGCAAAATAGGCCAGATGAAACGACCACCAACGCCTATGGATGTCCACAATACAAGAGGAATAGCGAGTGCTTTGATCGACGTGCCTTTCGGTAGGAGTTTTCGGCCTCTGGTAATCTTGGTAATCACACGAGATACAAGAAAGGCGTGCGCAACACTCTTCATCGACTCTATAGCCTAATGACGCTTTTACTAGTCTCATGAGTGTAATGTTTTAATCAATTCCATATCATTGCGGTCATTGCGTGCTAGTTGTAACTTGTGATGTTTGTTGTAGACCAAAATAGCACAGTTTTACTACATATTTGAACAGTGCACGGTGATTATTTGTAAACGAAACGCATGGAAACACGAATCCCTTTGTGATTAGTAAAGTATTATTTGTACAATTTTGGTTGAAACACATTCATTGAACTGATAAATCGTCTTGTATTATACAGGGTGATTGGTAATGTGACGTATTCCCGTTAAGAGCATGTAGATTGGGTCAAAAGCAATCGATTTTGTCCCGTGACGTCCTATCCGGAACCCAATAGCTTTCGAGCAAATTAAGATTTGTTGAATTTTTAAATAAAGCACGTATAAGACCAAATAAAATTAATTAATAAAAAAAGTACTGAACGGGATTGAGGTACTTTGTTATTTACTAGAAAATAACGTTCTAGGCTTTCATAATAAACAATAAAATATTTAAAAGCTATGATAAGATTGAAATAATGCCCTTCAATCTATCAATTTCGTATTTTATTAATTTTTTTTTGTGTTGATAAAACTGCTGTTTATTTCAGAAAAACTTCTAGTGATTAAATGTGCAAAACACGTTACAAACTTATTTATCTATCCAGCTTTCTTATGAGGTATAAAACATTACAATGAACTTATTACTTGTTTGAGTACTGTTTGAGGTGACCCTTTTTTGGCCAGGATCTTGATTTCATACACCTAGATTTTTAGGTCTAGAGGCACATGAAAACTTTGGTGCACGGTACTTCAGCTGTACACGCGATGAACTGATTTAAGGCTGCCATATCCCAAAACACCTTCTTTTCTATTCAATTTTAAACCAAGAAATAATCAACATTTCGGTCCGAGAAAAATATATGTTATAGTTAAATAATCATTCTACATTGGTGTAGATTCCAAAACACGATACTTACAACTTCGCTCGATCATAAAAAATCACGAAAACAGAGAAAATTCGGATTTTATTTTTAATAATTAGTTATAGTTTATTAAACAATTACTTTAAAAATATAAGTCAATTAAAGGGTAATAACATTTAGCAGATTGCTATGCAAAAAAAATTTCACAAAAGTAATTCTCACTTGTCAAAATTAAAAAAACGCGAATTTTTTAACAATTCCGCCAACGCGTTTCGTTTCAGATGCGCCCAAGGCGCCGTCGAGGTCGGACCTACGTCAATTTTTCGCGCTCGCTGCCACTAATTTATCGAAGTATTTGACAGCTTTTGTTTATAGTTGGACCGCGTTATGCAGAAAAGGAACCAACTACTTTTGAACAACAATTATGGACTCTTATTTGTAATAGATGGATTTTTCTATGAATCTTTCCTATTCTTTTTCTTTCTTCTTTAAACACGTTGTCATACTTGTTTCAACTGTTGTTTGTTTTTGCTGAATAGTAAAGGATCACATTTGAATTTATTGCGTGTAAAATTTTAAAATAATATATTTGGATAATTTGTAGATTTACTTTATTGTAAAAAAAAGCGTGGGGTGCATGGTGTCAATAGATATTAATATTTTATTGAAATATATTATGAGTAAAAGGATTATCATTTTGATAATATCTTAAAAAGCACCCCACGCATTTTTTACAATAAAATAAGTACATCGTTTTCTTATTTGCACTATTCTTAATTCAAATTTATTTTCTATTTTTAGTTGCATTTCCTATAAAGCATGTTTTTTAGTTTTTTTTCTAACTGTTATTTATTTTTCATTTTTTAGTCTTGTTCTACTATTGTCCAACAGATGTCACTAAAAACAAGTAAGATTTTTTTTATACATAAGAGTAGCCAGTTTAGTTATAAATCTATAAACTATGGTCCAACAGATGTAAAAAAAAACTATCATTTACTTATTCATTTTTAATATTTATTCATTATTAGTTGGATTTTCTATATAATAGTGTTTTTTGTTTAAAATTTGTCTTCGGATTGAATTGTCTTCGGTTCTTGATAAATATGCCAAATTTTCATCCGATGTTTTGAAGGCGGCCAAAATCATGTTCAAAGTTTCCGTTACATAGATACATTTAAATGTACGTTACATAGCTTAATTTGAATTTATTTTCTATTTTTTAGTTGGATTTTCTATAAGGCTTGTTTTTTTGTTTTTTTATTTGCTATTTAATATTATGGATAGCATATCATAGTACAGAATAACACAAAGCCAAGTAAATCCCAATTATTGCGATATCAATACCGGTATTTTTAAGTTCTTCATTTGGTCCAGAAGCCCACATTTTCTTGAAAAAGTCCCGGTTTGGGTCCCCTAAATTAAGTATCTGCTTATAAATATGCATACGAGCTCTACAGACCCTGGAGGTATCGGTATAGGCTTCTTTGTGTAACATCTATAAAGCAGTACTAGAACCCGGTGTGTCTGTACATAAAAAGAAAAATAAAATAAAAAATAAGGGGAAGACTAAATAAGAGTAATAGAACACAAATCACCGTTTTTTTATTTCATTCTTTTCTCGCTGTTTGTCTGCGTATCTGTTTTTCTGTTTATTTGTTAGCGCACATCTCCGACACTACTAAACGGATATCTATGAAATGGTATAGAGATAGCTTGAGTCCCTGGGTAGAGCATAGGTTTCCTTTTAACCTATAAAAAATCTTTTATGCGGGCGACGCTGCCAGGAAACAACAATAAAATAGTATGAGTGATAATAGTACATACTAATACAAAATAATAAGTTATTTTCAAGATTTTACGGCAATTTGGACTTGACTACAATTTATATGAAGACCATACTATTATGATTTGAAAAAATACTGTCCGACATATTTATAGGTATATAGAGTAATTTTTCAGATGGGACAGCAAAGTCAATATTTTCTATTATGAACCACAGTTCAAACTTTAAAGTAGGTAGTAAACAAATACGAAAATATAATTTAAAAAATCGCGATAAAATAAAAAAAATGGTTTTATTTCAATGTCTTACCAAGATATTTTGTATGTCAGGTAATTCCTTTTTATTGATCTCATTGAGGGTGTCTGAATATATAACGTCGCGTAAGCTAAAATAATAACCGTGAAAATACATTTGAGTTGTCAGACTAGTAGTAGTCGCAAGAGTTGGGTATATAATAAGCTGCCAAATCATATGAAGCAACTACTGCGGTGCAGTTCAATACTAAGTAGTAACTATTGCGGTTTTCATATCGATCAGTGCTTAGTTGAGCGGTTACTATGTTAACCATTCCATATTCGCGTCTTCCCCGGCGAACAAGACGTCACTTTTCATTCAGTGGAAATCGTCTTTCCGCGCCTACCCATAGGGTTCTAATAAAAAAATCTAAAATGACACCTGTCAAACTCGGAATACTGAAAGGGTTTCGGTTTTAAACTTGAGGTCATATTCAGGTTACTAGACTAGTCGATTATTATAGCTAATATTGGTTAAGTAATTGTCTCAATCACCAATATTATGTCACAATAACTAAAGATAATAATGAATCTTGACGTGCTATTGTACTCTGTGAACATTTGATTACGTAATCATTGATCAACGAACAATAAATCGTGACATCAAGAGATAATTCATTGGTAACTTTTATTATGTATGCCTACGTATACCTATTTCAGCCGCCGCTGTCTGCGACATACATATGTTTGGATAGTACTCCCAAAAGTTAGACCTTCGCAATAAATCGTATAATTTTAAAGTCCTCCGATTTTGAGATGTAGGTATGTAATTGTATTTTGCTTAAAAACTACATCTACACTTATCTATACTAATATTATAAAGAGGAAAGATTCAATTGTATGTTTGTTTGCATTGAATAGGCTCCGAAACTGCTGGACTGATTTGAAAAACTTTTTCATGAATATAAAGCTCCATTATCCCAGGGATTATAAAGCGGGACTTTTATCCCAGAAAAATTCATTCACGCCGACGAAGCCGCGAGCAGAAGTCTAGTTTAAAATATATTAGTTATCAATGGAGGGGTCTAAATTTTTTTTATGGATTCATGATCCATATTTTTGTCCTTTTAATATTCGTAAAGTTTAAGCCGGGTTCGATTTTGAGGCCCAGCACCCATAAAAAAGCGGACATCTTTTGTCGTAAAACAAACTGCTTCACTATTGTTGAATTGTTTATTGTGACGTAGTCGCGGCTGATCGGTGTCGAGCGAGTTCATTTGAAATTCAACATCGCGGTACCTGACGCGTCGGTACATTAGACAGCTGTAAATGCCTACAGCGCTCAGACTTCCTAGCCTTAAGGAATAGTTAATGGAGATGAGCAGACAACAAGTAGTTTATTTCTTAAAATTACTAAAAGATAATGACGCCACAGAATGCGCACTTGTATTACGTTACGAACAGGGCTTACAAGGCGATTTTACCATAACAGTACTCAAACATTTGTATTTTTTTAACGTTGTAATGTTTTATGTCTCATAATCTGGACAAATAAATATTTTTTTAAACAATTACCCTGGTTTGTGAAAGGCAGATCAACGAAAAAATTTACTAATACGCGGTCAAATGTACTGTCAAGAGCAATTTAAGTTGCTGTATAATCCTAATATCCCACAATCATCTCCATATTAACATCTTAGCCAGCCTTTCGCCGGAAATGCCATCATTATTAAATAGGAGCAACAGCACATACAACTATGAATATAAAGCACTGCGCAGTCCGAGACATAATCTCATATTTTGTTGCGGATGTATTATGTGTATCGTAGGATGATAAGCAGACGTCTAATGTATTTAGTAGGTATTGCCTTTATTGGCGAGAATATTAATCGGGGTTTTAATTCCTGGTAGTTTGTTGGTTTTCCTAACAATTGTTATTTATATTATTTAATTATAGATTATTAACTTCAACACTGAACGAAAACGTTTTGAACAAACGTGAATGCGTCAACTGTGTGAGGACCCGTGTATCAAACCGCAACTGAACAAAGACCTAAATCGCTCAACGGAAACACAAAATCCTACTGAAAATTTAATTAAATTACTTTTCTTAATATCCGTGAAATGATGAAAAGAAATTCATAATTTGACATATTTCCCGTTCTGCTAGTAATTATAATATTGGATAATTAAGGCACAATATTCTAGTGCTTGGTAAATAGTTTTATCTATCTAAATGTACGCAAAACTCTGATCTTCAATAGGTGTGATATCGACTTTAATTAAACTGATCATACACTTGATATTGTCACGGGAGGCAGATATAACTTATGGCATTGATAATGCAAAAACAGAAAGTTTGTTCATACTTTTTTATAGATTTAACTTCCAACAAGCCATGTACAGTATTGAAAGGTTATAGGAAATACAGACTTTATTTCTGTTAATTGGTTTGAGGATTGAAAACGGCGATAGCCTAATTGGGAGTGAAACGGACTGCCGAGATGAATGTCCGCAGGTTCAAAATCAAAGGACACGCACCATTGACTTTCCTATAAAGTTATGTGTGTTTTCTTTGTTAATTATCGCTCTAAAAACATCGTGAGGAAACCAGCATACCTGAGAAGTTCTTTATAAGAAATTCGAAGGTATGTGAAGTCTGCCAACCCGCACTAGGCCAACATGGTGGATAAGGCCTAAAGTCTGAACCCTGTCAGTAGTAGAGGAGGCCCGTGCTCAGCAGTGGGCAGTATATTATAATTATACAGGGCTGGTATGGTGGTGGTTTGTTGATATTATCTATTACAAACAATAAATGCACAAATTTCGTATACAAAATCTTGTATTCTCTATGTAAGCCATAATCATATATTCCACACACGCACAAATAAAGCTATGTAAGCAAGATGCGTGGTATATTCCAAGGTGCGCTCTTCCCCCACAACGCTGCCCACGGCCGGTATAAAATATTTGCACAATTAAGCAATTACCAACGCGCCTTGATAATAAAAAATAAATGATGTTTTACTACAAAATTTTATATTTCGTTGTAAAATGCACATATTTCACTCCTACAGGTGCTAAAGGTTATATCATTCACCGGTGAACATATTTGAGAAAACAGCATCGAATTGTAGAATATAAATTGTTATATTTTATGTTTTGTTCAAATATAATAGTACAAGAAGGGCAACGAACAGAAACTTAGCGAGGATATCTTCGCAGGCACGCGCAATAACAGTAGTGACGTGACTCGTCTGCCAATACATCCCCATTCTACCACTCGACGAGCACCTCGACTATCTCTGCTGGAAAGTTTGGATATTCATGATTTTGAGCGAATTTATGAACGTTCTTGACTATGGCTAAGATAAATAGTTGTCAAAAATTAAATATCCCAGTAAAACCGCAAGGAAGAACAAAGTACCTAAATAATCTCGCAGTCATTTTATACTGGATTAGCTTTTGCCCACAGCTTCGCCCGCGTTAATAAGTTTTTTCGGGCTAAAAGTACATAAAAACCTTCCCGTTGAATCACTCTATCCAACACATTTAATTGGATAAAGATTAATATTATGACGTTGATACAACTCTTAACAAATAATGCATTAATTTAGACCAAATTTGGTTACCATAAAAACGGTTCTAGTGAGTTAATCTTAAAAAATAGACATATACTGTCGCGGACATTTTTTTAGATAATTTTAAGAGGAATAATTCTTTCGTACATATATTTTTGGTATCTTGAACCGTTTTCTCAGCGCACGCAATGGAAGCCCTCAAGGATGAATAATTTCCCCCGTTTTTTCACATTTTCCATTATATCTTCGCTCCTAATAGTTGCATCGTGATGTTATATAGCCTAAAGCCTTCCTCGATAAATGGTCTATTCAACAGAAAAATAATTTTTCAATTCGAACCAGTAGTTCCTGAGATTAGGGCGTTCACACAAACAAACAAACAAACTCTTCAGCTTTAAAATATTAGTATAGATAAATAATAATTTCTCTTTATTACCTGTGGCACACTATATCCTCAAGTAGTCATAATTGGTGCGATTTAATGCAAAGAATCAATTATTCAGCATCTACGACGACCTTATTGAATTATCTTACAGATTGCGGTGAAAAGAAGCGAGTGCGGCGACATGACGTGTCACGTGGGAAACTAAACACAATCGTATTATGAGAGCCGATGAGATTACACCGTCTCGCAGCTCTGTGAACTGGAAACTGATACATTCGCAATGAGAATGCATTTAATTGCATGCACTTATTACACAACGGTTACTTATTATGACAAAGAGAGGAAATATCTTAACAATCGTCGTTATCTCGATTTCCAATTTCATTTCCGAGCGACCGTGAATTTTGCTGATGGTTGGAAACACAAAAGTTGCAGGACTCAATGCAAGTTTTCTAACATACGAAAACTTCAACAGTTAGCGAACCGTTTGGTGCTACAAAAAAAATTTACGAAGGGAGACTTCGTAAAAGACACGGCGCCAGTAAACGGTCGGCAATTACAGCGTCCGCCTAGTTAAACACCAACAGGGTCGTAAACAGCTCGACCACGCTCTTACACCTTGACACTTATGGTTATTTAGTAATCTAATAGCAGTACACGAATGATAATTTGTGTTTGTTACCTGTTCAGGCATAAATCACCAATCCATATTGATATTTCAATTATATTTTTTTATCCTGAAGAAAGATGGAGAGTATTTCTGATCTTGTTAAAATGGATAAAATTCAAATTCAAATATTAATTCCAATAGAGAAAGATAAAATAGAGTTAAAGTTATCTGCTTTACTGTACCGCTGCTATAGTCGACATTATCAATAAACCTCTAATGCCTTCACCATTCATCTACCTTATACCAATAAAAAATAACAGCTACGGTCCAGAGCTCGTGTGCAATAACTCAGTAGGCTGGTGTGCACCATCAACGCAGCCATTACGTCTGCCATCATTTGACGGCGGTGTCGAGTGTGTTTAAATACTATTCCGGCTTCCTCAATTAAACATCAGCACAGCGCAGTGCTGTTTGAGGACCACCCACGCTTTGCTGCGTTTAATTGCCATCGTAGACGTATAAACATGTGCTTGGTTCGTAATAATGCCCAATGATTAGCAATTAGCCAAGTTTGGAGTAATACATTCCTTTTCATGAATGTTAATAATAAAAGCATACAAGGGTTGAAAAACTAGAAATAAAAATTTATTACACAAGAATTAATAGAATTTAATATAAAGTAAAACCTAACTACTGTTTTCAAATAAAAAATAATATATTGAATGAGCTTTGTAGGCGTACTAGATATGTTGTTAGCCTTTTCATTTCTAATACCATTTTATCGTAACACCAAAGTTACTACACCCATCTCAAGCGAATTGTTCCGTACTTTTATTAATTTACAATTAGGTAATGCTGGCACAATACTACGGCATACAATTATTTATTTTCTATTATGAACGGATCTGTATCTGCTACAAAATCCGAACGCATCCTAAGCAGCGACAAGTGCTGCCACCCCGAACGTGCAATACAGACGTTCACTCCCTTCCGTAAAAGCAACCGCTTCGAACGCAACGTAGTTCTGTGCGCGCTGTGTCTTATATTCCAAACATTAACATTATTCCAAGAATAAACTAGTGATACGTGTGGTGCAATACTTGACGGCAATCAGCAACCTATGGCCATTCACCAACGCTGGGTACCCAGGGAAACGAGCGGTGCTGCACTTAAAGGTGAGTGGTAGATACAGTCCACAATTTAACACCATCCGAAGGTCTGGTCGATTTCCCACACATTTTCTGGACCTTCGAACCGTATGTTCAAGTCATTGTGCTAGCATATTACTGGTTTAATTCCATTAAAGTTGTTTTTCGACACTTTAATTTGCTTGACCCGTGGAACCTACCCTCGGTTAGCAATTTGTTAAATTCCATTTGCCTAGGCTTAGCGTATTTGTTTTTCGACAATACCACTGCGTACTGTTTTTTCGAACGTACTAATTCATTTATCATATGAATTACTAGGTAAAATAGCGAGTTTTACAATTTCCATTTTTTTTCTTAACTTGTGGGTATTCGTTCGGCCTATGCCACACCGTAAGCGCTCGCGTCGAACATTCCCGTCAAACGAGTTTAAATATCCAACGGCACGCGCGCCACTCCAAGCTACGTTTTATTCACTACATTTACTATAATACACATATACATATTACATTACAATACTTATCAAGTCGTCTATGTATGCAAATAAACATTTAGACAAAATCCTTGATATAGATCCAGTTATTGATAAAAATTACGAACATAGTTTGCGTAACATTCTGATGGTATATAAAGAAAACTTAACAGCTTTAGAATCTTTTAACTTGCCAGTTACAGAATGGAGTTTCATTTTATTAAATATTTTGTTACGTAAGATTACACCTACTCTTCGTAAACGTTTTGAATTGTCGCTAAGTTCGCCTAGTACTATTCCGTGTGTCAATAATTTAATTGAGTTTTTAAATAAAGAGCTGGCTGCCACTGAGGCCATGTCAACTGCTTTGATGCCGTGTTCGCCCGCCTCCGGCTCCGAACTCGCGATCCGCCGCTCTATTCCTGCCGCGTCGCCGCGCCACTGGGGCCGAGCCGTCGCGCGCTCCCACTCCGACGCACACCGCACTAGCCGTACTGCTACATCTAAACATACCTCTGACGCGCCGTTTGCACGTTCACGTCACTCGCGCTCGATGAGTATCCATGCTGCTAGTTCAACTCCTTACGCTATTAATTATGTTAGAACATGTACTTATTGTAAACAAAATTCGCATTCATTAAATAAGTGTATTAACTTCAGTAAATTAAGTTTAACAGAAAAGAAAGATTTTATCGAACAAAATAAAGTTTGTAACAATTGTTTATCTGTTGGACACGAACTCAAGGATTGTAAATCTCGACACAATTGCCGTGTGTGTTCGAAACGTCATCATACTTCTATACATGATGATGTAATTTCTAATGTAGCATTAACTAGCGAATGTAACGTACCTTCCCCCGAGCCAACTTCGGCAGCGGAATCTTCTTCGTCACCCACATCAATGCGTAGTTTTTCTGATAAATTAAATTGTACGGTTCTACTCACCACCGCGTTGGTAAATATTCGCTCGACGGATGATAATTCGAGTTCTCCTCGCCCTGTGCGCGCTCTAGTCGACCAAGGCTCCCAAGCCACATTCATTGCGGAGTCATGCGTCCAGCGACTGGGCTTAAAACGCTATCATGCTAAGACCAGCATGACAGTTACTGGTATAGGCGATAAAAGTGAGCAACCGCGTGGTTACGTTTTGTGTGAAGTTACGCCTCACAATAAATTAGAACCTAAATTAATTATCGAAGCTCTTATCTTACCCAAGTTAACGAGTTACTTACCTCGTATTCCAAGCTCTTTCGACCACATTCTGCATCTAAAAAATTTACCCCTAGCGGACCCAGAATTACGTTCTGCGCGTCCAGTCGAACTTCTCCTAGGTTCTGACTATACTGATAGTATTTTACTACATGATAACATTAAAGGCCCACAGGGTACACCCGTGGCAATAAACAGTATTTTTGGTTACCTACTTAACGGTAAAATTTCCCATTCATTGCCAGCACAAGTCTGCATGAATGTTAGTACATATCAACTTGATATGCAATTGCAAAAATTTTGGGATCTTGAGTCGATGCCTGATATCAAGCCTCTCACAAAAGAAGAAGCTCTTTGTGAGTCTATTTTCATTAATACCCACAAACGCGATAAATGCGGTAAATATATTGTTTCCCTTCCTTTTAAGGAAAATGTACCTCCTCTCGGCGATTCTCGCCAAATTGCTCTTAATCGTTTTTACAAGCTTGAACAAAAGCTTTCTCGCGATCCTTCTTTGCAAGAAGAATATATTAAATGTCTCAGAGAATATGACAACCTAGGTCACATGGAACCGGTCACTGAGCACACGGTTTCAGATAAAATTCCTTACTATATCCCTCACCATTGCGTGGTCAAAAGGTCATCTGCTACAACTAAAGTTAGAGTTGTCTTTGACGCCTCTTGCAAAACTACTAATGGTCGTTCACTTAACGACAATTTACTTATTGGTCAAAAACTGCACCAAGATATAAACGTAGTATTATTAAAGTTTCGGTTACATAAGATAGTATTTACTGCGGATATTAAAATGATGTATCGTTTCATTCAAATACGTCCTGAAGACCGTGATTTTCAACGGATTCTTTGGAGATATGCTCCCGACGATCCTATTCAGGAGTACCGACTTTGCACAGTGACTTTCGGAGTCGCTTCGGCACCATTTTTAGCCCTTCGTACACTTCGTCAATTAGCGATTGATGAGTCGGACTCATTCCCACTTGCTTCGCAAGTGCTGCTGAATGACGTCTTCGTGGACGATGTAGTTTCAGGTGCTGACACTTTGGATGACGCTCTCGTTTTACAGCGCGAGCTCAACGCCATTTGCAAAGCGGGATCATTCGAACTCCGCAAATGGACTAGCAACTCTCCTGACTTTTTATCTTCTGTCAGTAATAAAATTTCTAGTTCAGATGATGACGCTCTCATTTTGTCTGCTCTCGACACCGATGCGTCAGTCAAGGTTTTAGGATTGAGATGGAATCCAAAATTAGATGTGTTTTCTTATCAGGTTACAAGTCCTCCTGCAGTTTGTACCAAACGTATAATGTTATCCGAAATTTCCAAAATTTATGACCCTCTTGGTTTTCTCAGTCCTATCATATTGTTTATAAAACACTTAATTCAATTATTATGGATCTCAGGAACGGATTGGGATGAAGCCCCTCCAAAGGGTATTTGTGATCTTTGGTTCACTTTTATTTCACAACTTCCACTTTTGCAATCTATTTCGTTACCGCGTCACGTGATTCCTAATCATAACGGAGACATACAAATACATGGCTTTTCGGACGCATCCGAGAAGGCATACGCTGCTTGTGTATATTTACGTGTTATTGATTCTAACGGTATTGTTCATGTTCATCTCCTTCTTGCAAAGACAAAGGTCGCACCATTAAAACGTATCACGCTCCCCCGTTTAGAGCTGTGCGGAGCTGTACTTTTATCTAAACTTATTGAAAACATTCTTGTAACTTATACTAAAATTCTATCTATCGATAATGTTTACGCATGGAGTGATTCTTCGGTCACACTTGCATGGTTACGCTCGTCCTCCCACGAATGGCGCACCTTCGTGTCCAATCGTGTTGCGGAGACGACAAGCCGAGTTTCAGCTGCTCACTGGCGACACGTACGTTCCGAGGACAACCCCGCGGATCCTGCATCCCGAGGTGTGCTCCCGTCTAAGCTAGATCAGAACTTATGGTTTAATGGACCCATCTGGCTCAAACAGTCTCAATCTAATTGGCCTGTTTCGAACGTCGATCTACATACTGACGAAGAACGACGACAGCATATTCTTAGTAGCTCAAATGCATCAACTTTAGATTTACAATTTCTTGAAAGATTTTCGTCCATGCCAAAACTATTGCGCGTTGTTTCTTTAATTTTTCGCTTTTATCATAAATGCCGTAAAACACAATCTTACTCGCATCCGCATATTACGGTTTCTGAAACCAAATTCGCTTTAACAAGAGTTATCCGTCTCGTTCAGCAAGATCAGTTTGCTGAAGATATTTTACGTTTAAAAGATAACGACATTTGTTCAAATAAACTTCGAAAACTTAAACCGTTCATAGACGACGCCGGACTTCTCAGGGTCGGCGGCAGGATACAACGTGCCCACATTTCTTATGATGCCAAGCATCAAATAATTTTACCCAAGAAACATTTCTTTACATCATTACTTATAGACTATTTTCACAAATTATATTTGCACGTAGGTCCGCAAACATTGCAATTTCTTTTATCTCAAACATATTGGATTATATCTGCCCGTGATGCAGTCCGTATGCGCACGCGTCGCTGCATTCAATGTTTTCGCACGCGACCTTCCGCTCCGCAGCCGCCAATGGCTCCTTTACCTGCTGCAAGAGTGAGCGCTCTTAGGCCATTCTTACACGTAGGCATAGATTTCGCCGGGCATTTTAATCTTAAATCTAGTAAATTTCGTAATTCCAAAATTTTCAAATCATATGTCTGCGTCTTTGTATGCATGTCAACAAAGGCCGTACATCTTGAATTAGTTCCCGATTTAACAACGGATTCATTCCTTAACGCTTTACGCCGTTTTATTTCTCGACGCGGACTTTGTTCAGATATTTATTCCGATTGCGGTCGAAACTTTGTAGGCTGTTACAACTATTTAAAAGATTTGCGATCATTTCTACAAAATACGGCCCATCAATTACACATAAGTAAAAATTTAACAGACTTGTCCATAACGTGGCATTTTAACCCACCTTACGCAAGCCATTTCGGTGGTATATTCGAAGCTGCCGTTAAAAGCATGAAAACCCATCTTTATCGGGTCATAGGGCAACTAACTTTAACTTACGATGAATTTAACACACTTCTATGTCAAATGGAAGCCATACTTAATTCTAGACCACTTTGTACACAGAGTAATGATCCTTCAGATCCATTACCTCTTACTCCGGGACACTTTTTGGTCGGACAACCATTGACTTCATTGCCAGAAATTAATTTATCGGCTGAGAGTACTACTCGCCTTGTTCGATGGCAAATTATTCAACAAGCTGTCCAACACTTTTGGAAGCGATGGAGTGTTGAATACCTTCACCAACTTCAGCAAAGAAGTAAATGGTTTCACGACACTACGAAGACACCTCTCAACGTAGGTTCCGTAGTTGTGTTAGTTGACAACACATTACCTCCACTGCAGTGGCGCTTGGCTCGCGTGCATCAGCTCCACCCGGGCGCTGACGGTGTTACTCGTGTTGTGACGGTACGCATTGGTAACACACTCACAAAACGACCTGTAGTGAAGGTCTGTCCCCTTCCTATTGATTAATTTCAAAGTACCTAGTTCAGTTTAGCCCTATGTTAGTTTTAGTATTTTGTTAAAATAGGTTATTTTAAGGTCGGCGGCATGTTCCGTACTTTTATTAATTTACAATTAGGTAATGCTGGCACAATACTACGGCATACAATTATTTATTTTCTATTATGAACGGATCTGTATCTGCTACAAAATCCGAACGCATCCTAAGCAGCGACAAGTGCTGCCACCCCGAACGTGCAATACAGACGTTCACTCCCTTCCGTAAAAGCAACCGCTTCGAACGCAACGTAGTTCTGTGCGCGCTGTGTCTTATATTCCAAACATTAACATTATTCCAAGAATAAACTAGTGATACGTGTGGTGCAATACTTGACGGCAATCAGCAACCTATGGCCATTCACCAACGCTGGGTACCCAGGGAAACGAGCGGTGCTGCACTTAAAGGTGAGTGGTAGATACAGTCCACAATTTAACACCATCCGAAGGTCTGGTCGATTTCCCACACACGAATGTTACAGCCAATTTGAATTGGCAGTTTCCATGACAGAGTGGCTGCATGTTGTATGTGATATTATTATGATCGGTGCAAATGTACATGAACTTTGGACACGCGTCGACCCGCTTGTGACAATAGTACGCTCCATTCACAACCCTTATTCAATGTGAATACCATAGATCGTATAATGTTAAGTAGATTATAATAGATTCATTCATGCCGAAGTATCGAAGACAACAATAATATTTTGATATACATAATACCTATTGCTATATTGGTAAATAATATTTACTCGCGTTATATTCACTCTTTCAGAATGGCATCTTGAAAGAAACTTATTTCTGTAGATTCTCTTGGGTGCAGACAATAATGTAGTGAGCACCATTGGCCATGAACAACCATAACAAAATAGGATTTTATAAAATGCGCGTTGCCGACCTATAAACAGATATCAAATATAATAAACTAATTTTTATGACAGCGGTATAATATTTGTTTACACCGTGGACTCGGTTAAGTTGAAGATGTTTTAAGTTACTTCCCGTAAAATAAATACAAATATTAAAACCGGGAATTCAGTTACTGTAAATTACGTAATATGATGTAGCGACCTCAAAAAGAAACGAGGGTTTTTAGATCGATGTCTATCACTATTGAACCCACCAAGTGTCTTTTATTCACCAAGGAATCTATGTATGATTCATAATCGTAGCAGCAGCAAAAGGCATTACTAATCAAGAGCCGATACTAATATTATTTGTAGGGCCCCCGATTTGATAACCAGTATATCTGGAACTCACACAATAAGACACAGTTCTTGTTGTTGTAAGAAAGGGCCGAGACAAAGAGGTTTCTTGTGTTGGTGACCAGAAATGGTTGGACGATGAGTCAGAAACCATATGACGTGGGTGATGATGAATTTCATTTTAAATGGTATTAGCGTAAATTCCGTTTCAATAAACTTATTGAGGAAATAATATTGTTAAAAGAACATGCGACTGTTTACGGATTAATTAACAATTCAGGGCAACTGTCTGAACACATAGTAATATTATATGTATACTGCTAAAGAAAGTGTGTAGGTACCTTAAGATCATTAACATAATATTTGAAACGTCTGCGTTATGAAACTGCTCAACCGTCTAATCCCGTCGTCACCTACCACTCGACACTCCGCCTATTTAGAGGAGTTAATAAGTTTAAATTACAAACGAGTCGGCTTTGGTGTATTCAATAGAATGTATCACTTAAGTTCTAACGCGACTTTCTTGTTATATTTGACTAAAACACACTGACACAGTTAAATGTAGATTCTTCAGTCACAAAAGTGTTTTAAGACCGTCTTTTCTAAAACCATTAACCTGTTTGGACGGATGCGGTTAAACTGTTCGCTTAACTGCATCATTCGACGCGAGTACTGTAGTCACACACACTGTGTCGTGTCACCGTTATCGCGTTATTAAATTTAATTCTTAGCACTTACCGTTTTAAAGGTTTATTTATTAGTTGTACAGGACTCTCGCTTACCTGGAAACAAAATAATGTAAATGATAAAATAAAACAACAATAAACCTATTTCATTAAGCATTGTGACATCTAGACACGCGGCAGCGTGTCAAGCCAAGTTCAAGCAAAGGAACTGGCTAGCCAGCGCCGAGTGTACTATTACACGAACCACTTGTTGCCACTTTTGACCCCTCTATAACTCAAAACCTATTTAACGTAAACACATAAAACTACGTGTGTTTAGTTATATTCATAACGACATCTAGAAGATCAAATTTCATGAAGCTAGCTCAAATGCTTATAAAGATATGAAGGTACTGACTGACTGACTGACATATAGTACCTAAACCTAACCTATTTCCAGATGACTTAGAAGGATGAAATTTGGAATCCAGCTCGGTAATTATGTGTAAGCGTGGGAAAAAATCTAAAAATAAAAAAAAATAGGGGGGTCCCCATACAAAAAAAATACATTTTTAATGGTAACGTTGGAACGGTTACAAGCGAATATTTGAAACTATCCCAATATATGTATTATTATATTAGCAATATAACAGAAATATAAAAATAAAGTTAAGTAAAAAAAATTGTGGTATCCCCATACAAAAAACTTGTAATACGCGCTCAACCGGCCAACGCGACGGTGTGTCGTCGGCGGCGCGCGGCACCACATAACTCAATATATTATGCCTAGTTTTCTTTACAAAAAGGTCATGATATCCCACCAAAAACATAAATGTAAAAAAGGAGAGCCAAATTCAATACAAACATTATGTTTGGCTGTGGGCTTCGCTGCATAAAGAATAGAGATCTAAATGAGTGCCAAGTTTTATGCAAAGTCCAAATATGTATTTATAGGAACAAAATAACATCATGAACAAGTATTAAACTCTATTTCTTTGCTTTATTGGATACCTATAACAGTTGCTGTTATTTAAAAATGTGAGATCTTAAAGTAGGTTAGATTTGACTTGGCCAGTTTTTATCAGAATTAAATCTATACTAATATTATAAAGCTGAAGAGTTTGTTTGTTTGAACGCGCTAATCTCAGGAACTACTGAACCGATTTTGAAAATTCTTTCACTAATAGGAAGCTACATAACTCCTGAGTGCTGTAGGCTACTTTTTATCCCGGTAAAATATTTTTGTCCCGGAAAAACTTTTTCACGCGGGCGGAGGCGCGAGCACTACTAGTATAACATATATGTTGAATAACTTTATAAAATGACTGATGTAATGAAAACTGGCCAAGTCAAATCTAGCCTACTTTAAGATCTCACATTTTTAAATAACAGCAACTGTTATAGGTATCCAATAAAGCAAAGAAATAGAGTTTAATACTTGTTCATAATGCTATTTTGTTCCTATAATTAATACATATTTGGATTTTGCATAAAACTTGGCACTCATTTAGATCTCCATTCTTTTTGCGTCGACGTCCACAGCCAAGCATAATGCTTGTATTGAACTTAGCTCTCCTTTTTTACATTTATGTTTTTGGTGGGATATTATACGAATAAATATATGTGGAATTAATTGGACAATGGACATATTGTGTCAAATGTGGTAAATACAAAACAAAATTACCAACTACTATTGTTATTTAGTTACCTAAGCGTACAAATGGTGGTTTTGATATAAGTGAATAATTTAAAGAGTTTTAGTGGTTTTTGAAAACAGTAAATTATTTTTGTTCTAAGGTTTTGTTCTAAAAAATACTATAATAATATCTTTAGTTAGAAGCTGTTAGCAAGTCGCTTGCTATAAACAGAGGGAGGCTATAAATATCGCATTATAATACAATAGCTTACTTCCAAGAATGTTCAAGACCCTATTGTTTGAAAATCCTTGAACATTGGGAAAACTGAATTAAACTTTATGAACCAGTTTCCTTGAACACTCATATAATCTAATACATATAATAATTATGTACTATTGTGACTTAATTTTTTTGAGATAACTGGGTTTTTTTAACGAGGTTTGAAATTTGAATGCATCACCCGATACGTGATCATCACATCCTCGATGCCAGAGATTTTTCTTACGTTCTTTGTTGGTTTCCATCAAAATAAATTGGCATTGTGAAAACAAGTTTTTTATTCCAGCTAACTCATTGTCTCAAAATCCGCATGATATCCAGCTTTATCCAGCACAAACATCTAGTAAAAAGCAGATATGAGTACATAGGTAGATAGATTTATATAGATACATATATGGCTCTCACTTGTCAGGTAATGTATCTAATCAACGGGAGCGACGACGTAGGAGAGGTAAAAAACATCGGCAACTCCACACACCGACACGATCGCTTACTTCCAATGAGGACCATTGTGTGGTGTAGGGCTTCCACCAAGCTTTTAGCAAACATTCTTCTCCAAGCAAACGATAATATTATATTTTCACTGTATTACGCTGTAACATTAAGTGAGGCAAATTTGCAATTTTTAAAATACTCTGGAATGTCACACAAACATTACTCTGTCCGCATACAGAGTAATGTTTGTGTGACATTCCAGAGTATTTTCGGGCTCAACCCTCCAGTTTGTCGTCAAAACAACAGCTTTTGTTAGCATTGTGTTAGGGCAATGATTTCGTTAGGCACAATGCAATGCAATCAGCCCTGTATTATATACTGCCCACTGCAGAGCACGGACCTCCTCTACTACTGAGAGGGTTTAGCCCTTAGTCCACCACGCTGGCCCAGTGCGGTTGACTTCACATACTCTCGAGATTCTTATGGAGAATTCTCAGGTATGTAGACATCCTCACGATGTTTTCCTTCACCGTTAAAGCGAACGATAATTGATAAACAATAATCACGTAACTTCGAAAAGTCAGAGTCGGTATGCCCTTGGGTTTTTAACCGCCGGACATTGTCTCGACGGACCGCTCCATTCGCAACTAGGCTATCGTCCACTTAATATATCCCATCATTCTTCCTCATTCTTAAAAGTCGATAACACTCCAGAAAGGAAGTTAATGAGTGGTGGTGATTACTTAACATAATACCATCTGTTCATTTGCCTAGCTTCTAATAATATATCAATACTTATAATAGATCATATAATATATGAAGTCTCCAAAATTATGTCATACAAAGCGTTATTATATTATGTATTGTGGTGGTCGACACTGAGCAGCCCTGTGCGTCGGCGCATCACTGGGAGCGCAAGGTCGACGGCCGCGCTCCCTGCGCCCGCGCACACCCCGCCCCGCTCTATTATTACACATACTAACCTCCACAAAAATTGCTCCTATCACCCTATCAACACGCGTCATGTTTACAGAAAACTACGACGTTCTAAGACGTTCAATGTGGGCCACACAAAGGCGACGTCCTCGTACGGTACAATGCATTAGCCTGTACCTGACTGCACTCACTATCAGGTACAGGTACCGTCAGAAAAGTGTATTCTCAACCACTTAAGGCTCTAAATAAGTCGCCTGCGACTCATCTGTTAGCAATATGCAACTCACGACTAGACAATACAAATTATCTGTTGTTTCCTTTATACATCTCCGAAACGATCGCACCCGCTTTGTAAAATATGAAAAATGGGCGTTATATCTTGAGAAAGTTTACTAGCACCAAATTGGGTGATTGTACAATATGCAGCGCAGTCCAAAACGATCAATAATTAAAATAGCCTTATCGATTGTAGGAATAGACCTCCTCAACTTAATCTGATGAGTCAATTAATAGCACGTGTATAACAATAAAAAGATCCAAAACTATTTGCAGTAGTAAGCACAACGCTGGAATAATTGGTGTTGTAGGGAAAAAACACAAGCAACTATCTACAGGGACTGAAATATTAGGTATAACATTCGCGTAA
Organism: Lapara coniferarum; assembly: GCA_949316025.1. NCBI lineage: Eukaryota > Metazoa > Arthropoda > Insecta > Lepidoptera > Sphingidae > Lapara > Lapara coniferarum. Next base: position 40,715,992 of record OX438920.1, read on the forward strand.
ACATAAGTATTAAGAAATCAATATCTATAAGGATGTTTACACAAAATCACAATAACAATTGGCATAATTTAAATATTTATCATATTGTCTTTTTTTACAATTAAATAAAGAGTCATTCGACTGATATAGCGAGTCATTACCCAGAACTTCAAATAACAAATAATGATGACCAATCGTTACGTATATCTAATTTAATATCATTACTATCAATGGAATTCAACGCCAACATAAATATAGGTACTACAATGACTGCCTCGGTGGCGTAGTTGTATTGGGTACGCATTACGAGTACGATTTGCGCGCAGAGGTCCTGGGTTCGAATCCCGGGTCGAGCCAAAAACATTGTGACTGGTTTTTTCCATCTTAAAATTTACTCAGTCGCAGCTCGGAGTCAGGAAGTTGGCGGTGTGATACCCCCGTGCCTCGGAAAGCACGTAAAGCCGTTGGTCCTGCGCCTGATCTCTCTCCGGTCATGTCGGACTGCCGTATCACCGGACTATGAGAGTGAAGGAATAGCGAGTACACCTGTGTATTGCGCACACAATTGTGCACTTTAATATCTCCTGCGTACCTGGCTGATCTCCGTTGAGATTGGCCGCCGTGGCCGAAACTGGCTAGGAGAAATTATATATATAGGTACTACAATAACACCCAGATTCGAACCAAACATAATCCGCTTTTCCAGTCATGTAGCATAAGTCGTTTCTCAGAAACCTCCCCGAAACAAGGACACCGACATGACAATCAGCGGCCCGGCCAGTGGCAACTGACAGGCTGGCTATGACGCGAGGGGTTGGATCTCCACACGTAGGCTAATATGTATGCGATGATGGATTCTGGCCTTGAACCCAAACTACGAAGTCCTTTAATTCCTAATACTAACGATAAGTCGTACCTCAGTGTGGGATCACAGTTATCGTTTTTATTTATTTACAAAGATCAAATACACATGTTTAGTAAACATTATTATTCGGCATGTTGTTCAACTATTTACGGTACACTGAAACATCGATACAGGCAGTAAACCCGCCTCAGCCGTGTTTTGAGTGCACCGCGCACGTGTGGGTTACGCCTAGGGCTGACCACTAATTCTTGTGTAACAACAAATTGTACAGTATAATAGTTTTTTAACTATAATATTATTATATTGACTGCCTCGGTGGCGTAGTTTTATTAAGGTACGACTGCAATGCTGAGGTCTCGGGTTCGATCCCCGGGTCGGGGAAGGTGATATTGAGTTTTTCTATTCAGTATCAGCTTGGAGTCTGGAATCTGTGCCCGATATGGCGATAGGCTCGCCCCCTATCACATCATTGGACGGAATAACGGCGAAAAGTGGGTACACTAGTTGCGCCTCTGCCTACCCCTTCGGGGATAAAAGGCGTGATTGTGTGTGTATTATTACATTATAATTACTAATGTTTGCTTACATTACATTTTGTATAATAACTTCTCAAAGCTTAGAGAACCTCGCCGCATTAGAAAGTACATTTATGTTTATGGCTCTGGATGGAATCTAGACTAGGCTAGATGAAAACAACTTTTTATATTTTATAATAAACAGCATATGAATCGAGACACATGTGATACAGTATTTTTACGGTATCTTAGATAAATGACAACCCTGTTATAGTCACTCGCCCTTCACAAATTCATAACAACCTGTAGTGTAGAGTTGATCTAACACCGTTTGAGTATAGAGCGCCTTTACAGCGCTAGTATGCGTTAATTAGACGCTAATAAGTTTCGTCGCAGTTCTCACACATCACATGTGTTAATCAACTGTCTCTACGTGCAATGAACTGATTTTTTTTAAATGGCACTAATCCGTCTCGAGATTACAATATATCTGCAAAAGATCTATGGCTTTGACTCTTCAAGCCCCGCTACAGACGCCGGCGTCCGAGTATATAGCGTTTCCCCATACATCTATACATATATAAGCGGAACCAATAGAACTGACCTCCAGTAAATGTCTTAAACAAGGTAAAATAGGCATAATGTTTTTGCCTTATGCGTTTTCTTTACAACTGGCATGTTTTAACATAATATATTTTAATAAATATTTATTAAATTTCTAATACAGGCAATCGAACGGCTTATCGTTCAAAAGGAAACCAATATGCAATACATATGACATTGATTAAATACGAAAATAATTTTAAAGCTACTATATGCTACTAATATTATAAAGGTGAAAGTTTGTAAGAATGTATGGATGTATAGATGTTTGTTACTCTTCCACGCAAAAACCACTGAACGGATTTCAATGAAATTTGGCACACGGGTAGATTATGTTCCGAATTAACACATAGGCTACTTATTATTCCGGGAAAATACGAAGCGGGGCTTTTGTCCCGGGAAAACTTATTCACGTGGGCGGAGCCGCGGGCAAAAGCTAGTGAAAAAATAAAAAACAGAATCGTCGCAGTTCATTCATATTTCAAAGGGCTGTGAATATGTTACTGGTGCATTTTTGTTCGGGAGACAATGTGAAAGGGTTATTTTTACACATCCGCCGCCGCCGCGCGCAGTGGCGTCAGACGACAGACGACGCGCTCGCTGCAGTAAAAAGCGCAGCGGGCATGTGTCGGAACGAGCTTAACACAACTATTATGCTGTTCATACTTTACACATCTCTTGCTGATAGCTTATTATGCATTAACGCGCATACAGCGCGCCGGGATAAAAAAATCTCCCTTACACTCGGAGCAAACGTGAAAACGTAGAGCAGCTTCCTTTTCGAAGAATTTCAGATCATAGGTTCCGAAGCTTAACTCCTACGTCAAATCTTAAACTTTAACTCTTTAGGTTAAATTAGTCTAGATTTTTATATGTATTTGGCATTTGCGATAAGAAAAACATTGTCGCGTAGGCATTATTCGCGATCTTTAAAAAATCTAAAGAACCAATTCAAACCTTGCCAACTTAAATAACTACAGAATAACTCATATCTTTAATAAGTGAATGATATCAACTGACCTTTACAGATCTTTGAGGTCGAGATCTCTATAGCGCCTGTTACGACCCTCTTGAGAAATGAGGTAAAGGATTTTGTGCTCTGGAGATAAGATTATAATTATAGGAAAAAATATAATTACGCAGGGATAGGCAGGTGTCATTAAAATTACGAAGGAGTCGGGAGCGCGTCGGCATTCGAATATGGTTACTAACGGGGGAAGTTTGGACGTATGTATGTACTTATATGCATGTAGTAAATTAATAACTACGCGAGGAACGCATTACGCAACTAACGGTCATGTAGACTGGCGAATGCCGCCTGTGGGGTGTGGAGGAAACTCGCTGTCTCCGGTAATGGCTCGAATACTTTTACACCATTTCCTAAACTGAATTGCCTAAAAAGGCAAAGAGTAGGCAGATCAGATGGATGGAATATTTAAGTTCAGTGGACGTAAGTACAGGGCCTACTTGGGCCGGAGTGTAGGTAGGCTTTACTCTCAAAATGAAATGATTCATGCATTGTCGTCAACTAGTTACACACAAATTTTTCCACATCCCATGATACCACCTCACCCTTAATACTGCAACATCACAAATAGTTTCCGCGTAATCGCAGCTGTAATGTCCGATGAAAACACTCATTACCTAAACACCCGTCATTACGGAGGACATTAACTAAATAGCTTATTTGATAAAGTAATCCGCAACATGTCCCGGTACTTTACATGAGTGCTATCTAATTAGGTAAGTTGTTATCGCTGTAGGAATAGCAATTAGCAATAAAACTTATTATTGCAATACTTCAATGCACAGCGGTCTACTCCAGGTGACATGTTCCAATAAAGCTGAATGTACCTAGCCGAGTACCGATTTGTATTTATGTTCAATAAATAGTATGATAACGCCACTAGGGCTTTCAGTCTCGGTGCCTTTACGAGTCTCGGGAAAAAAAACGAGACTTGGTCCGGTCTCGGAAAAAAACGAGACTTTCAATACTATTTCAAAAATAATCATTATGCTCGTAGGTCACGACTCATAGACTTTTTAGGCAGTCAATACAAGATATATCAATGAAGTACTTTATAAATCACACTGTTATAAACCTATATGGAAGTTAAATTTCCAATTACTTAGACGACTTTTAATTTTTTATATCTGTCACGTAAAAGATAAAGAGCGCTGGATAATTACTTTCATTTTTTATAATTTTTGATGAAGTAAATCGCATTAGAAAAAAATATCTCTAATTCTACGCTAGAAGTTCGTATAGATTAGCATTAGTGTTTGGGTCTCAGGTCATCTTATGTCTCAAAGTATCGGGAGTCGGGACTTTTTGTATTTTTAACGGTCTAGCGTCGCAGGTTTTTAGGGTCGAAACATGTCACGCTATGGTAAGTGAAGACTCTCTTCTAGTAATAGATGTAGAAGAGACTATCTCCAGCCTCTTTTAAAGCGGGCCTGCAGACGGAGTTTGGGCCATTGGCGACCCGCTACCGTATAAATAACGTGTATGAGGGTACCGCGTAGTGTTTCATGCTTGTTTGCCATTTTATTCGAGTCTCATCTTCAAACAGCCAGAGACTCTGCTCAAGAGCCGACTCCTACGAGAGTTGCAATGGCATGCACATGTGCACTCCGTGACCTTCGATATGCTTAATTATAATGTTATATAAATGCTTTGGATTGTCTCATGTCCTTGGATTTTCGTAACTTTCCAAACAATAAGTAGCAGGGATTTAGCAATGGTTTGAGTATTTCCCCCCTATCGCTACCATTTTCAAAAAGAGTACTTTTCCCAATTTATCATAACAATTATGTACTTAATTATAGAGACCCGTATATGTTTCAACAAGGTTAGGTTGCGACTTCAGACAGATTATCTAAAATTTAATTTTTCTGTGTCGCCACTGACCCGGATTTAAAAAGATCTTGATAGTTTAGTAAATTCTTCAGTAATAATTATTATTTGATGTTACCTTCGAAAGTCTCGTTTTTCCCGAGACTGGAGGCAGAAGTCTCGATTCTCGAAAATACAAAAAAATCGTCGAGACTCTCGAAATTTTCGAGACCGAGAGTCTCGAAATGAAAGCCCTAAACGCCACACTGTATTATATAAAACATATTATAAATGAATATGTGCTATGAAAAGAATGTAAACAGGTATTCGAGGAGATAACCGGCTCAGTGTTATATCAACATCCAAGTGCGGTGCTGAATGAGTCACCGGCACTCGATCCACGACAGAGTAGAGACTACAATCGGCACATTCACCAGTCCCATGTTAGTCGCGACCTTGCTGAGGTATTTTTATTCCATCTGATATACCTACCGATAGTAAAAATCTATCGCCAGCCGATACTTCGGTGTGAATATATTGGCATGTGTGTTGCTCGTTTTGTAGAACCAAATGAAGAAACGAGTTGGTCGCTCACCGCATGTCCAATGGCCATTTACAGTATGAACAGTACTACTTAATGTTTCGAATAAAATGCATATCTAAATCATAAGTTATAACGTCTATTCAAAACAAGCACATAATAGTGCTTGCACGCGGCATTTTCGTAGTAGAAATTTATAATAAAAGTGGTAGGTAGGTACCAAGAGGAGATGCCCACATTCGACAAACCTACCGCTAAAAAAATTAGCAAAATAACTGTCTTTCGTGACTTTTTAGTGCCTATCATAATGATAATGAAACTTTAAAAGCATTGTTGAAAGGAATAGGATAAATATTGCTGTAGATGACTAAAGAATAACAAGTCTCTTTATAATATTATCCTACTAATATTATAAAGGCGAAAGTTTGTAAGAATGTATGGATGTTTGGATGTTTAGATGTTTGGATGTATAGATGTTTGTTCCTCTTTCACGCAAAAACTACTGAACGGATTTCGATTAAATTTGGCACACGGGTAGATCATGTTCTGGATTAACACATAGGCTACTTTTTATCCCGGGAAAATATAAAGCGGGACTTTTATCCCGGAAAAACTTTTTAACGCGGGCGGAGCCGCGGGCCAAAGCTAGTTATTTCATAACAGGATGTTATTGTCATACAAATATTGACAACCAGTTCAAGATCAGCATGGCACGGATTTATTTAAATTCAGTAAAGAGAAAAATGGAGATTAGTACCTATGACACTTTTTGTCTAACATTCCCAAGTTTAAGATACCTCCACATTGTCTAATCTGTTCAAATCATATTACGTTATTGCTGTGTGTTATTGCTGCAATTATATCGACTTTTTTATTAACAAACACCCATAGAGTAACAATACACTTTCCTTCATGACAAGCTGGAATTCATAATTTAATAACTTCTTTAAATAACGGGAAATTTGACTCACTATTTACTGGCCAATTGCGATAAAACTGAGTCATTTGGGTACTACTCATTAGAAACATATAAAGTATGTGTTTTAAGACATACTTTTTCATATAAAATTAATTGACAAGATAAGCAAACTGCTTGTATTAGATACTACATCTGCTCCTAAATAGTGGCAATACCACACAGAACTTAAGAATAACAAAACACAACATAGCATTGGACACAACATGGCTCTTGCCATGCTGAGACATGACTTGTTCAGAATCAAATTTCCCATTTACCTACACTAGCTACGATGCCCTACATTATTACTACATATATACATAGTATACATAGTATACACTCACGCCTGTTATCCCCGAAGGGGTAGGCAGAGGCGCAACTAGTGCACCCACCTCACGCCGACATTCCGTCCCATGATGTGATAGGGGGTGAGCCTATCGCCAAATCGGGCACAAATTCCAGACTCCAGACTGATACTGAATAGAAAAACTCAACATCACTTTGCCCGACCCGCGGATCGAATTATTAATAATTTGCAGTCGTACTGTAATACAACTACGCCACCGAGGCAGTCAGTTATTACTAAATTCAAGCATACTTCATTTCTGCATTCTATGAAGTCAATATGATGCATATACTAGAGATCAATAACTTGGTAAATATAAATCATGGTATTAATAATTCTTCTTTTGCCTTGAACTGGAATATGCACTACAATCTCCTCATCCTTTAAAGTTGAACAACAATTATATTTGGTGTAACAGGATGGATGCTCCCATGCAATGAACAGAGAACAATCACCAGTAGTAGTCTACTTGCCAAGCAACAAATATTATTTCTGTAACTATCCTGGAACCATCATTTATCAGGACTAAAACGGGATAGTAAGCGTTTATAACCACAGAAAACGGCCTATTTTATTGGCTTATTTATGCTAATAGAACACCCATAATAGACTTGGTGACTTTTTTTTTTTTTTTTTTTGTAAAAAGGCCATCTTCGGCGCATTAGGGACGGCTGCGGGCTTCCTCCGACTCACGTCTAAGTTTTCGTCCGCAACCGCCCCTGCGCGTACCGCTGTTGCGGTCCTTTTCCTGTTGCGGGGGCTCAGAAGCCCCCGAAACACCGTACCGTGTCCGCCTTTTGGTGTCCGAGGCAGCGTGAGACACGCTGCCTCGGACATGTCCATCACGGGGGTCACAGAAGTTGGCTAGACTAATGGGTGGGCGGCACGTCCCGCCCACCCGTGACCCCCGGAGGCCCCTATTAGTCGCCTTTTACGACAGGCAGGGGATACCGTGGTGGAATTCTCCAAACGCCCCCAATCCACAGGGCGGGAGACGTCGGTCAGTCGTCCACCCGACGCCTCCTACGTCTCGTCTGGCGGCGGGAGGGATCACCACTGCGCTGGCGATCCCTCTCGGCACTCTCCTTCCGCGAGACGACCGCCTCGCAGAAGTGGGCCACCGCCTGTCAGGCCTCCCGGCCGCCGACCATGGAAGCGACCACGGCCGGCAGCGAGAGGTCTTCTCCGACGACTGTTCTGAGAGCGCTGCGTTCGTCATCCCAGGCTGGACAACACTCCAACGTATGTTGGGCCGTGTCCATTGGGCAGTTGTCACAATAGTGACACACGGCCGACTCCTCTATACCTACCACCCGAAACAGGAACTCACCGAAGCAGCCATGCCCGGTGAGCACCTGCGTCAGGCGGTATGTTGCCGCTCCGTGGCGCCTGTCCAGCCATTCGGCAAAGACAGGACGCACTGCCTCTACGACCCTGTGCCCCCACGACGGGGCCTCCAGCCTGAGACGCCACTCCTCCACGGCGGCTCGCCGTAAGGCGGCCCTCTTGGCCTCCACCGCCTTCAGGGCCGGACGCTCCCCGCGACTGAACGCCTCCTCCCGCCAATGGAATATATCGGCAAGGGATTTGGCGTCCAGGTCCCAGGGCAGAAATCCGGCCAATAGGCAAGCCGCCTTGAAAGAGACCGTGCGGTACGCCCTGACCGCCCGCTGCGCTAAAGCTCTCTGCGGGGCGCGCAGAAGGGCGGCCCAGGGAGTCAGCCCAAACGGGGCTGCCATAGAGGGCTATGGACCGCACGACTCCGTGATACAGCCTCCGGCAAGGGAAGCCAGGACCTTCCAGGTTGGGCAGCAGGCCGGAAAGAGCGCCCGCTGCCCGGGACAATTTTGTCCTCAACTCCTTAAAGTGGGTGCGGAATCGCCATCGGCTATCCAGGACTAAACCTAGATACTTCATGCTAGAGCCGATGGGGATCCGCACCCCCCCAACGAGACTTGGTGACTGCCACTTAGTTCTATAATAACCTTCTATTTGGTACATGCAGAACCTTAAAATGTGTCTATAAAATTAACTTATAAACCCTTAATGATTTCTTATGTTTACGCGAATGTTAGACATTTAAATAAAACTACATTGCGGATTTTATCGCGCTTATGTAAGAGGAATCATCGACAAGATTGACTACATCCTGAAGCGTGCTTCCATAAAAAACTTATTTTAAACTACGTAAAAGAACATACAGCTGACGTTAAACACAGACGCTCTACGAAGTCTGCAATAGCTGAACATTCGGAAGAAGGCTCCAACCATGACCTTAGATTCGACAAGCCCCAAATCCTTGCCAAAGAACACCGATTCCTGTCTAGAATGATTTGCGAGGCTATTGAAATCAAAAAAACATCCTAATTTCAATAGAGAAGATGGTTGGAAACTTGCACAAGCCTAGGATCTGGTAATACATCTAATTAAATCGGGCTCCAAAAGACCTGCTGCCAGACCTCAAGACATTGTGAGCTCTTACTGCGTTGACCGGACTGCAAACAATGACTAACACCTTAAAATTGTATAACTGTAAATTGAAGATAGATTTCTAACATGAACTTTTCGGACCACCTACACCTCAGTCCATCCCACATGACCAAGGAGTGCTGCAAAGTATTCGGAATGTTGGCAGAAAATATAAATAATAAAACTAGGATAAATTCCACAAAAAAGTTTTATTTAAATGTTATAAACCCTTATTAGTTCACATAATAAATACGAATGGTTTCCATTGCATTTAGTTTTATTTGTTACTCTTACTAGCATATTTAACTTATAATGGTTTTATAATGTGTTGTAAGCGTTTATAAGTATAGCTTACCAGAGTAAGTATTCTCAAGCCTATTTACACCTTTGCAATACTTTTATAGGATGTCTTAGCTTATACTGTGCCTTTAATTTGGACCTATAGCCAATTATAAGTTTATTTATAGGACTAGATCTACTAGAAGGCCAATCAAACTCTGTGTTAACTAATATTAGTGTGCTAGCAAACACTAGAACTGTTAAAGAAGAGTCATTAGCTCTGCAGGCTTATAAGGTGTGCACTATAGGATAATTTTGTTGCCTGGGTTGCTCATGGAAAATGCTCACAAAGGCACTACAGAGTCGAAAGGGAGCAAAATTTTTGTTTACAGTATTTCAGCTTGAAACAGACATTAACATCCCAAATTGGTTTGGTATAATAATCTGAATAGTGTGTCAATATAATAAAGTAATGAGAGAGCTTGTTATCACAAACATTTATCTTTATGCTGCATTTGTGAGAACTCTAATATCCTTTATCTGATAGAATGATAATTTTGTTGTAAATTTATACTTTATAGTTTAATAATAGACAATTCTAATTTCTCATGAATAGTGACAATAATGGTTTGAGAATAGGACTTTCAAAGGTACAAGCCTAGGGGATAAAAATTCAACATAATGTAACACAAAATATACAGACAAAATAACTTACGTGTAATCTAAGCTTTATTTGTTATTAAATAGATCAAAGTTTTGATAAAAATCCTAAGATGGTAATTGTAATTTACAACATAAATAAAAACAGTCACATTCAATTTGATTTATCTGTGTAATCATATCAGAGCCACTCCTTTCATGCATCATTTGATAGTCTTCTATTATTTCATTACATTAAGTAATAAACATGTTATTTTTGCATCTCAATAATTAATTAACATACAATGAGCATGTTAATGAAGGGTTCTAAGTGGCAATGTTACAAGAGGTGCTTAAACTGGCTGGGTGTGTATTAAAAGTTTGAATAATAAATTATTTTACAAGGGTAAATACATAGGCATTGTTAGGTACTCAACATATTGACTACCACCATAACCATACTTGTTATTCACAACAAGATATCATTTCAGGGAATATTATTTAAGTATAGATGTGACTAAGTTATAGTGTGGAGGGATTTTCATGTGCATACTTTGTCTTGATATTATAACAGGAAAATGCATGGTTATGCATACTGGATACTCCTGCATAGATTATATGTTGGCAGGTAGATTGAGTTTTTCTTTATACAAAGTAATAAGTAATGAACACTTGGGTCCATTCTGAATACTTGCCACTTTAAGAAACGAGTGTTCCTGACTAACATAAGCTATAAGTCTTATAGTATAATTCTCTGTATATTTTTTAATTGCAAAATAGTTTTCACGGGTGCAGTGTAGCACACAAAAGTAAGTATTTTGTATTTCGAATTTTACGAGGGTAATCCGTCGAAAATTAAAAGATGTTCCAATGTAAATGTACAAACTTGTTAGGACAAGCGTTTGGAGTAGTTACCTTCAGGATAGGCCTGCTTGTGTGCAATAAAGTCGATGACGATGTGCGTGGAGTTGTAGAGCGGGCCCATGGCGCGCATGTCGAACTGCATGCTGGCAACGTACGAGGGGCTGATGTCAGGCTGCGAGAAGTTCACCGCCGCCAGCTCTGTGACGTCAGACATCTCGCGCATCAGGTGCGCCGTGATGTTGTTCATGTTGTGCCCGATCTCACCGGACACCGCACTCACCAGCGCCAGCACCCACGCCGCTCGCCACATATTGACCACTAGCACCATCACACTGAGCACATACCGCGCCCGTAACAACAGGCACTCTACAGTCTACACTATTCTTTAACTCGGCTCGAGGGTATACTGTATGTTTGCAAAACAAACTCCGAGATACCCTAAACATAAACACCGTCGAATCAGGTCGATAAAGAAACTTATTTTGAGCAGACGATACCCTGCGCGCCGTACACTGAACGGCGTCCGTGGAACACTAAAATTAATATCGATTTATTCTGTGCACGTTTTATGTCAAGAATCACATTTTTTTTTAAAGATTTCCTTTGTTACGAAGCACAAAATAACCGACAAAACGAGTCGGTCGATGAACAGCGGCGAGACGCGAGTGCAAAGAGCATTATAACGCGAGTGAATGAGCGGTACGGTATTATAATGCTCTTTGGGTTCGTACCACCGACCGATTCACTGCGCGATTGACTGGCATGTCAACGACCGCTTGACGTGCGCTGCGACAACTACGACATTCGGTCTTTAGTGTTGACACGTAAGCTTATATTTTTGCCTAACTATAATATTATATTATTATTCGTATAACTCAAAAAGAGACACGTAAATAAAACAAACACTTTGTAGTTATCTCAAATAGATTAACTACGTTCATAAAATCAGACTTAAAATATTTAAAACTAGGGCTGGTGCGTATTAACGTAACCATTAGGTTTTTATACCAGGTATTCACTTGCAAGTACGTCGACCATGTGCCGACCCGAAATACTTCAAGACTTGAAGGTAATTTACTTGGCTAGTCACTAGTCACTCGCGATACGGACGCGGAACGAGTCACATAACCTCACCTCGGCCCGCCGCGCTCAGGCGTCGTCATCCGCAAATGCGATTATGGTTCTTATTTCGAAAAACCTAGTTAACAATTTCCTTTGCAAATATTGGCGTGTAAGAAGTATTTTATTTATTAACGTGATTGTCTTTCTTATTCCTACCACTACATGGGTCAATATCTTATGCAGTAATACTTAAAAGTATTTCGATTTTCGACTATTCAAGTGCTATAAGTACTTTATGTATAAATGCGATTATTCTCTTTATTCAACATTGGAACACGGATCCATTTCCTATACAGAAAAAAAATACTTAGTATTTGTAGAATCGAAGTATTTATTTGTGAACGCGATTGTGTTCCTAATCTGTATCGAAACACGGATAAATTTCCTATGCAGAAAGAAAATACTCGGAAGTATTTTGAACACTGGTTTTTGGCGCTGTTTTTTAGGCGGACGTACTTTTAAGCCCTTTTCACGATTTTGTAAGTACGAACCATGCCTTAGAGGTGGTGCGTATTTACGCCACCAGGTTTTCACACCATGTATTTACTTGCAAGTACGCCGACCAGGTGCCGACCCGAAACACTTGCAAGACTTGAAAGTATTTTACGCCACGCTACGTCCGCGCTCAGGCGTCATCGTCCGGAAATGCAATTATGGTTCTTATTTCAACAAGCTAGTGAACAATTCCCTATGCAAGTGTTGAAGTGCTCAGCGGCTGGAGGTCATGGCGAGCTATGGCCTCCTTCTGTGAGTGCGTCATCTTGCGGAAGGAGAGTGCCGAGCGGGATCGTGAGCAGAACGATCCCGCCCGCAGCCAGAGGAGACGAAGGAGGAGTCGGGTGGACGACTGACTGGTGCCTCGTGCCCTGTGGTCCGAGGGCATCTAAAAAATTTCGCCACGGCATCACCTGCCTGTCGTAAGAGGCGACTAAATGGGGTAAGCGAGAGTCGCGGGGCGAGCAGTGGGGGTCTGCTCGCTCAATTACTCCAATAAAAGCGACAATGAGGTGGATGATAATGCGGGTGGTCGGTCTCCTGCAGTCGTAGACGCAAAGCGTGATTTAGAGTTCGGAGGCTTCTCAGCCTCCTCATTTAGAGAAGGGCCGCAATGCGGCATCGCGCAGGGGCGGTTCCGTGCAGCTATCTTTGTGCAACAAGATACCCTGGGGCCGTCCCGTAGGTGCCACCGCGGGTTTTGGTTGGTATGCCAGTGTAGGGTGTACATAGTGTTAGGGACTTGGTCCAATGCTCGTTCGGATGAAGCTATACTCCTAAGTGTCGACATTGGGCCATAAGACTGTGTGAAACCAACATAACCGTTCCACTCACCCCCCAGTGGTGGTAGCGATAACGCGTTTTTCCCCGCGATAAAAAAAAAAAAAAGTATTAAGTGTTAAAAGTACAAACAAATATAAATTCGTTTACGCGATTGTGCTCCTTATTCGTGCCGAAACATGGGTCAATATCCTATGCAGTAAAAAAAATACTTGAAATTATTTCGATTTAAGATTAACCAAGTGCTATAAGTACTTTATTTACAAACGCGATTGTACTCTTTATGTGTATTGAAACACGGATCAATTTCCTATACAGAAATAAAATACTAAGTATTTATAGAATCGAAGTGTTCGAAATTTTTATTTGTGAACGCGATTGTGTTCCTTATTTGTATCGATATATATATATATACATATACACTCACGCCTGTTATCCCCGAAGGGTTAGCCAGAGGCGCAACTAGTGCACCCACTTTTCACCGTCATTCCGTCCCATGATGTGATAGGGGGCGAGCCTATCGCCATATGGGGCACAAATACCAGACTCCGGGCTGATACTGAATAGAAAAACTCAATATCACTTTGCCTTTGCCAAACAATTGCTGTTATTTAAAAATGTGAGATCTTAAAGTAAGTTAGATTTGACTTGGCCAGTTTTCATTACATCAGTCGTTTTATAAAGCTACTAGCTTTTGCCCACGGCTTCACCCGCGTTAATAAGTTTTTCCGGGCTAAAAGTACATACAAACCTTCCCGTTGAATCACTCTATCCAACACATTTATTTGGATAAAGATTTATATTATGACGTTGATACAACTCTTAACAAATAATGCATTAATTTCGACCAAATTTGATTACCATAAAAACGGTTCTAGTGAGTTAATCTTAAAAGATAGACATATACTGTTGCGGACATTTTTTTAGATCATTTCAAGGGGAATAATTCTTTCATACATATATTTTTGGTATCTTGAACCGTTTTCTCAGCGCACGCAATGGAAGCCCTCAAGGATGAAAAATTTTCCCCGTGTCTTTCACATTTTCCATTATTTCTTCGCTCCTAATAGTTGCATCGTGATGTTATATAGCCTAAAGCCTTCCTCGATAAATGGTCTATTCAACACAAAAATAATTTTTCAATTCGAACCAGTACTTCCTGAGATTAGCGCGTTCAAACAAACAAACAAACTCTTCAGCTTTATAATATTAGTATAGGTTCAGCATATTATAATATACTAGCTTTTGCCCACGGCTTCGCCCGCGTTAATAAGTTTTTCCGGGCTAAAAGTACATACATAAAAACCTTCCCGTTGAATCACTCTATCCAACACATTTATTTGTATAAAGATTAATATTATGACGTTGATACAACTCTTAACAAATAATGCATTAATTTCGACCAAATTTGATTACCATAAAAACGGTTCTAGAGAGCTTATTTTAAAAGATAGACATATACTGTCGCGGACTTTTTTTTAGATCATTTCAAGAGGAATAATTCTTTCATACATATATTTTTGGTATCTTGAACCGTTTTCGCAGCGCACGCAATGGAAGCCCTCAAGGATGAATAATTTTCCCCGCATTTTTCACATTTTCCATTATTTCTTCGCTCCTAATAGTTGCATCGTGATGTTATATAGCCTATAGCCTTCCTCGATAAATGGTCTATTCAACACAAAAAGAATTTTTCAATTCGCACCAGTAGTTCCTGAGATTAGCGCGTTCAAACAAACAAACAAACAAACAAACAAACAAACAAACTCTTCAGCTTTATAATATTAGTATAGATTTAATTCTGATAAAAACTGGCCAAGTCAAATCTAACCTACTTTAAGATCTCACATTTTTAAATAACAGCAACTGTTATAGGTATCCAATAAAGCAAAGAAATAGAGTTTAATACTTGTTACTAATGTTATTTTGTTCCTATAAATACATATTTGGATTTTGCATAAAACTTGGCACTCATTTAGATCTCTATTCTTTTTGCGTCGAAGCCCACAGCCAAGCATAATGTTTGTATTGAATTTGGCTCTCCTTTTTTACATTTATGTTTTTGGTGGGATATCATGACCTTTTTGTAAAGAAAACTAGGCATAATATATTGAGTTATGTGGTGCCGCGCGCCGCCGACGACACACCGTTGGCCGGTTGTTTAGCGCGTATTTCAAGTTTTTTGTATGGGACACCACTTATTTTTTGACTTAACTTTATTTTTATATTTCTGTTACATAGCAAATATAACAATACCTACATATATTGGGATATTTTCAAATATCTGCTTGTATCGGTTCCAACCAAGAAGATTATAATATAGTGTGTATAATGTTCTTGGTTCCAACGCTACAATTTTTTTTTTGTATGGGGACCCCCCCTATTTTTTTAACTTTTTTTTAATTTTAGATTTTTCCTACGCTTACACGCAATTACCGAGCTGGATACCAAATTTAATCCTTCTAGGTCATCTGGAAGTAGGTTAGGTTTAGGTACTATATGTCAGTCTTAAAATTTACGACTTTTGAACCTTCATATCTTTATAACCGTTTGAGCTGGCTTCATGAAATGTGGGCTTCTAGATGTCCTTATGGACATAATTAAACAAACGTAGTTTTATGTGTTTACGTTAAATAGGTTTTGAGTTATAGAAGGGCGAAAAGTGGCACCAAGTGGTTCGTGTAATATTACACTCGGCGCTGGCTAGCCAGTTCCTTTGCTTGAACTTGGCTTGACACGCTGCCGCGTGTCTAGATTTTTTTATTCAGTATAAGCCGGGAGCCTGAAAGGAGACGGGCGAAATTGGGCTTGGCCTTTCACTTATGAAACATGTATCAATATTCTTCTTCTATTTTTATATCTCCCATTTAAAAATATTAGATTGTATTACAATGGGGAAAAGAAAATCAATTATTTTATGAATAATAACTGACTTCCTGTATCGGAATCATCAGGCTGTTCTCTACAATCTTGCTAGTTATTAACACGAATTTAGTAGTCTCGATTTAAAGCTTAATTGACAGCTCATAACTGATGATAAAATGAATATTAATATTTCATTAATATTAATTTTATCATCCGTTATGTCATATACGAAGCATGTATACCAAGATTAATATAAAACAATATTAAATAATAATATCAATTATTCTTTGGGGTAGGCCTATGTTCAGCATTGGACTTAGAAGAAGAATTAATAACATTATATTTTAGAAATTAAACTGAAAAACATTTTCACTTTTTAGGATGTTCGATACTGGTCGATATTATTTTAATTTATTGGTAGCTCCGTACAACGCTCCCGACGTAATGTCAAATTGAAATACATATTATTATGACTCATGTACACTCTCGTCTCGTGGCTCGCGTAATTTGAGTTTCTGTTTATATTCTCGCGATTGGTTCATTTATTTGAAGCGAGCCACGAGATGAGAGGCAAGCGCACTATTAACACTCTAGTCTCTGGATCGCCTCGCGACTCTTCGCACCGCTCGCGCGAGAGTGTAAATAAGCCATTATATTTTTATATCAGTCCTCGTCGATCCCATGTGATATGCTCAGTTCTGGTTATTATCTAAGCAAGCCGCTCACTATTTAATACGGCAATCTAATGGCAATTATTAGGGGCGGTAAACATCTTGTGTTATCAGGTAAATAAAAATTTATTCACAGAAATTTTTTTATTTACGCTATACTCTATAGCGATTATTTCTTTACTCCCATTGCACAGGCAGTTTTTTTTCTCTTTCGGAAAAGTTTCTATTATACCTGTAAAATAATGCATAAATTATCTTTGTAAGACTAAGCCCAAGGTTCTATGAAGTTTTGCCCGTCTCCTTTGTGCCCGATATGGCGACAGGCTTGCTTCCTATCACATCATGGGACGGAACACGCACGGCGAAAAGTTGGTGCACTAGTGGCTCCTTTGCCTACCTTTTCGGGGATAAAGGGACACACACACACACACACACACACACACTTGCGCATCTACTTAAGCGCATGTACGTAGTTGTGCAGGAACGCTGTCACACCATACCTCCCATATAAAAGCGACGTGCGCCTTTGTCAATTCAGTACGTCTACTAATTTATTTCTATTCTAAGTACGCTGCTGTGTATTAACGCACTCTGAACCTTAAATACAAATTCATACATTGCCGTGTTTGAAGTTTCATTACAAGCTAGAGCTCACTCTCCCATATCAATCTAAGCTCTGCAGGGTGCATTAGTTGCGCCTCTGCCTACCCCTTCGGAGATAAAAGGCGTGAACATAGTACATAGTACGTACGTAGAGTGTACATAGTACTGAATGTAAAAACGCTCATGTTTATATTTTAACATTATTTTACAAAACAGGTCATAGGACTGCCTCCGTGGCGTAGTTGTATTACAGTACGACTGCAAAGCTGAGGTCTCGGGTTCGATCCCCGGGTCGGGCAAAGTGGTATTGAGTTTTTCTATTCAGTATCAGCCCGGAGTCTGGAATTTGTGCCCGATATGGCGATAGGCTCGCCCCCTATCACATCATGGGACGGAAAGATGGCGAAAAGTGGGTGCACTAGCTGCGCCTCTGCCTACCCCTTCGGGGATAACAGGCGTGAGTGTATATGTATGTATGAATGTAGGTCATAGAAAATATATAAATTTATTTCTATAATTTAAACAACTTTTAATTTTCTCCAATTTTATGTAAGTCACAGAGCCTTGGCAACATTTTGTTTAGACGATTTGTATTTTCGGCAGAGCGTCTTAATTCTGTCATTCCTTTTATCTACTACGGCGGGACTTTTTAATTTGCAACATTATATTTTTATGTTGACAATTTAATATTTGACGTTTAAAAAAAACAATCCATGGCAAAGGGAATACAGCATACAGCCTCAATATGTTTCTGTCGAGCCCCGACCGGCCCAATCGGGCCGGTCTGACAGCTGTCAAACTCGATATGTGTGCGTGTTGACGCGCCTTATGTGTGTGCTTGTAGGTCGATTTTCGCGTGTTGACAGACACGCGAAAAATTGCGCTTGCGCCAGTGTGGCCAGCGCTCGGTACGCAAGAGGTTAATGAAACGAATATATTAAATATTAAAAGAGAAATGAATTTTACTTATGTAAGGATAAGGTACTATATAAGGATTTTAACTGGTAATTGCTAAGATTTTTGTCTTTAACGTTTGTTTTACCGATTTCTTCGAAGCTTCGGACATCTCTAATGTCAGCTAACTTCATTTTTAACGACGAATCTGTTATCCAATGACAATGCAATTCTAATTTTAATCCAATTACAATAAATTGCGTTTCAAGAGTACGAAATCATGTGACGTATAAATTGAGATTGGAATTAGATTGACATAGCCCAGCGACTATGTAACCCCTAGACTCCTAATGTTCAATATTTCTCTTCAAATTAATTCTGACAACTACCTGAGGTTTGAGGAAGCGGGGTACTGCATTATGATTGGTTCTTCCAACACCTTATCACATTATATAACCTTGGAAACATAGGCATAGGGATGGGACGAGTTAAATGAAAACACGATTTTTTTATCGATATTACTTTTATGTAATAAAGTTTTATAGTAATATTATTATTATTTATTAAACATATTAATATTTTAACGAAACTATTTATGTTATCGAATATCAGATGGCGCTTAGTAAGTCTCATCGACATTAACAAGAATATTTGAGCTGACTTGTAGGAATAACACAAAGAATAACTCAAAACAGTCGTTATAATCAACAAACAAAATAAAAAATTATCCTAATAACATTGATTTCTGATACCGCTAGTCAAAAATATATCCTAATCATTTTTAAAATGAATTAACTATTACTAAATCAACTAACCATTTAAAATAAGAAGCCTGTTAAAATTAAATAGGCCTCAGATAAATTGATTAGTTGAGTAGCGTTTGAGTATTCGGGAGATAGTTTCTCTTATTTTTAATTTTATCGATAGAACTATCGACCAATCCTTTTGGTGTATCACTTACTTTTAATGTTAAAAAACAAAACGAAATAGAAAATGTAAAAAGTACTTTCGTCGGAAAGAGATGCAAATATAATAAGATGGCGCGTAAACACATGGCCAGTCTAAGGTGAACTCCGTAAAATTTTAAATAAAATGAGATTATGTGTCGTTATTGACTTCCTGTGAAATGTAATGCCATTTTTCTGAAAATTTGAATTATGGCTATTTATACCACACCACTTTATTGTGCACGGGGCCATTACAATAGTTATTTATTCGCAAACACGGAAGTATTTACAGCTCACAGTTGTGGTCGCAACTGACTTGAAGATTTTGAACGGTAAGCTACATTGGATCTATTTGTCAGATGTGTTGCCCGAAGCCGATCGTCTGTTATTAGGAGTATAGGGGTTATATAGGCTACGTTCCACTAAGCACTCACAACGATCACACTCACGACCACGAGTTTTCCCGTTCCACTTAGTCTTGAGTGTTGTTATCGTAAACCCAAGTGGAATGGATTGTGGAGCGTTTTGGGCATTGAGGAAATAATACAAATGGCAAGCTAGAAAAAATAAAGCAAAAGCTTTAATAGGTTAGGCTACCATTATTAAGTTTTAATGAGTTTTAAGTGTAAATTTTAATAATTATAAGAGAAGTTGGTTTATGTCGAAAAATAAATATATAATTCAATTTTCATATGTAATTTCAATGAAGTATTCAATTATTTTACATTCAAATAGATTCAAAATGTCTTTAGCGACAACACTAGGTTATTTGATGATGCGTACATACAATAATACTGTCGAAAGTACTAGTTCATCCAGTTCAGATGAAGAATGGAATACAATTTTAGAAAATTATAATCGTGAAAATATAAAACTTCGACCTTTTAGTTTTGACAACCTTTCTATTTTTCTCAACGCTCACTTCGACCCACCTCCAGAGATGGGTCGTTGTGGGCTTCTCGTGAGCGTGAGTTATGACGCCATTAATGACGTTTTCGCCGCGACCACAACGATCGTAGTCGCCATGTGGAACGGCCAAAAGAGTATTTTGGGCGTTGTGAACACTTAGTGGAACGCACCCATAGTCGCTGACATAGCCCCACAGACCCACCTGACAACCCCCCCCCCCCCCTCTCCCTTACAATACGCCCATGCATGAATGATATTAAAAGAAAAGTATTATTGAAACATTATTTTTGTATTTATACACAACAATTATTAATTAATTATTATTAATTCAGTAATATACAAATATTTCATTCATATTATATACATAATATTATATGTACATTTCGGAGTTGGATGATGGATGTATGGGCGAAGGTGGTATTTCCATGTTTTAGACTTCGTCATGATTTAAGCTTTCAATAATAATTAAAAGCTGGTTTTTCTCATATAAACATAATATATTTCGTCTGAACAACAATACAGAGTAATAACAACGTTCTGTTGAGCTAGCCAACTAAACTTCGAATGTCCTGAAGCGCGTCTGCACTCTCATTATAAAGGTTCGCTCCCCTCTACATAATTTCATACTACTTGATTCATTGAAGTCAACAGTAATACAATATTCATAAATAAAAATAGTCAAATCAACAACTTATTTTACAAATTCAAATTAATCTGCAACATTGTGTATTTTAAATCTCATTGTGCAATATTGAAATACTGGTAATTATTTCATCCTATCCTATTTTATAGTATTTTAGTCACTCCGACACGGCCATTCTGCAATACGGTCGCCTCTGACCTGTAAAGAAAATTAAAAGTCGCAATTCGGAGGCCTCTGCCATCAAACGAATGCCAACGCAATTCGGAGGCCTCTGCCATCAAACGAATGCCAACGCAATTCGGAGGCCTCTGCCATCAAACGAATGCCAACACACAACGCAATTCGGAGGCCTCTGCCATCAACGAATGCAATTCGATTGTTATTGACAAATGTCAACACAATTCGAAAGGGTTTTTTTTTTTTTTCTCTTTTTTTTTCGGTCTGGATGACAGGAGCAATGAGCAAGCCGTTCGCCTGATAGTAAGCGATACGACCACCCATAAACAGTAGCAATACCACCCAGCACCTTGAGTTACAAAGTACTGTGTGGCATTCCACTGCGCACGTCAACCTGAGATATAAGATGTTAAGTCTCATTACGTCCAGCAGTTGCACTGGCTACAATGCCCTTCAAACCGAAATACAACACTACATGCTTACTGCTGCTTGGCGGTAGAAATAGACATTGCGGTGGTACCCACCCAGATGGACTCTTACATATGAGAGACCTACCACCAGTAAATGATGAGTGTCAATGCAATACGAAGGACACACAGAATTCTCAATTATTTAAAAACACAGTAAAGTTATAGCTCTACTTATACTCTGTGTACCTAATGATACTCCGACACGGCTATTCTGAATGTCGAGACTGGCTCTGACATCAGAAGCAAAATATGATTCAATTACAATTTAAATCTTACTAGTTAAGGAACAATAACTCATTCCTTTGATATACCAAAATGTTTATATTGTAAGTGACACCAAATCCAAAATTATGGGATCCACATTTTTTTTTTCTTTCTCAGGATTCAAACACTTTTACTCACGACTTTCACTTTGAGTTGTTAAGTGATAG
This sequence comes from Lapara coniferarum, assembly GCA_949316025.1. Lineage (NCBI taxonomy): Eukaryota > Metazoa > Arthropoda > Insecta > Lepidoptera > Sphingidae > Lapara > Lapara coniferarum. Next base: position 40,737,893 of record OX438920.1, read on the forward strand.
TTCAACACAACAAACCCTGCAGTCCATCATCTAGTTGGAAATATACCCAGGCACTCAACGCACATATTCACGTAAATAGTAAGAAACAACTACTTTCGACAGTTTGTATGACGTCATAAATCAATTTTTTTGTTTATATTTTACGTTCTTCTTTTTTTTTTTTTTTTATCTCCAAAATTAAGTGCCAAAAAACAATAAAATAAATATAAACGCATTCGGAACCGAAAAATCTAAAGAAACGGTATTTTTGTCTTAGACTCGTTTAGGCTCCGAAATGGTATGAATTAGTAGGAGTACCTACTAATTGTACAGAGACAGCAAGCAGTCCGTGCACCGAGACGCATCCGTTAGAAATGCGTGATTAGGTGGGGGCGATGACGTTCGGTGCACGTGCCGCCAGCGCAAGATATCGAAATCTCTGTCTTGCACTGTACTTCACAATTGCCACTATCAAGGTCATTCTGACAATCGCACGCCCTTAAGTGCCGCAATTTTCTTTAATGTAAACAAACGACAATTTTCCAAAATTAGCTATGAATCAAATGATCTTACTGATGGACTAGGTCATAAAAAGACCCTTTCTTCGTGTAATATATACTGGTCTAGATATTCAAATCCCTTCAATTTACGGAATGCTTGACTAGATCATCTATCCCCTTTAGTAGGTGAAATCTTCAGCTATGATACAACTGGACTAGGTCATATCCCTCGTTACCCCTATAGTACAACTTTGTTCAATTATCAAGAAGTGATACTAACAATTTCTCCAGCAACACGGCTGTCAAATAGTTACTAAACTGAATATAGTTGAAACAACTCTTATCTAAGAAAATGTCCAACAGCAGCCACAGTGAAGACTGCTCTTCAATCGAAACAAGCATAGCACTTGTGGTACAACCGATAATGACCTCAATTATTGTAAAAATAAAGAAACACAGCAACAGCTCTGCCATTCCTGACCCAAACCAGATAAATTCTATTCCGATTTATTTAAAGATTTTACTGAGATTTGTATTGTTACTTTGAATAAACCAACTTTCATTTACTGAAAATAATCAAATCAAAGAAAATTCATCAAAATGAGTTTCCAAAAATTACTTTTCAATATCAAATGCATCAACCGTGAAATTCAGACTTATACTTGATTATCATCGAGCCATCTTATTAATGAAATCAATTAATCTAACTAATGAAGGCCTGCATGTGACCTCTGGCTACTCAGAGCCCAGTAACCTCCAGTTACCCTCATATGCAAACCCCCACGGGAATGCAGAACCTCTCCCGGACTCTATGCGACCCCCGCCAGAGGTGGCTGCTTACCGCGTACTCGTGCTCGACCCTACTAAAAGTAGGCAACGACTTTTACTGAGCTATGGTTACATGACAACCTGTGGTATGGTCCACCCCGATCATCATACAAACCTAATTACTGTCAGTATTACTTGTCTCGGCTTCAATTTTATCGATTATGCTCTGACTTTCCGGCTATTTACCCAATCTATCATCACGTAAACTTAATAACACTGTTTGGAAAGTTTAGAAAAATGACTGAAGGTTCATCTACAACACAAATCTTGATTTATCAACTGGTCAGTTTACTACATGATTTCAAAAGACACCAAACGCTCAGACATCGTGCCTCTAAGTACGATCCTCCCGGGATATCTCCATCGTGCGTTCCAGTAACTACTTGTGTCACCACGCACAAGGTTTCTAGGATATGCCTTCATCGTGCGTTCTCTGCTAGAACACGCAAACACGAGTTTCCCATACTTGTGCTTCCGTTGAGCACAAAGCAACGTGTTTACTATTATTTTAATCAACAGCCTCATCTACTCTGTTCTACAATTGATCTTCAGGGATTTCTATAAACCATCATAAGAACAAATTAAATCTTAACACAAAACAGAATGGAAGCTTCTCCTTGCGGAGCTACAAACTTTCAAAGGGTCACCCTAAAATTGACAGCCGTCAAACGATGATCTGCAGAGGCTTTTCCACTGAGGCTGCTCAGTAGTTGCTCTGTACACTACCCTCTAACCTCGCAGTTTGGTGCTACCTGTAGCACGCTGTTCTGCGCCGGTCTGCACAGCCCAAAGAGCCACTCTGGCATACATTACATAATTCTGAATGGGCTCACGTTTGTCCGCTATCCGCCTGATGCTAAGCGAAGATGCGGCCTAAGGTGAAGCACGCTTGCCCAGAAGAAACCGATTCACTCGAGACTTGAAGAGTCTCAAATTGTATTTATGCGGAAATAGACAATACGGTAGCGAATTTCATAATTAGGCTGTCCGTACAATAAAGGTGGAAGCAAAGCGCTTAGTGCGAGCTCTTGAAGCTTCGACCATGTAACAATGACGCTTTGCCGTATCTCTACTGGTACTGTGGTGGAATGGGGATGGAGGAATCAAATTGTACAATTCCGTTGCACATTCTCCGAAATGTATCCGGTAAAAAGCAGATAGACTAGCAACTTTGCGACGATGCTCGAGGCTTTGTAATCGAGCTTTAACAAGGGTATCGTTGACTATGAGCTTAGTTTGAGTTTGAGTTAGAACTCAAGATTAAGATGGTCCGTTATAGGCACGGACGCATTAAGGAAAGAGGGAGCCAGGTCAAATGGCCTGTTTTTGGCAGAAAAAGGATAACCCTATCTTGGCTGCGATGAACCTGACCAGATTGGCATTGCCTCAATCGGAGACTGCCTTAAGGGACATGCTCAGGCGTTGGATCATAGCTTCTCTGAGCAAATAGTACATAGTACTGAGGTACATAGTACTCTACGACCGTGCTGTCGTCTCCGTACTCAAAGGTACCGGCATGGACCACCTTGTCCAAACGTCCTCTATCGTTGCAGTAAATGTCAGATCTACCAAGGACCCCACAGAGGCTCTTCAGTAGTCACGCTTTACTGAGTCTTTTACAAATATTGAGTGAGTGCTCCCTGCAAAGATCTTCAGTTCCTGCAATCAAAAATATCACATCAGCATCAAACCGTTCAGTCTACCCTGGCCTTTAATAAAATGTTGCATCAAATTGCGCCTACGAATTCAATAGTCATTTTAATGTGAGAATAACCTCAAAATTGGCGCATGACTCTCTCTTTATCCAAAGTTTTAAACAGTTCGGTGCTGCAATCAGTTACAAAAGAATGCCAACAATCCTTCAGACTCAACACTATGCACCTGGATCACTTGTCAACATAGGCCATGTACAGTCATGGTCTACTACAACAGGTATTTTTGTCCAAGTCCTTAAGTTCATGGACGGCTCTGTATTAATAATAAACATGACTTGCTCGTTAATCTACGTCTGCACATGCCCTGTTAAATAAAATCTCAATATCTGTAAAGGTTACCAAGAAATAAAAGGAACCATAACCCTCAAAGAAGGGTTAAGGGTCATAAGATCTCAATATTGGTAAAGGTTACCAAGAAATAAAAGGAACCAGAACCCTCAAAGAAGGGTTATGGGTTATACGATACCAAACTTCCTGAACGATGAACTTCCTCTACAATAGGGCAGTTAGCATCAACCGCCAGTTGTTGCCTGGTCACTTTGTCCAAGACATCAATTGCGACACCACACGCAGCATATCTACCGGAACGCTTGAGCACCAACAGGACCGTTTGAACACCAACAGGACCGTTTGAACACCAACAGGACCGTTTGAACACCAACAGAAACGTTTGATCGCAGTAAACACGCAGATCCTTGTTTATTTGAAGCCGTATGCACATGACGTCAGAAATAAATATGTGATGGTTATGTTTCACACGTGGTCACTTTTATTCATGTTGTAGTCTAGTTCTTCTTCCAATATTGCTCAGCGCATTTTCTTTCTTGATGTTTATTGCGGGTAGTCAAATATAATAAATACATATTTATTAACATAAATACTAGCCGAGTATTTTTCTAAAAAATTTAATATTAGACTGGTGTGACGTTTTCTGTAATTATAAGACAAATATCAAGTTAAGGATAAGTCTATACTAATATAATAAAGCTGAAGAGTTTGTTTGGTTGAATGCACTTATAGGAAGTTACATTACTGCTGAGTGCTATAAGGCTACTTTTTATCCGGGGAAAATATTTCTATACCGAAAAACTTTTTCACGCAGGCGGAGCCGCGAGCTGTACTAGTTCACTTATATTTATCGTAAACTTCACATTTATTTTATAACATACCTACTTCCACACACATATATATATATGATTTATTACACATTTTTTTTTATAGAATTAAGGCCCATGTTTGGCAATATTTTAAATTCTATTTAACCTTTAATTCCACAGATAAATACTCTTTGGTCGTTTGATATCGAGTCTCTGTCATATTTTACAAATAAATATGAACAACTATTTAATACAATAAAATATATAAATAAATCCACTAGGAAATTAAAGGCACCTCCTTACTGAGGGACCTCCTGATAACACAAGTGGATCTGAATCGTGATAATAGTTTCAATGGTCTGTTCAAGAAATGTATACATATATCTATCTATCTATACCTGATATATACCATGTATATTATATTTTACGTAATTCGTAATAACTTTAACTATTTATAGTACACCATATTATACAGGGTTATTTGAAAAACACCAGCAACCTCGCAGGATTGGATAGCTACCATCATTAACAACAACGTTTGTTCTACGACTTTTGATAATTTGTTAGGTTTTTTTTTCATATAAAAATAAATACTTAATTTAATTTTCCCCTTAAACGTTATTAACTCTATGGCGCATTCCGAAGATTAGATAAAAAAAACCGTGCGAATCGCGGGGTTGAAAGTGAGGTGGGGTGGCGGCGGCGTTGGTTGACCTATTTATCCAGCCGCCAGTCGGCTTTGATGCGCGCGCGCTATACGTCCTTGTGTGCCACGATCTTTCGTCGCCGTATTGATCGATGTACCCACGGATTTTACCTACTACCTACACAAATTTTTTACCATGGCCTATCGGTACTCCAATATTGAATACACCGAAATGGTGAGGATGCTCGCTAGGTGTGATGACAATGTGTCGGAAGCCTGCCGCCAATATGCAACAAGATATCCAAATTTATCTGCACCGAGCCGTGAGACGATGTTAGCTGCCACACAGCGGCTACGAGATTACGGTCAGTTCCAGCACAAGATGAGGGGTAGTGGTCGTCCACCGAGGCGCAGTGTACGTGACCAAGAAGAGATCCTGGAGTTCTTTGAAGCGAACCCCGCAGCGAGCACAAATGACGCAGCGCGACGGTTCAATGTGTCCCAGTACTTCGCGTGGAGTGTCATTCACAATGAAGGCAAATACCCATTCCATATTCATCATGTACAAGAGCTCACCGAACCTGACAAACCTGCACGAGTGGCCTTTTGTAACTGGTTGCTTGCTGAACGGCCTACAATTCTGTGGACTGATGAAGCTACATTTGGTAGAGTGGGCTTATTCAACACTCGTAATGAACATTTATGGTGTTACGAAAACCCGCACGAACCCAGACCACATAATTTTCAACACCGATTTACTGTGAATGTTTGGGCGGGAATAATAAATTCCACGTTACTGGGCCCCGTTTTTTTAGACAGACTAAATGGTGAATCATACCTACAATTTCTCACCGAAACGCTGCCTGTGTTGGAATACGAAAGTATACCTCTCGCCTACTTGCGTGATATGTACTACCAACATGACGGCGCACCAGCTCACTATTCTCGTCAGGTTAGAGACCATTTAAACACGGTTTATTCCGGTCGATGGATAGGACGTCTCGGACCTCGTGCGTGGCCTCCAAGATCACCAGACATTACACCCCTGGACTTTTATTTATGGGGGCACGTCAAAACAATGGTGTACACTGGTGATGAAATCACAAGCCGAGACATGCTCATTCAAAAAATAATTTGGGCTTTTAATCAAATAAACAATAATTCGGAAGTGTTAGCACGAGTTAATGAACAGTTGATCTTTAGGTGTGGTCTTTGTGTTGGTTGTGAAGGTGACTATTTTGAACGCTATGTGCGCGATACTCACCGCCATGCGCGAGACTTGAACCTCAGAGGTAATAATTTTTTAAATATTATTTTAAATGTCAATTATTTTTTATTTCATTATTGTAAATACGCTGATTCCACTTTTTAAATACGCCTGCATTAAACAATGAAAAGTAAATAATACCTTTCTACCGATATTTGATATTAAAAAACGTTAAGCGTTGGGTAGATACTTAAACTACATACGTTATTTTTATTGTTTAATGTAGCCAGTCCTAAGCCTGGTAAAGTATGAAGGGATCATGGACTCACCGTAAGTACATACTGTCTACACACCCCGTGCGCAATTGATATTAATTAGGTAATTATCAGGCGAAGAAAGTGTTATTATTATTGACAACGAAAGCGCGCACGAGCGTGCATCGTACTTTCTTTATGATGATGAATGAAACATAAACGTACAAATGTCCCGACAGTACAATAAAAACTTGTTTTTTTTAAATTTTTATTTAATGTATTGAGTTACGTCAAAACTCATGGAACAAACATTGTTGTTTAAGATGTTAGCTATCTAGTCCTGCGAGGTTGCTGGTGTTTTTCAAATAACCCTGTATAGTAGTAATTATGTTTAGCTTATTAGAAAGGCGGATTTAATAGACATTAGACCATAAAAGGGAATCATTTGATAAGTGGATAGATATTTGATTTCATTTCTGTAACTGGTTTGTGATTACACTACCCACAGCCTACGAGTTAAATATACTATTTTATATATTTACAATATGCTGCAAAATAACACAATTAGTTTATATTACACTGCATTACAAATATAGGTTATATCTGTCTGTCATGGCTAAACAATGTTTTCTCTTGTTTCCTCTGAGGCTTTTTTTTTCTTTATTATTTAAAGGGAGTTTGGTCACATTTGACTATGTCACTCCCGTAAGTCTGTATCCTCTGAGGTACTTGACTGCCTCGGTGGCGTAGTGGTATTGCGTACGCATTACGAGTACGATTTGCGCGCTGAGGTCCTGGGTTCGAATCCCGGGACGAGCCAAAAAAATTGTGACTGGGTTTTTCCATCTTAAAATTAACTCAGTCGCAGCTCGGAGTCAGGAAGTTGGCGGTGTGATACCCCCGTGCCTCGGAAAGCACGTAAAGCCGTTGGTCCTGCGCCTGATCTCTCTCCGGTCATGTCGGATTGCCGTCTCACCGGACTATGAGAGTGAAGGAATAGCGAGTGCACCTGTGTATTGCGCACACACTTGTGCACTATAATATCTCCTGCGTACCTGGCTGATCTCCGTTGAGATTGGCCGCCGTGGCCGAAACTGGCTAGGAGGATTTCATCCTCTGAGGTTAGAATCATCCCATTAGAGTGAGACAAAACACTGAGTACCTGTTACAGATGTATACAAGTATACGTTTATTGGATGGGCGGCTTTCATTTCATTTTACCGTTTTCGGCCGGTTTTAATAACCAATCCCAATCGTAATCTTCGATCAATTGCGGAAACAAAGTAATTAAATGAAGTCATCTGTGAGCCACAGAGATGTCAAAACATTTAATCTGATTGGTCCATTTTTATGATCTATCGAAAAAGAGTAATTAGGATCGATAATGATTGAAAACTGCGGTTGGTCGTCGCTTTTAATAGAAAAGATTTTGTGATATTATTGCACAATGCATGCTCTATGTATGTGGCCATATTAATACATACATGATTTTTTATTTTGTAACTTTTCAGTGTCTGCGCCTTTGTTCATTGCAATGGTTGCCTCACGAAACTGCTATTTGTTTTTTTATTTACGAAAACATAGTTGCGTTTGTTTTGTGAGTCATTAGCTGGATCAAACTGTTGCGTTAACAAATCTATACGAGCATAATGCTGGAACACAGCACTATTCATATTGTCAATTTGACGGCGACTTCGAGATGTTCACATTAGGAGATATTTTGGTCTCATTTTCCACAGCAGTGGCTTAGGTAATGCTTATGATACATTTAAAAAAGTAACGTATTTATATCAAGTGCTTCATGCCTATTCTCGGTAGAATATAGCATGGGGTTAAAATGTCTGTAAACGACTTTACAGTGATACCTAGCAGGTTATTTGGACGAGAGGTCTCATTTGATAACTTAATTTGTACTATTATTGTTGTAATTTTGAAGGCTACTGCTTCTGTATGGTCATAGTTTCTCCTGTGCATGTCCCTTGGGCAGCAGCGCGTCGGTGTCGGCGAGCCCGGCCTCCTCCACGGCGGCGAGTGCGTCCGCCACAGTACTGGCGGAGAAGGCGCGCGCGTCCATCCCCTCTAACGACTCTAGTGTGGCTGCAGTCTCGGACGGCACGTTGTAGAATATCAGCTTTTGGTTCCCGAGTTTTAGGGTCTTTATTAGACGCTCAAGTACCTGAAAACAGTAAAGTAAGTCAATAATATAACATTTTGATTTAATTAAGTGGCTGGCTGGGTTACATATTTTATTCAAAAGAGGTGGGCGAAATAACCTCACTACATTTGGTGGTTCAGATACAAGTGTCGAGTGGTCAACTGACGAGAGAAAATCAATCTTCACTAGTGGAGCCAATAATGAATTCGATGATTATTTGTAACTAGCTTTTTCCCGCGGCTCCGCCTGCTTTAAAAAGTTTTTCCGGGATAAAAGTCCCGCTTTATATTTTCCCGGGATAAAAAGTAACCTATGTGTTAATCCAGGACATGATCTACCCGTGTGCCAAATTTCATCGAAATCCGTTCAGGAGTTTTTGCGTGAAAGAGGAACAAACATCCTTACATCCAAACATCCAAATATCCAAACATCTAAACATCCAAACATCCATACATTCTTACAAACTTTCGCCTTTATAATATTAGTAGGATAGAGTGTAATATTGTACTGACGGTGGTGGCGGCGTAGTCGATGAGCGTGAGTGCGGCGCAGTCGAGCAGCACAGGTGCGGGCGCGGCGCTCACCGCGGCGCACAACACGCGCCCCGACACATGCTCCGCCGACACGTACAGCAGTGGCAGCGCCGGCCTCACGCACACCGCGCGCCCCGCCCGCCACACGCGCACGCGCACACGCGACAGCGCCGCCAGCAGCACGCACAGGTCCGCCAGCGCGCCCGCCAGCACCGCCAGCTCCACGCTGTGCGCCAGCCCCGTCACGCCCGTCAGCACCAGCGCGCACAGGGAACGACGGTCGCGACGCCACAGGCGGGATATTGTTGTCAAATCAATCTGCACACAACACAACTCACAACGTCTATATTATTATACCTATAATCATTATTCAACAAACAAAAACAATCACACAAAAAATATAAAAAAGACACTTCAATACATAGAATTCCTAATTATTTACCATTTAATTACTCTATCGATAACTATCAAATATAATGGAAAATAAAAAGACGTGTGGCACTCGGAGACTGCCGCGGTAAAGCTATTGCATAGCATTTTTCATCAACTTATGTAATTATATTTTTTTTCTATTGTCCAAATTTCACTCGTGCCCTAACGCCGAAACTCTAAGCAGGCAATTCTAATATTTATAACTTCTTTGAACAGATATAAAATCTTTTTAAAAGTTCAAACTTAGAATCACGTCAACCCGCAGCGTTTAACATTTCGATACGTTTCACTGACTGGAACAATTTTTAAATACACGGTAATTTCGACCTTTTATCGTTTAACATTCAGCTCATATCCTCTTACATATTGTATTCTTACAAGACTGCGATATTAAATTTACTTATGAAATTTTACACTCTACATGGTTGTGATAGAGTTGAAAATACCCCTCACGGGTGGCAAGTCATTTTCGTTACGCAATTTCTGGATTCGGTCTCCACGCTCAAGGCCCGCGATAGAAGCTATGCAATAGCTTAAAAAAAATACAAATACAAACACTAACTAGATCATCGCCCTCACCACTGTATAAACATAATATAACAATCAATTACTAGTATTTATATAAACAATAACTATGTTTACAAACATGTAATTATTAATACCGGCAGTAGACAGTGCATGGTGGATGTGTGAGTGGCCAAAGATCACCTCACCTCGCCCGCCGATAAGTCGCGACAACCAGTTAATTCATACAACGCGACCCGACAGACGCGATGCATCGGAAAATTTCACTATCATTGGCGCCGCGACCTGACATAACATCACTACATTATCCACTTAACTAACTACTACATGCTTCCATACTCTGTCAATTTAGATATTTTAATGTAAACAAATAATTCCACGTAATTCCTAGGTAGTCAACCTTTTCTTACAAAAGTGTTTACGAAGACAGCTGCATCAATGAAACTATGGCGTACAACAAACATTAAAATGATTACTTTCACTTTACAAAACAAAACAAATTACTAAAAACATCTAACTATGAGAAACAAAGCAAAAAATATAATAAATAAACAAATTTCTACAATTCGGAAATGTATCGATAATTATTGTTTTATATTTAACCGATTAAATTAAATGACAGTTAGTTCTAATGGCGTGCCACGTGACATTCACACTCTCAAATTTTAGGAAAAATCTTTAGCGTGCCTGTCGTATTAGGTCTTTTACAGTTGACAGATCGAAATCCTATATAAAAGTTTTGTCAATTTTATAGTTAATTGTGATTGCGCGTATTAAACGATACTTGTAACTATATAATAATCATAGTATAAGTGGTTATGAAGATGTTTAATTTGGTTACAATGTATTTTGTAAAGAGAAATGGACAGGTAAAATACCTTTTTTTATGATATGTTTACATTTAGTTAAATACCTAAACCGCGGGAGTAAAGAAAATCATAAATGAAGTACATGTTTAGACAAAATAAAATAAAAAATTCTACAACGCTATATTTATCCATAAATTTTTTGACTTTAATATACAAAATGAAACACTAATGACATTCAATCCTAGGAAATGTACTAATTATAAGGTAATGAATGATCTCACCATGAATATGACGGCGCAGATGAGCACCGACGAGAGACACGCCTTGGGGATGAAATAGAAGTACCGCGTCAGGAATATCAGCGCCAGGAGAGTGATTAAACCTGGAAAGTATCAATTTCAAATTAACAATGTTGTGTTTTGGTGGTTTAATTTTCCAGCTATTGACCAGTTTAGAAGGACTTAATAATTAAGCTACTAAATACTTGGTATTTAAACGATTTTTGGCGGATGGTAGGTATGTGAGAACCGGCTTGGCAGTAAAAATAAAAATTAAATGAAATCTATTTATCCAGTAGGCTTATAAAAAGCACTTGTGACAAGTCATGACAAGGTAAAGACAATAACAAATTTACAAATGCACATATACCACATTAAACAACGAACAACCAGCACGGGCTGATAGGTACAGAGGACACGGACATTGGGGACGGGAATAGGGCTAGGGAAGGAGAAGTGGTGCTGATATAAAAGAAAGGGAAGGAGTATCTTAACATTACGAGGAAAGGAAACGCCACTGTCCTCGCCGGCGAGGATAATAAAGGTCCTAGCTTAGCTACCTAAGCGATGTCGACCCGAAGAAGAAAGGCAGAAAGCAACTCCGGGCTTAATTTTTTCGCCATAAATTGTCATGATTTTCTTTCGTTTTTTCTAATTGTTTTACAGTTTGATTATAACACAGTTTAATGTATGCATGGATGTAGCCCTAAGATATAAATTAAATACTACTAAGAAAGCAACCAAGTAAAATGATATTGACGTTCATGATGCATTAACCCACGTTTACAAATATAATTTACATGATAAGTTTAGTAATGTATGTGAGTATAATTGTTACCGGAGTAGAGTCCGGCGGCGGGCGTGCGCACGCCGCTGGAGTGCGAGACGGCGGAGCGCGTGAAGGCGCCGCACGTCGGCATGGCGTGCACCAGCGACCCCGCCACGTTACACAGCCCCAGCGTCACCATCTCCTGCGTCGCGTCCACGCGTCCGCCCGAGCTGAACGCCTTGGCGATGGCGATGTTGGCCAGCACCATCACCATCGGCAGCAGCACCACGCCCGCACCCAGCTGCTGCACCATCTCCACGAACTGCACCGTGCTGTTGTCCACCACCGCGCTGAACGGCGGCACCGACAGCGGCGGCAGGCCCGGCTCCACGCGACCTGAGAACACATAAACATATCACCCATATTGTTCCCCAGAGCACAAATACCGGATACCTTACTTAACGCTTTTACATACCTTTTTTTTTTTCGGTGGCCTTCTTCGGCCCATTAGAGACGGCTGCGGGTTTCCCCAGACTAAGAGTGTCTAAGTTGTCGTCCGCAGCCGCCTTTGCGCGGTGCCGTCTAATACAGCCCGTCTCCTGTTTGGGGGGGGGGGGGGGCTCAGAAGCCCCCGAGGGACATACCTGAGAGCTTAAACATAGGATCCTTAGGGTCGTGCACAAAGTACGCAAAGATGGTGGAAGCGAGCACCACCAGTGCGTTCCGACTGATGGACACCAACCACAGCGCCTTCTTCAGCGTGCTGCGCTTCGGGTTCACCGGGATATCCTTCAGCTTCTACAAAGACATATCATGATTCAAAACTAGTATGAGAATCTCTTTTTCATATCCTTTTCCAAGGTAAAAGCCCGCAAAGCGTTTACGATTCCTTCCTATTAATGGCACGGAGCGAGAAGGATTGTGTATTTGCTAAAGACTACTGCAAAATATACAGATTACTGGAACTGGTTATAATTTGACCATGATAATTGAGGATGTGTTGTATAATGAAAAAAAGGGTGCGTGTACTTATATACGCGCATAAGAAGTAATATTTCTTTGGCACAATTAAATAATTTAACATTTAGTATTAATTATGTTAAACTAGGGGGTCAAGGGTCGAAATGGGGGTCAAGGGTAAAAAGTAAGTGTGGGGGGTCAGGTGGACAATTGGGGTTGGAGGGTCAAGGGGTCATAAGGTTTTTGGGGGGTCAAATTGGATTGGAGGTGTCAAGGGAGGTCAAATTGGGTTGGGAGTGTATTGATTTTTTTTTTATTTGATTTTGAGGTCGATTGGCCTTAAGACACAGAAATTAAAAACGGCCCCTCTTTTTTCAATTCCGACATTGGATCGGTCTTTTGTAACCATAAAACGTACTTTCGTAACTTCAGGTATGTAACGTAAAACTAATACACAATAATAGTACTCCAGTTCTTTAACGGTCAACTTTATTGGAAAAACGCCATTTTACTATATTCCAAGCATTTTTTTTATATAAAGTATGATAAAGTCACCTTTTAAACCTTCCCTGGATTCCACAAATAATTCAAAACCAAAATTAGCCAAACCAGTCCAGCCGTTCTCGAGTTTTAGTTGTCTTAACGAACAGCTATTGATTTTTATATATATAGAAGATTATGCGCGCGTATCTTAAAATTTCACTCTCATCATTTTTTCATAAAGCGCCTAAAGAAGTATAACTTCAAAAATTATAAATTATTTTATTCAAAGATATGGACTATAGTACCCCTACATAAATTATTATTGTCTAAGTAAAGCTTGTTTCTGTTACTTTCGTAGCAAATTATACCGCAATACATATCGAATAATCAAACCCGTCGGCGTAATTTACACCGCTGATTGTAACTTGTATGAATTTTTTGAATACAAACATGTAATAATAATAGTTCAGTGGCGTAAAATACATGCAATATGTACCTACGTAATGTGACGACTGCGCGAGGACAAGTTCATCAGTGATGTACAGAATACAATTTGTCGATGAGGATTGATGGAGCTATTTCCAGAGCGACATCGGACCTGCCTCGTGACCTCATTTTAGATAGCCGCCGCAAATTTTCCTACACAATTCAAAGGGCTATTATGATACTACTGGAAGTTTAGACTTGTTGCGTTCTACACAAAATATTACACAATTAGAAATATATTTGAAGAGATCGCTAGTACGACGATATTAGACATAATATTATGCCTGCAATTGCTTCGCAAACAATTCATTTTCGCATAATCTAGTACAGTCGGCCTATAATATGTATGGCATCAGCATGTCATTAATGTTTATCCTATTATGAATGAAAAGCCCGCACTTATCACTATTGTTGGAGCGAATTGAGCTCTGTTTGAACTCGCATTACTAGTGGAGCCGGCGGCGAGCAAACAAACTTTATCTTTATTGCGTTACTTATTTTACCATCACTATTTAAATGTTACTGACATAGATTTGTGTTTTGTATCTCAGGTTTGAATAATCGAGGAGATAGAGGTGCAACTGCATCACAAACGGCCGTTTTCATTAAACGATCCCAATCATCCGTTTCCGAGAATAAACCAATCAAAATGGGTACTTGTAAACATGTCAATTTTTTTTGTGATTATTGTGATTGGGCTGTATTCGCGATGAATCGAAAGAGCAATTGGAATCAGCGGATGACCATTTTTTTTCCGCGGCGAAAAACGCTTTAGTGCTGCCACCACTAGGGGGTGAGTGGATCGGTTAAGTTGGATTCACATAGTCTTACGGCCCAATGTCGACAATCGGGAGTATAGCATCATCCGAGCGAACATTGAGCCATTGAACATTATCTACATCCTACACCAGTATACCAACCAAATCCCACGGTGGCCTTCTTCAGCCCATACGAGACGGCCCCGAGGAATCTTGTTGCACTAAGATAGCTGCACGGGATCATCCCTGCGATCCACGAGTTCAGTTCAGATCAAGGGGCCTAAAATGCCCCTGAACTCTGGAGGACACCATGTCTACGACAACGGGATACAGACCACCCGAATTGTTGTCCAACTCGGAGTCGTTTAAATTGGAGAAGCTCTCCGCTGCTCACCCTGCGACTCTCTCGAAGCCTCATTTACTTACGACAGGCAGGGGATGCCTTTCTAAATGGCTGAACTCTCTAAATGCCCCCGGACCACAGGCAACAGCAGTTGACCATAAAGCTTATAAATATATAATGGAGACGATTCCCTGTATAGGATACAAATTAACAAAAAACTTGCGGGTGTTACGAATCGTGCAATGCAAACCACGTTAGCCCGCTTGGGGACTCGGGACTTTATCAGTTACAGCATGTAAGAACCTCCATCAGATTAGAGAGAACATAAAAAACGCATTTATTTCCAATTCAATAATAAGTGTGGTAAATGTTTTTAAAGGTAACCACAAGTTGCACCATTTAAGTATTAGCCTCAATTGGTTAAGACATTAAATCATTTCTAATGTGGTAACAGTTTTGTTTGTAGTTTTCTACTGTGAGAGATTGTTTAAAAAAAGGGCGTTATTTTATTAAATACATAGAATATAGGTCAACTCATGTAGACGTTTTCGAAGTTCGTGAGAAGTTCGTGAGTGTTCATCAGCATTTATTTTCCATGTTCCCAGTATGGTGCCTCACCCTGAGCAGC
Source organism: Lapara coniferarum (assembly GCA_949316025.1). NCBI lineage: Eukaryota > Metazoa > Arthropoda > Insecta > Lepidoptera > Sphingidae > Lapara > Lapara coniferarum. Next base: position 40,753,278 of record OX438920.1, read on the forward strand.
AGCAGCACGGAGCAGCAGGCGGCGGCGAGCAGGCAGTCGGCGCGGCGCACGCGGGGCCACAGCGTCGCGATGTAGCGCACGTTGTCCACCACCGACTCCGCCGTGAAGCTCAGCCCCAGCAGCCCCTTCAGCTGCGCCACCACGATGATCACCGCCGTCGCCGACGTGAACCCGCTCGTCACGCCCGGCGATATGAAGTCTACTAGGAAACCTGCGCGACACAACGCTACACCATTTACTACGCCGGGGTTACGGTATAAATGTAAGACAACATGAATGACCTTTGTGGAATAAGAATATAGTAGTTAAGGTCGATTAACTTTGCAACACTAGTACGTAAACAGCCAGTTTTGCTAGCATTCCTGGCATCAGCGAATGCCAATCATCTGAAGAAGGTTTTATCTCTTGCAGATGGGCATTTCTCTTGGGCTTCATTAACATCAAGTAAGTCACTTTGCATTATAACTGACCGAGCCGCATCAAGCCCATGAGCAGCACGACACAGCCGGAGAGGAAGGTGAGCAGCACGACGAACTCGATGGGCAGGCCGCGGCACACGTGCAGCGTCAGCAGCGCCATCAGGCTCGTCGGCCCGATCGACACCTCCTTCACCGTGCCCAGCACCACGTATAGCATCGTACCTGCAACACCACAACACAACGCCTGCTGCAACAACTTGCTATCCTTTATGTATTTTTAGAGTTCTGTTACACATCATAGTATAAAGGATACTTGAGGATACGATCACTTTGTTGTTTGTTTGACTGGTGTAAAGGTATGGATTCGAAAACATTATTATGCGAGTGACTACGAATTAAGTGTATCACTTAAAACTCTAAACTATAAATAAACATAGGACATTTTTATGTAATAGTACCTAAGGGTAACGGACCTTTTCAGTTCGAGACTTCGATTTACTTGTCATCGTTTTTTGTTGTTGTAAAATATATGATAATGCTCATATCCAAACAAATGTTTGTGGCATACACAACATTCTGCATTGAATGAAATCCTCCTAGCCAGTTTCGGCCACGGCGGCCAATCTCAACAGAGATCAGCCAGGTACGCAGGAGATATTATAGTGCACAAGTGTGTGCGCAATACACAGGCGCACTCGCTATTCCTTCACTCTCATAGTCCGGAGAGACGGCAATCCGACATGACCGGAGAGAGATCAGGCGCAGGACCAACGGCTTTACGTGCTTTCCGAGGCACGGGGGTATCACACCGCCAACTTTCTGACTCCGAGCTGCGACTGAGTAAATTTTAAGATGGAAAAACCCAGTCACAATTTTTTTTGGCTCGACCCGGGATTCGAACCCATTAATACATAACCCATTCTGCATTAATCGTATATCGGAACCGTCAACCGAGTCTGCTCGTCTCAGTCGGCTACGCCGCGGAAAATACAGTTTTTCAGGTTTAAAAGTAATTTTATCTTACTGAGTAAAATTTCTTATCTAAGTTAGAAAATACCTATGGATTCTTATAAAAAAATTGGTTTGTGATTTTAAGCCAATGACCGAACATGCACATTATCTATCAGCATCAGAAAAAAACTGATATCCAGCTCCCAATACCACATAAAATTACACTCCACTCTCGGATTAGTCTAAGAAAAGCATGCATAATACCTAAATTTAAGAAGAAATCTCTATGTGTGGGGAACATTTACTTAGTTGTAACTCCTAGCATGAACTGTTTCTTCTTCTATTCTTCTATCCCCGAAGCGCTAGGCGGTACATCTCCGCCTACAACTAGTGCACCCACTTTTCGCCGTGCCTATTCCGTCCCATGATGTGATAGGGGACGAGACTATCGCCATGTCGGACACAAATTCCAAATGATACTGAATAGAAAAACGCAATATCACTTTGCCCGACTCTGGAATCGAAACCAAGACTTCAGCATAGCAGTCGTACCGTAATACATCAATATCACGGAGGCAGTCAAGTCAATACAAGAATATTATATTAATTAATTATGAGCTATAAAATATTATTTATTATGTCATATAAATCAATACACCTACACATTTCAATTCAATATGCGTTAAGCTGTTAATATCAACATTTTTATGGTTCTTTTAATATTTACGGTTACAGACATACTTACATACAAAGTTTTGTTAGTTGTCATATTAGGAGTGAAATCTACATACCTACTGATATTTTAATCAATTTAACGACTCGCCCGTTATATTTTGCTGGATGAAAAATATGCATCTTCTACTGACCGACAAACGACGAGTAGAGTCCATACTGCACGGGCAGGTTGGCGAGCGCGGCGTAGGCGATGCTCTGCGGCACGAGCGTCAGGCCCAGCGTCACGCCCGCCACCAGGTCTGCCAGCGCCGTCAGGCGGTCGTACCGCGGCGCCCACTGCAGCACGGGCAGCCGTCTGCGCACCGCACGCATCCACCACGACTCCGCCTTCGACACCGCCAGCGGCACCGACACACCTGACTCCGGCTCCATGCTCACTACACTACCACACTTCGCATCCGAGCTCGCCACACGTTCGTCCCGCGGTACTGCTCAGCAATGTATCAGCTGAGCCGCCTCGTACCGTCGTATAAACGCGTGCCTATCTCCGCGCCGAGATAGTGAAGAGCACGTCACTAACACCAGTAGTATATTCCCATTTAGCACATCTTAATTAGTGCTTAGACGGCAGCCCAAACTTACTTCAATAAAGATACAAAAAAGGACAGTTCAATATACGAACATGAACATATAACAAGTTTAAGCAAGAGCATGACATCCGACATACTTGCTCCAGCGGAACAAACTCACGACTATACCTAATCGGGCGATTATCAGAGTGTCATAAACACGAGCCTTGCCTCAGCGCTATCGTTTGTATTCCATCGAATTGGATACAGCCAAACTTCCTAATTGTTGTGCACACAAAGTTAGCGTCATGATTGATGGCGTTCAGACGCTGCGTCGCAGGTTTTAATAATGTGAAAGCGCTAATAAAGATGTTTACTTCATTAATGATATTATGTTTGTACTAAGTCTTTATTTCACCAACACTTCGAACCCACCTGAACCTTAGTCATGTGGTTTACCCTGCTGACTAGGAGACGTAGCTCTGCCGTCTTCATTAGAAAATCCATTGTTATTAATTAAAGGACATCAAATTCGCTACAGAAATTATGATGGAAATTTAATCCTTTAATTTACATGTAGCACTTCACATCTGGCCAGCTATGTAAGGCCCCATAGTTGCTAATAACGGGCGGGCCTGTTACAATTATCAGGCACATTTCCAGATTCCGGACTGATAGTAGAAAAACCAAGTACCTATCACTTTGCCCCCGACCCGGGATTCAAACCCAAGACCTCAGCGCGATAGGCGTACTGAGCACGCAATACAACTACGCGACCGAGGCAGTTAGCAAAACTAATAATATTTGAAAATAACTGAATGTTTATTTAATGCAATGTTTCTAAACAAATATTGTTCATAGGTTATTATGAGACAAAGGCCCTCGTAGTGATATTCATTGTGCCGAGTAATCCCAGTGCACTGCTAGATGTTTGTATGTTATTTATTTATGTAATTGACATTGTTAATGTCGCGACTGTTGAGGTATAATTAGCCGTGTTTGTTGCGCGGAACTGCGGGGCAATATTATCTTACTGCTTTGCTGTTGAAGGTGAGAATTCTAATATAACTAGAGGTGGATCCGGCGACCTAGCTGTAAGTTGGAACACTATGCCAACACAAAGTCATGTCTGTAAGATACAGCTTATGCATTGACGGCTCTCCGAGTTAGTTTCCATCCTATAAAACAGATGGCATATAACATCGAGTTGTTAATGCTAAGTTGCTGAGATACCATAAGGGTCACCAGCTGATTAGTGATCATCACTACGGTTTCTGCGGTGATCGTTCGGCTGGTGATCTCCTAGTGTACCTCACGCACCGCTAGGCTGGGGCCGTGAAGAGCAAGGGCAAGGCTAGAGCTGTCGGTCTGGTTATAGCGAAGGCGTTCAACAGGTTATGGCACAGAGCTCTTCTAGCGAAGTTACTATCTTATGCAATCCTCGAAGGAACTCTGCAAGTGGATTGCCAGCTTCCTGGATGGTTGGAGCATTAAAGTCGTCGTCGACGGCTGCAGCTCTAAGACCAAGTCCGTTAATGCTGGTGTTCCACAAGGCTCGGTGATATCGCCCATGCTATTAATTCTGCATATCAATGACATGTTGGATTCCATTGACAACATGCATTGCTATATGCAGGTGATAGTACGTGCCATGCGCGATACATCGGCCAACAGAATGTTCCACGGCGCACAATTGAAGAAAGACGGTCACAACTTGTCGGAAGCTCTCTGGGGTGGGCTTCTGAAAGGAATCTCGTCCAATTCAAAACGTCGAAGACATAAGTTTGCGCGTTCACTGCTAAGAAGGACCCATTCGTCATGGCACCACAGTTCCAAGGAGTTACTCTTCACATGTCGAATAGCATTGGGTTCTTCGGCGTCGAAATTTCGAGTGCAGTCCAATCATTTGGTGGACAAAGTCAAATTGGCCAGCAAGAAGTTGGGAATCCTGAACAGAGCAAAGTAAAGCGCCAGTCTGTGGGCGCAAGTGAAGTACTGCTCACACCTCTGGACAGGGGCCTCCAAATACTTCCTTAACCCACTTGACTCCTTACAACGACGGGCACTTCGCATCGTCGATGATCCCAAAGTCACCGCGCAAAGTCACCGGTACTCGAAACCCACATTATAAAATAATAATAACAAATCACGAAGAAAATCATTAAAAGCACTACAAACCTACTAAACGGGAGTTTATCGAATGGAACAATCAATAAAACAGCTTGAGTCCGAGAGGACTCCCTGCGGCCATGATAATGTCGAACATCACGTTTGTAAGTAAATTAACACAACGCCGTTAAAAAAACAGCTTAGTGGTAACATAACACCTACTCATTTATGTTATTGCTCCCATTTCGTAGAAAAATAATGTAAAGCAGAGTTAAGGCCATGTAGGCTTTCTCTTCCAGACAAACTAAGCTTTATCGGCTTTAGAAATTAAAGCAAGGTATATTTAGACACGCCATTCCCCATCACTGGTAAAGTGACATTCATTTATTGTATTGCCGAAGTATACAAAAGTCGAACACGAACGCCACATTCAAGGTAAATCTCTTTGCGATATTATAATAATCGAATGGAATATACTGCGGAACCGTTGTTCCGCAGTATATTATCAAGCTACGTTTAGCTTCCTATGAAATATCTTAAACTCTGTCCAACACTTCCAGAATTATGCTGGTAATCTGTAACAATTTCAAAACAGGCTCTTTCATTAAAATTTATAATCTAACTATAATAGTAAGCACACCTATAAACGAGCCTTCAGATAAAAAAATATTACCACGACCAGCCCTACACATAAATATTCTACAAAGATTTTAGACCAAGAGTTGCAAACCTTTTAAAAGAAGAAGTAAGGTTTCGGAAGGAACTGGATTTATCGGGGCTTAAGTAACTTTCCTAGCTGTCGTACTGCGGGAAAATACAATAACATATGTTGTATGTTTAATTAATAATGTGTATGTATTTAGAGTATTTTATGCAAACATTCTCTTCCACTGGCGGCTCGACGATTCCGTAAAACGTACGCAAACATGCTTGTTGCTGGAGTCAATTTTGAGTGGTATTTCAGGTAGTTACTTGAAATTAATGAGTTCCACTAGCTTTGTATGGAATAGCTACGAAGCACCTGTCTATAAATAATAGCAATACGACAGAGAACTTTCAATTACCTCCAAAATAACACCCGCACTGCGCTGCTCTGCCCGAGATATCAGATAATATAATGGGTCGCACTCTGTTGCTTGGCATTTTTCCTCTTCGCCATAACCGTACAAATATCAACGGTATAAATGCCACATTAATAATAGTTATAAAATACATTATATTTATGTACATACATACATACATAGTATCACACTTCCATCCCATAGGGGTAGGCAGAGACTATGGATTGCCACTATGCTCGATTCTTGCACACTACTTTCGCTTCCTCTACCATACTTTCTAATATTTATGTAAATAGATATAGAAATAAAACTATGTTATGTGCGTGTGATATAATTTATTACAACTCGTTATACATACAACGCGTGTTCAGAAAATGATCACAATACTTCACAAAGATCCAAATTGTGCGCGGGGATGCACAGTGAACATCTCATCAATAACAATAGAATAAAATCGCTATAGTGCGAGTGAAGCCTCTCTATAAACAATGCATCGATTGAATTTTATTCAATCTGTAGACATCAGGGCACTATCCTGTCGATTATAGAAACAGATTTCGTTAAGCAAAGGATTGAATTACAGACTATTTCAATTTTATTATTTGCATTAAATAGTTTAAGAGCTTTCAAGAAATTTGCAATAATGTATACATAAGTGTAAAACCTGTATAATAAGAATAACATTATAAAATGTATTACAGTATAGTTATTGAGTAGTGCACGCCCCGCTAACATAGTAAGTGTAAATGCACCGTCTCCGGCGTGTTAGTGCTAGCAACGTTATACAATATACATACACGATATACATAATATATAGTGCGACTATGTTAAACATTAGGAAGTCGAGAGGAATGGCGGCCTGCGCTGGACACACTACCATTAACAAACTATTTAGTTCAATAGCCTAATAATATATATTCAGTTCTTAATAATCAAAATAACGTTAAGGAAATTTTGACAACCCATGGGTTCATCCATATAAACCTGCTTTTATATCGACCAGTTTGCCGAAATCATTCAAAAAGCAAAATATTTATTTTCCTCGTTCTATGAAGTTATCTAGAACTGAGGTTATTGATGACCTGCACACCTAGATGTCCGAGTGATTAAGTATTTATTTTGGTTCCAGCCGCGGCGCCATTCCCGCGCGCCCTACAAACGGCGCCAAGCTCAGGTACTTACTCTAAATTTGTCCTCTTACCAATACCGTAACAATAAACTATGCATTATATACAACCTCGTGTCCGCCACACGATGGACGCGTGCGTTGGAAACACTACCCCGCCGAACGTAAAAAAAAAACTAACAATAATACTGTAAAATGTACAAATACATTTTATTTCTATTAGCTATTACATCAAAACTAAAACTTCACCTGTATAAAATTATATATATAGCTTCTTTTTTTTTTGTTTTATGGCATTTGTTATTTTTACCCATCCGTGATCAAAATTATCGCTACAAAACCGAACAGAACAAAACGAATAAATTTAGATTTATCTACCTAATACTAAATTGGTAACTATATATCACAAAACAAGATAATAAATAAGCATCTACTGAAGGCCGGCTCAAAAGTCGCGTTTCCATCGCCCCACCATACTATGTAAAACTTCAACTATGTTTGTAATTAATACGAATTCCCCAAAAATCCATTTACGGTTACATAAACTAAAGGTGTTCCAGCACGCATAACTTGTGAGACAGAAATTTATTTAGCATGAATAAAGCTAAGGCTGTGTGGGAGCACCTTTAACGTTAAATAATTAGCCAAATATGTAAAACTGTACATGTACGCATGTTGGTGGGTGACGCACGTGTGGAGCGGAGTGCTCACTCCTACTTCACCTTCTGCATGATCAGGTCTATCTGCTCGTCCACGCGCGGACTCGTTCCTCTGTAACACGAACGTATCATTATAGCTTGTAAGTAGATCCTTACATATTATAAAGTCGTCATATGGCTGATGATGATGATGATAGTGTGAGTGTGGACATATTATTTGTACAAATTCCCCGTTAATTATAAAACTAATAAGGCGATTGGAACATGACCTAAATCTTATTACACTTACTCGTTACGACATCAATTTGTACATACAAACATACATAGTATCATAGTATGTACACAATATGGCTATGGCTACTAACAATTTCAGGAAGTGTCACCATAAAACACTGTTATCGTACGAAAATCTTTCATTTACTTTAGTTTAGTACTGTGTACATACATAGAGATATTAATAATGTGTGAACATGTGAATAATGAATACGTTAAAAGTGAATCAATCAATCGAATCAGTAAAACTACTGATGTCGACAATCGTCTTTTTAACACGCTTTTATTAGCTTCAGACGTATGTATGTATGTCTGTATGTATGTAACTTACACTTTGAACATGATTTTGACCCACTTCAAAACGTCGGATTAAATCGAAATTTGGCATACTTATCAAGGACCGATGGCAATACAATATTTTAAACTAAAAAATAAGTTTAATACTTAAGTTTTCCTTGTGCTTCAATAGATGGCGCCAGTATAGAACTAGATCGCACTATGGTTTACAAGCAAGCGAAACAATATAAGTTGACATTTTCAAACAAATCCTACTTCTTTTTTAGTGAACTAAAAAATGAAAAATAAATAATGGTTTATAAAAACTAAAAAACATGCTTTATAAAAAATCCGGCTGAAAAATAGAAAATAATTTTTAATAAACTTGAATTCAGAATAATGTAAATAAGAAAAACATGTATTTTACTGTAAAAAAAACGCCCACTGCAGCGCCATCGCCAGCTCCACGCATACCTCGTCGAACACCTGCCGTGTCCACCCGTCGCTAAGAGCTCGCTAGAGAGTAGTGTGGTGGCAGTGTACCTGAAGGCGGCGGGGTCGGGCCCCACCAGCGCCACGAGCTGCGGCACCTCCTGCGAGTGGTGCGCCAGACGAGCCAGCGCCTTGACGGCGCGGTGCAGCTGCTCCTCGCCCGGCGCCCACTGCAGCAGCTGCAGCAGCGCCATCGCCAGCTCCACGCACACCTCGTCCAACACCTGCCGTGTCCACCCGTCGCTAAGAGCTCGCTAGAGAGTAGTGTGGTGGCAGTGTACCTGAAGGCGGCGGGGTCGGGCCCCACCAGCGCCACGAGCTGCGGCACCTCCTGCGAGTGGTGCGCCAGACGAGCCAGCGCCTTGACGGCGCGGTGCAGCTGCTCCTCGCCCGGCGCCCACTGCAGCAGCTGCAGCAGCGCCATCGCCAGCTCCACGCACACCTCGTCCAACACCTGCCGTGTCCACCCGTCGCTAAGAGCTCGCTAGAGAGTAGTGTGGTGGCAGTGTACCTGAAGGCGGCGGGGTCGGGCCCCACCAGCGCCACGAGCTGCGGCACCTCCTGCGAGTGGTGCGCCAGACGAGCCAGCGCCTTGACGGCGCGGTGCAGCTGCTCCTCGCCCGGCGCCCACTGCAGCAGCTGCAGCAGCGCCATCGCCAGCTCCACGCACACCTCGTCCAACACCTGCCGTGTCCACCCGTCGCTAAGAGCTCGCTAGAGAGTAGTGTGGTGGCAGTGTACCTGAAGGCGGCGGGGTCGGGCCCCACCAGCGCCACGAGCTGCGGCACCTCCTGCGAGTGGTGCGCCAGACGAGCCAGCGCCTTGACGGCGCGGTGCAGCTGCTCCTCGCCCGGCGCCCACTGCAGCAGCTGCAGCAGCGCCATCGCCAGCTCCACGCACACCTCGTCCAACACCTGCCGTGTCCACCCGTCGCTAAGAGCTCGCTAGAGAGTAGTGTGGTGGCAGTGTACCTGAAGGCGGCGGGGTCGGGCCCCACCAGCGCCACGAGCTGCGGCACCTCCTGCGAGTGGTGCGCCAGACGAGCCAGCGCCTTGACGGCGCGGTGCAGCTGCTCCTCGCCCGGCGCCCACTGCAGCAGCTGCAGCAGCGCCATCGCCAGCTCCACGCACACCTCGTCCAACACCTGCCGTGTCCACCCGTCGCTAAGAGCTCGCTAGAGAGTAGTGTGGTGGCAGTGTACCTGAAGGCGGCGGGGTCGGGCCCCACCAGCGCCACGAGCTGCGGCACCTCCTGCGAGTGGTGCGCCAGACGAGCCAGCGCCTTGACGGCGCGGTGCAGCTGCTCCTCGCCCGGCGCCCACTGCAGCAGCTGCAGCAGCGCCATCGCCAGCTCCACGCACACCTCGTCCAACACCTGCCGTGTCCACCCGTCGCTAAGAGCTCGCTAGAGAGTAGTGTGGTGGCAGTGTACCTGAAGGCGGCGGGGTCGGGCCCCACCAGCGCCACGAGCTGCGGCACCTCCTGCGAGTGGTGCGCCAGACGAGCCAGCGCCTTGACGGCGCGGTGCAGCTGCTCCTCGCCCGGCGCCCACTGCAGCAGCTGCAGCAGCGCCATCGCCAGCTCCACGCACACCTCGTCCAACACCTGCCGTGTCCACCCGTCGCTAAGAGCTCGCTAGAGAGTAGTGTGGTGGCAGTGTACCTGAAGGCGGCGGGGTCGGGCCCCACCAGCGCCACGAGCTGCGGCACCTCCTGCGAGTGGTGCGCCAGACGAGCCAGCGCCTTGACGGCGCGGTGCAGCTGCTCTTCGCCCGGCGCCCACTGCAGCAGCTGCAGCAGCGCCATCGCCAGCTCCACGCACACCTCGTCCAACACCTGCCGTGTCCACCCGTCGCTAAGAGCTCGCTAGAGAGTAGTGTGGTGGCAGTGTACCTGAAGGCGGCGGGGTCGGGCCCCACCAGCGCCACGAGCTGCGGCACCTCCTGCGAGTGGTGCGCCAGACGAGCCAGCGCCTTGACGGCGCGGTGCAGCTGCTCCTCGCCCGGCGCCCACTGCAGCAGCTGCAGCAGCGCCATCGCCAGCTCCACGCACACCTCGTCCAACACCTGCCGTGTCCACCCGTCGCTAAGAGCTCGCTAGAGAGTAGTGTGGTGGCAGTGTACCTGAAGGCGGCGGGGTCGGGCCCCACCAGCGCCACGAGCTGCGGCACCTCCTGCGAGTGGTGCGCCAGACGAGCCAGCGCCTTGACGGCGCGGTGCAGCTGCTCCTCGCCCGGCGCCCACTGCAGCAGCTGCAGCAGCGCCATCGCCAGCTCCACGCACACCTCGTCCAACACCTGCCGTGTCCACCCGTCGCTAAGAGCTCGCTAGAGAGTAGTGTGGTGGCAGTGTACCTGAAGGCGGCGGGGTCGGGCCCCACCAGCGCCACGAGCTGCGGCACCTCCTGCGAGTGGTGCGCCAGACGAGCCAGCGCCTTGACGGCGCGGTGCAGCTGCTCCTCGCCCGGCGCCCACTGCAGCAGCTGCAGCAGCGCCATCGCCAGCTCCACGCACACCTCGTCGAACACCTGCCCATCACCCATCACCCGTCACTACACTACACTACACGTGATACTTATGTGTTAACTACTATAGTAGGACCAATTTAATAGGTTATAATAATAATATTGTAATACCAGCCCTGTATTACATACTACTCACTGCTGAGCACGAGCCTCCTCTACTACTGAGAGGGTTTAAGGCCTTAGTCCACCACGCTGGCCTAGTGCAGGTTGGCAGACTTCACACACCCTCGAAATTCTTATGGAGAATTCTCAGGTACGTACGTTTCTTCACGATGTTTGATTGATGTTCCTTCACCGTTAAAGTGAACGATAATTGATAAACAATACACACGTCACATTGAAAAGTCAGAGGTGTGTGCCTTGGGTTTCGAACCTCCGGACATTGTCTCGCCTAGGCGTTGAAAAAAACTGGGAATAGTCCCATTTCTTTCAAAATCCATCGTTTTTTTTTCAGTGTAACATTCGAAAATTTCACAGAAGTTTGATAGGGAAAAAAACGAATGTTTCTCGAAAAAATCGAGTTATTTTCGGAAAACAACAAAAATAACCGAAATATACCAGGTTTTTTTCGAAATTTACCATTATAAAAATATAAAATTATGTGTCTATATTTATGTTTTCACATAAGTAAACACTGCCAGTGCGGTCTATATTGAACCTAACACAAAGGCTATCACTTACCATTTTTTATTGATAACACTAAAGCCCATCAATGAGTAACAAAGAAAAAAAAATTAAAAAAATTTCATCTAGTCACGTGGTTTGAAATTTTCAATGCTCGGAACGAAAAAAACCGAAAAAACTAAATTTCCGTTTTTTTTTTCGTGAAAGAAACAATTAGTTTCTTTCAGAATTTCCAACGTTAGTCTCGGCAGACCGTTCTATTCCCAACTAGGCTATCGTCCACTATTTAATAGGTTAATAGATAATAACTTTGAAAAAATAAATAATATTGTGTTCCCTCGTTACAAGATTACGTTGTTGAATTTAGAAAAATTGACAAATGTCATCTATTAAATTGGCCCTACTATACTAACTAAATCTATTTTATTGTTTTGTGTAAATAATGTACCTACGAATAGCTAAGACAAGTGAACCAGAATCCTCTTTCTCTAGTGAATAGTAATTTGTACGAAAATAAAATTAAGCTTTTAAATAACGGTGTCAGCTACATCTTGACACCAATTCTCTATATAAAAGCGATATAACTATTTGTTAGGGTTAGTTATTAAACTGGACCGTAAGACGTGGACACTAATTCTTCCGGTACTTTGCATACAAATTATACCATCGCAAAATGTTTTAAGATAAAATACTGTAAGGTACAAAAACTTTAAACCAATGATAATGAACTTGAATACAAATTACATGACAGTATTACGACATGTTGATGTGATAAAAACGCTGAACAAACAAGCAAGAAAGCCGTAAAGCGATTGATCTTAGCGCTGAGTGCTGACACAACACCGGCAGCTCGCAACATAATAATATGGTTTATTGACATTACATAATTACTTTACGCAAATTGCGTGTTACTAAACTTATCAACATATCAGTAGTACTTTTTGAACAACTGCAACGCATTATTAAACTTATAATGATTTTGTACTGCACGGCACAACGCCGCATGTGACCCATGGGATCTTAACTCCCTCGATGACATTGGCCACGTTATCTTTAACAGGTGTCCGGCACATAAAATTGTCGCCAATGGGAAGATAAAAACAAATGTCATAGTTCAGTAGAGCCGTCGAACCGTTCTGGCACCCACGACTGGCATCATGAAATATGGTAGCGGACTGCAGTCTACAGATAATATTAGAAATGCTATTATATGCAATTTACAGTGCACTGCGAAGCGAAGCGTTTTACTTTACTACTCCAATAACAATTATCATAAATATCATGTCACGACCATCTATCTATTAGTATCATTAGGTGAAAAACTTTCCAAGGAGTATAAACTAAACGAAATAATAAAGTAAATACCAAGGGATTAGTAAGATATCTGCCGTTGCCGTCACACTGCACACATAAACGGTATGCTGACAGATGTAACAAGACTATTTGAGAAAATAGCATGTAAAGATGTAAAGGAACTTTGTAGTCGCGGTCACATTTCGTGTATAGACGCTATGTTGACATACGGCGGCAACAGTTTACCCTTAATAACGGTATTTAATATAATTCTCAGTAACACGTGTTGGTGACGTTCTTTCTCCACGTATAACATACTGATTTGTTAGCAGACTCATAATGATTTGTTAGCACATAGATGTATATCTTATTATTGCATATATATTATTATATTATGTAACATCTGTTTGTATATAATTTACATTATAGAATATTTTATGTACTTCTTCAATGTTTTGTCATCTTTAATAATCAGTTTTTTTTGTTACCTCTTATAATATATCTCTCTCTACGTAGTCGGTCCCTCATAACTGAGGATCGTGGTCATCAATCATTGGATGTACCACATTTGGAGCGGATTATTTGTCTACACCGGTTTCTGTTCATCGCATCTTCGACTAATTTATGGAACTTGGTGGCAGACGAGTCCTTAATCTGGTCTGTCCATCGGGTTGGTGCTCGGCCTCGAAAACGTTTCCCTTCGGTGTTGCCCACGATGATAAGTCTCTCCAGATTCTCGTCGCCTTTCCGTATAACGTGTCTGAAGTATGCAAGATGCGTTGGTGACATATGGTGGCTAAACGTGTCTTCACTTTAAGCTGTGAGAGAATCGACTCGTTTGTGCGTTTGGCGGTCCACGGTATCCTCAGCATTCGCCTCCAACACCACATTTCGAACGCATCGATCCTCTCTCTTTCTCGAGCTAGGATTGACCACTTTTCGACACCGTAAAGGAAAATAGGGAATATTAATGCTCTGATGAGGCGCATTTTGGTCTTAATAGTAATTCCCCTCTTCCGCCACATGTTTATAAGTCGAGCCATAGCGTCCTTGGCTATGCTGATTCTTCTTTTTATTTCGGGAACACAACTACCATCATTGCAAATTTGGGACCCAAGATAGAAGTAGAGGTCAACCGTTTGGATACCGGGAATGATATTTCCCGTATCTGACAAATTCTCCGCTCGATCAATGACCATGATCTTTGTTTTTGCCCTGTTGACTGAGAGTCCGATATCCTCACTCTCTCTTTCAAGCCTCTGAAACAGCTTCTGCATGTCGTCCTTCGAGGTACTCAACGAGACAGTGTCATCGGCGTAACGGAGATTGGATATAAGTTTTCCACCCACATGAAATTCCCCGTCCCATATATATCTACTTATAATACATATCTACTTTTTTTATTCTACTTTATTATTCATTTCATCTCCCCATTAACCAAAGGTAGACTGGTAGATTATGCCTAAGGCATTAAGTCCGCCTATGTACATTTTTGTATATAAAGTTAAATAAATAATAAAAATTATAGAATAATATTCGATACCCTAAGATTCGCTTGTTTAGAGGTTACAATAGCATGAAATGTGTATTGAGAAGGTCATATTTCTCTCTTTTATACTTTGCACCACAAAAATGTGCAGGCTAAATCATTTTTTTTTTGTGTTGACGCGGAGAAAGTGACTTATTACTACCGCCCAGTGTTCAAGGGGAACGACTGAGCGGTTATGTTGGGTTCACCGTGCCTTACAACCCGACGTTGAGCCGCCCGGAGAGATGGAAACGTCGGGCGACCGCCGGGCCGAGTCCCTAACCTATGTACACCGCACGGCATACCAACTAAAACTCCGCGGTGGCCATCTTCGGCGCATTAGGGACGGCTGCGGGCTTCCTCCGACTCACGTCTAAGTTGTCGTCCGCAACCGCCCCTGCGCGTACCGCTGTTGCGGTCCTTCTCCTGTTGTTGCGGGGGCTCAGAAGCCCCCGTACACCGAAGGACGCCCGTGGCGTCCGAGGCAGCGTGAGACACGCTGCCGTCCATCACGGGGGTCATAGAAGTTGGCTAGACTAATAGGTGGACGGCCCCTCCCCGCCCACCCGTGACCCCCGGGGGCCCCTATTAGTCGCCTTTTAAGACAGGCAGGGGATACCGTGGTGGAATTCTCCAAACGCCCCCTATCCACAGGGCGGAGGCTAAATTAGTACCGCTATTATTATTTAAAACAATCCAAAACTTGAAGCCAACATGGCTCCTCTAAAGATTCTATATTTGGTTTATATTTTGCTATGTTAACACATTGTATCGCCATAAAACATCGAGCATTTATAGAAATCGTAGCAACATTTTGCTGAATTAATACTTTACACTAACAATACACAAATAAATTATAAATACATGCCTTTGGATTATACTTCGTCGGCTACAATAATAACAAATGTGCAAGTTATTCTGAAAGCGAGTCGAACTAGGTCAGTGTCGGAGAACAAACTGCTAATATTAGACAAATAGTTCTAAACGTGAATCAAACTCATTCATTCATAACATGTAGTACATAATACGATCGCACTGATTCATCAATCAATACTGTACTACAATGTATTACAATTACCTACGTAATAAGTAGTGACATTTACTACGCACGCATGCTTTTTGCGTTCACACTATGCTTGACTCGCGCTATATACAGCGCGAACCCTAATCGTGTTAAAACAGCACATCAGAAAGCAACCCTAAATCATTCCACAGCCACGCCTGTCCTGCATGTAACAATCACACAAGCCTTGTGGAGCATTAGCCTCAACAATGCTTGCAGTGGTTAGTGGCAGTACCTTGCACTTGGCGCTGTTCGGCAGCAGGTCCCGCAGCGCCTTGCCCACCTGGAAGCGCTGCAACACACGCACGCGCGCTGCAGCGCTCTCACTCGCACTCGCACACTCGCCCGTATTCGTATCTCACAACATACGTCTGTCTCTCTTGCACTACACTTGCCATGCTTTAGGTGTAAACTAAATGCCTTATAGTTTCCCAACATGGGATTATTTATAGCCAGTGTGGTCTATTTACTATTGTGGTTTTATAAATACATGACTTATGAATAAAGTAACAAAATATGTTATTTATATTTTCTCTAATAATCAAAAAGCATATATTTTAACCCGTCACGAAACGCCCACCTCGGTTTTCTTAACTCTCTCAGCGATACGAGATATTTTAATTTTAATAATTAAATAATTTCATTATTGTAGGGCATATATTGTTGTGAAATACCAATACGAATAAGCTTAGAATAATATACATATATTATGAAGGGGTAATTGTTTTTTAAACATACATGTAGTGCAGAAACTAATGACTGCTATAATAACGTATGTACAACTTAAAAACGATGCGAGTCAGTCGCTAGCCTGGAAGGCGACACGGCACTAATTTTAACACCCTGTAGAGTACACTGTCACAGACACAGTGTTACAAAAAATTACCATATGATGTTGGAAAAACACTATACAGCTGATAGTGACATATTGTTAGTACAAATACAGGAAACGTTAATGCGACTGGACATGCGTAGACGCGCCGCTGTATCAGCTGAGAAGCGCGAGCCGCCGACAAACAGACTCACGCCGCTCACAGAACAAACACCACCCATGCGGCTACTGGATACTTTAATATCGAATATAGCAACCAAGTACAAAAACGTACATAGATAGTGGCTAAGTTATTCGTTTATTTGTTTTTTTTATATTTAGCACAGCTTCTTCATTTCCGAGCATCGTAAGTACCTCAAGCGATGGGCATTAATTAATAATGTGTTTAATATTCTTTAAAAGCCAAAAACAATACAAATGCATCTGTTATGTATGCCCGCGACCCCGCGTCGTTCAGTACCAATGCCGCGACATGTTGACTCTATTGTTAGTGTTCTCGTTCAGATGTCATAAAGGGCGACATGGGGATGTACGCGGTTATCAAGCAGTGCACACAGCGCGAGTGTACACACGGATATACAATAATTAGTGCGCGGCTACATCGCGACTCCACGCCGCAGCGACTGAAATACCTACTTTGAAATCTAGTTCTCATTTATTTACTATCACTTTTATTTCTGAGAATTCTGGTTCATAAGCATGACTTAAAAAAAATTTGAAAACGCCAAAAATAAAGCTTTACAGAGATTATATTTTATCATAAATATATATTATTGTAACATATAAACAAGTACACCGAAAACAGTTTTATCAGAATGTAATAGGTATGCCTCTCATTACTCCTTCAGATGATGAAGACATTAGCTTAGGTATATGCAACTAGTACATAAGTAGCTGAACAAATTCAAAATTTCAAGTCGCCTATAAGCATAAAGTTTAATTGAAAAATATATTTTTCTTTGTGTGTAGTAAAGTAAATTCCTTCAATTTTATTTTTATGTAGAGAAAACTAAAATTGGCAAAAACACGAAAGTGTAAAGGCATTTCAGAGTTTTGAATTAGTTCAGGTAGTTATGTGCCTGAGTGTATACCGGGTGGAAGGGAAACGCTCTCGGAAACAAATACAGGTGATAGTATTGGTGATTCCTGACGTGACGGCACTAAAAATATCGCGTTCGCATTGTTACAATTTTAGTAGGATTTTCTCAAATTTCTGTACAGCTTTACGTATGGATAGATAAATCATACTATTATTCTGAAAAACATAGTAAAAAAGGTCAATATTTCAAAAAAATCGTAATGAAACACGTGCATCAGCTGACGGGTTAACGACCGCGTGGCCGGCGCAGCGGGGCGGCCGCCGCCTTGTCGGCGTTTGCTTTGTAGTTTGTACCCTACCCAATTTTTTGTACGCTTTACATTGCGCGCGCATGAATTACGGAAATACTAAAATCGTAAGTATTATCGCTTAGCTTTGCAAATGAATATAGTTTTTCGTTAATGTTATGGTTCTTCTCTCTTACCGTTCCGGTATAGAGAGCGTTTTCCTTCCACCCGGTATGTGTGTGGTGTGTATATAGTAAGGCTTGTGCGATACAGACCACGGTTTTTACCTCCTTGGTGGCGATGTTGTGCATCAGCGCCGTGCCCACCTCGCGCAGCTCCGCGTCCTCGCTCAGTGTCGCGTGCACGCACACCTGCGCACCACCCAACACGCACCAACACATGTACTGACCACAACAACACCACAGGCCGACAAAATTATGTCTACTGGCACTTACCATCAGGTGTAGTAGACTCATTTGGCCGTGCCCATATAAAAAAAATATCATAGCCTGAACGCCGTTTAAGTCACTTGCTAACCAATTATACTCATTGACTTATTGTATTTTAATTATCTTTTTTTTTCATCGAATAGTTTTTTAAATCTTGAACAAACTAATTCCTAACAAAATAGTAATAACTAATAAGGTCATAGTTTATAGTTACCTTAGTGGTGACGCGTATGTTGGAGAGCGGCTGCCCGTTGGAGTCCCACTCGCTAATGTACAGCAGCCACTCAGACGACGAGATGTTCTCGAACAGGTTGCACATCTACGCATCATTACAGTTTGTTAATTAACTTGTGTTGATTCAAATCTAGTTAAAATATTTTGTGATTTGATTGACGTGAGACAATGTTATTTTTTTCCCCAGCTTACCAGCAGTCATGTCAAAGATTTTTTGAACAGAATAGGATTCGAAGTAAGGTAGTATTCACTAGAACAGGGTACGATGGGTAGTATTCACTAGAACAGGGTAGTTGACTACTTTTTTTGAATATATTTATCAAAAATGTATGTCATTCAAAATCTAATAAAAATAAATTTTCAAAATTAGTGCAATTATAATATGTAAGTTATAATGCTTTGAAATTTGGTAGAAATGGTAATTGCCAAATAACAGTGATATCAGACTGTGACGTTATTGAGTGTCATTGGCCACAAGACTGCGTGCATACGAAAAGGATAGCGCGATATCCCCACTACGCCCCTTTTTTTGCTCACGACAATATTTCAAATATGAATAATCGCTTTATTTTTGAAGTAATACTTCTTTGGGCGCGTTATGAAAAAATTATGAGAGTGAAAATTTTACGATGCGCGCGCATGTGTGACACCATAATTCTCACGGTTGTTTTTTTATAATTTTCCCTTTATAGGGAAGGCAAAGCGTTCAAGCCCATACAGCCTCGTCTTAAGTGATATTATTGGTTGTCTTTTTTTATTAATTATTAAATTTATTTATTTACTTTTAAAATATTAAATAATCAATCAATAAATATTTAAAATTAAGAATCTTGTAATATTTAATACAAATTATGTCATATATATTTATTATTCTCTAAATTTTATATATAACTAGCGGCCCCGACAGACGTTGTCCTGCCCTAAAAAGGTAACTAAAATGCCTATTAAAAAATAAGGGTTGATCGTAGAGGGGTGAAAATTTAGGGTTGTAGGTATTTTTGTATGCTGTATCATAAAAAAATTAAAACAAAAAATTTTGTCTGAAAAATAAAAAAAAAAAATTTAGGGGTGGTCCACCCTTAACATTTGGGGGGATGAAAAATAGATGTTGGCCGATTCTCATAGATACCGGATAAGCACAAAAAATTTCATCAAAATCGGTCAAGCCGTTTCGGAGGAGTATGGCAACGAAAACTGTGACACGAGAATTTTATATATATAGATAATTACATGTAATTTATTTTTATAGTAAAAAGAGAAGGTAAAGGCGCTTACCCATGCAGCCTAGTCTGTTGTTTTACCACATCCAAGGACTTTTTCAAAATTCAAAGGCCAGAGCCAAGACTGCAATTTTCTCAAACTATAAAGGTTAATGATGCCAAAGAAGTATGACTTTTCACGCGCGTATGTATATAAGTACTCGCTCGGTTTTTTTTAATAATTTTGATGCTGACTTCACTGTAGATGTTATTTTTTCGTGTTATATTTTGTTATGTAAAATAAAATAATAGGAAACTACCCTGTTGTAGACATTGGTCAGTGAAAGGATAGGTATACTGTAAATAGTGTATTTGATGTCAGGTGTAGTGTAGGTGTAGTGTAGTGGTAGGTACTGACGAAGAGTGCGAGCGCGTGTTGTTCTGGCAGCGGACACGTGTCGATGCGGTGCGCGTGCGTGAGTAGTGCGTGGTGGCGCCGGTCCTGGTGCAGCACCAGCGACACGTCCTCACGCAGCGCCGCCGCCGCCAGGCAGCGCACGGCACTCACGCGCGTCTCAGGACTCACGCTCGAGTCACTCAGCAGCCGCCCTGGACAACACATGCTCATCAACACACCATACCTACTGACATCTACATAGTGATACAGTTACAGATACACACCTATAAACAGAAGGAAGTCGTCTCCGAGCACCCAGCTGCCCTCACCGTGCACCAGGTACTGCTGGAGCTCGTCCACGCATTGGCGTTCCTCCGGTGTCAACTCCACACCTTCCAAAGCTTTCGAAAATTTCTCGAATTCAACTGTGCCCTGGGAACATTTAACATTTATTTAGAACAAAAAACTTTACAGTAACCAAAGGTACAAATCGTCGATGAAGTACCAATACCTCCTAACTGACAATTTAGTCTAAAATTACTTTTTTATTACAATAGACATAAAACTCATATTTACATGGATTGAATTAACTTCTATCCGTAATTTCTTTACCAGTAAGCTTCTTGCGCTTTGTGAAAACATCTACTTAGTGACAAAATTCATTCGTTCGTATGTATTTAACAGTTTTTTTCTTCCGGATGTAAAATTTGATTCTCAACACTTAGGAGGTATTGGTACTTCATCGACGAAATGTATGTTGCTATCTACAATAATTAAAAAGATAACTGTGTCGCAACTAGCAATGCCCACTTCCAGACGCATGTAAACATACCTAGATACAAGAGTTTTTTTTACAGCCAGCAAACACCGTTTTAAACGTCCGAAAAAACAATTTTTAAAATTATCGCTAAAGGAATTCGCGTGCTAGTCACACTATCTTATGATATTTAAAAATACCTCGTTTTAAACTAAACAAAAATAGTATACATTCTTTATTAGACAAACATTATGTATGTATGACGTCACATTATAATCAAACCTATATATATTTATCTAGTTTATATCACGATGTCCCCGGGATTACATATCTAAAAAACATCCCTCTTAAAAACAGTGAAACAATAAGTTGTCCAGGCTGACAATTGGAGAGGGATGTGGACAAAAAGAAGAGAACATCTCCTTAGAAGGTGAGATTATAAACCGATTTTGGCGTACAAAATTAAACATAACTCATAAATTACATCATTGTGCTATGGGCAATGGGCATGCGCCACATAACACAACACAAATAAACACGTCGGCTTCTCCAGCGACACCCACACATCACCATCTGTCACCCCATACAATGCGACGCGCGACTACTCACGCCGAATGTTCCGGATGCAATGGCCAGTGGTCTCGGACGACAAAATGTGAAATCGGTAGAGTTGCCAAGACAAATCGGTATATTTGGAGCCAAAATCGGTATATGCAAAAAAACAAGCAATATTCAATGAAAACCCCCTTAATTTTAAACTCTAGGGACTATTATTGTAGCAGAAGAAGGTAATTTCAACAAACGAGAGTCACGCATACACCGAGTCATGAAAGTAAACATTTTGAACAATATATGAAAGAAAAAGGGGATTTTAGCACGAATCGCAGAAAATCGGTAGAAAAATCGGGAGAATCTTCTAGCTTTCAAAAAATCGTTGAAAAATCGTGTCATTTCGGTATTTCGGTAGGACAGGCCCAATATCGGTAGGTTCGAGACCACTGGCAATGGCTGTTTCAAAGACGTCGACGACGTTAATGTCGCACGACGTGTCATATTATCGCGGGCTTTTACAAATTGCCAGAATGGTTATGTTGTATAGTTTCACGCAAATCAGTTAGATTAAAGTTAAACAATAGCCAAAATAGCGATCTACAGGAAAGGGCTATAACATAGATATACCGTACTCCGTACACAATAAGTAAGCAAGGTACCGACGGGGTAAGACTTGAAAAGACTCATGAAAAAACAAAAAATCAGTAACAACTGCGTCTTCGTACAGTTCTATACGTTTTCTCTGTCATTCTACAGCGTCGTGTAAATAACAGGCCATTATTAGTATTAGTATCGAGCGCATCACGTGTGTGATGGTTGTTTACCGCAGGACGCGTCCTCGCCCCCCGCGCTTCGATATTTATCGAACTTATGAATCACAGTTTAAATTCGCTCTATCGCGACCTTCGCATCTGCACTCTCATTGCCGCAGCCCGCGCGTCAAACTTAACGATGTACAGGACGTGTGTGTTGCTAGATATCAACTATTATGGGATTTATGCATCACATATTAATATGCTACGTATTTACGTGTGCAATGAGGTCACTCTTAGCTCTAATATTAATTTCGCGATGTGACAGATGAGGTAAGTATTAAGATTTTTAAGTTATGATGGTAAGCGCTCCATCTGCTCACAAACAGTCATAGCAACACCACTTATTTTGAATAACAAAGATGCAAGCTGCTACATCTAGCTTGTCACGTTTAAAATATTACACACATACACACTCACGCCTTTTATCCCCGAAGGGGTAGACAGAGGCACATTTAGTGGACCCACTTTTCGCGGTTATTCCGTCCCATGATGTGATAGGGGGCGAGCTTATCGCCATATATATATTATTATTATATATATTTTTATTTATATCTTCTTTTTAGTTATTGCATGTTAACCCGTCAAACTCCGCTTATGTATAATATAGATGTATGGGGAAACCCTATATACTCGGACGCTGGCGTCCGTAGCGGGGCTTGACAAGTCAAATCATATATCCAACTTAATCTAAGTTACTTAAGTAGTAAGTAGTGTTAAGGTAATTAGACTAAAGAAATTACAATTTATCTGTCAAAATCTATCTGTGGTGGCTCGTGATTGGCTCATTGTATTTAGTTCCTACTTTTGTTTATTTTATTAGTTAGCTGTGAGCCACCCAAATAAACTAAAATAAAATAAAATAAAATAAAATATCGGGCACAAATTCCAGACTCCGCGCGCGACAGCTCCTCGTGCGCGCTGCTCGCCGTCTCCACTGCTTCTGCCATGTCTGTGGTACTCACGTCGATGTCCTTGTATACGATGGGCGGGTCGCGGTCGCGCTTGCGCTGTTCCTCCTGGCGCCGCTCGTCGGCCTCCAGCTCGAGCGCCGAGGAGCTGGGCCCCGCGCGCGACAGCTCCTCGTGCGCGCTGCTCGCCGTCTCCACTGCTTCTGCCATGTCTGTGGTACTCACGTCGATGTCCTTGTATACGATGGGCGGGTCGCGGTCGCGCTTGCGCTGTTCCTCCTGGCGCCGCTCGTCGGCCTCCAGCTCGAGCGCCGAGGAGCTGGGCCCCGCGCGCGACAGCTCCTCGTGCGCGCTGCTCGCCGTCTCCACTGCTTCTGCCATGTCTGTGGTACTCACGTCGATGTCCTTGTATACGATGGGCGGGTCGCGGTCGCGCTTGCGCTGTTCCTCCTGGCGCCGCTCGTCGGCCTCCAGCTCGAGCGCCGAGGAGCTGGGCCCCGCGCGCGACAGCTCCTCGTGCGCGCTGCTCGCCGTCTCCACTGCTTCTGCCATGTCTGTGGTACTCACGTCGATGTCCTTGTATACGATGGGCGGGTCGCGGTCGCGCTTGCGCTGTTCCTCCTGGCGCCGCTCGTCGGCCTCCAGCTCGAGCGCCGAGGAGCTGGGCCCCGCGCGCGACAGCTCCTCGTGCGCGCTGCTCGCCGTCTCCACTGCTTCTGCCATGTCTGTGGTACTCACGTCGATGTCCTTGTATACGATGGGCGGGTCGCGGTCGCGCTTGCGCTGTTCCTCCTGGCGCCGCTCGTCGGCCTCCAGCTCGAGCGCCGAGGAGCTGGGCCCCGCGCGCGACAGCTCCTCGTGCGCGCTGCTCGCCGTCTCCACTGCTTCTGCCATGTCTGTCACACAACACACAAACTTCTCATTATCTAGTTTGTAGCTTAAACTTTCAAAATTCGAAAGCTCGACCTATATTGACAGGATTATAGAATCCTGACGTAATAAATAAATAAATTCGCACGAGACACTTCAGTCATTGGAAACGTCCCTTATCGAAGGCATGCGAAATAAATATATAAAAAAAGTAATCAGCCCGAAAGTGAATGGTCAGTATCATAGAATGCCTTAGAAAACAACATGTAATACCGCGGATAATGTTCATTCTAATACCCATTGATGTGTGGGAGAAATGTCCGCTGGACGGCCGCGGCACTGCGCTGGTGGTGCGCGGTCACACATCAGAATTCGGTATTCAACACGTAATAATGTATTCTTAGAGGGAATTGTTTACAAAACTATACTGTCATATATTTCATGTATAAAGTTCGCGTGTTATTTCTTATTTTATTCAATGTGAGTCATAAGGTAGAACGATGCAAAATCGCATCGCTAATACACATTAAGACAGGCAACCAATTTATTTGACAATCGGGCGGGTCGTACGGAGTATGGTTTGTTGCAGTGTTCCAATGGTTATTTATATTTTTACCGCTGCTTAGATTTTTTCCATGTTTGGGAAATCTAAAGCTATGGTCACACACACTCATGAATCCAGGGCATTGCGTGAATGGTGGACGAAAACTAAGGCGAATATGATGAAGAAAGTCCAAACTTCAAACTCCAAGGAGTTCAGAGCTGTTCCAGCAGTAATTCGGAATTAGTCATGTTCCCCCCGGGACCGCCCCATATGCGCCGAAAGATAGGTACTGCGTTGTTTTAAGTCGGCAGGGCGGCAACAGATGTGATCTACATAATTTTCTTCCGTTTCAGAGGGCGAATATACTATACCTAAGCAAAAAATTCATCATTTCTTTGTTTACTTTTATTTACGTTTATTCGCATCTCCAATATCAAGTTATGTATCTGATGCACCTACCTTATGTATCTCTGCACCACCCTAAGGTTGACTGGGAGAGAATGCCTTTGGCATTAAGTCCGCCAATATACAATTGTATATAAAGTGCAAATAAATAAATAAATAAATAAATTATTTTTACCATACTCCACAAAAATTATTACGCGATCTGCAATTATCACAGATAGATATATCGTCCTAAAGGGTAACACACACTGCGTACCTATAGTGAGTACCGATTAGGTTCGCGAGCACGAGTCCCTAACTCATGTTACAAGCTTTTAATTAATCTATTTATAAGATGGGTAGCACGTGGTGACCGGTGCTACGCCGCCGCCGAGGCTCGATCCTCGCGCCGCGGGCTCGGGACATGTGTCCATCACACTTGTTTGAAGCATGGAGCACATCACATAACACCACACAGCACTGAACACATTACACTTTACGATTCACATAAACCCAAATAAATGATTGAAGCACGCACGCCGCGATCCACTCCCGTGCACCAAAATAGCCTCCCATAAATACGTGTGTCGACCTACATCGCGTTCGGTAGGGCAGGCTGGTCGCTGGTGACCATACGAACCTGTGCGCTGCTGTGCTGGTGGTGATGTGCGGCGGTGGTGCTCGCCGGTGGTGGAATGGCGAGGAATGCGCGGTGTTGGCTCGCCGCCAGCGCCGGCCAACTCGGCCGATGCCTCGCCGGTCACCGTATTATATTTATAATTGCCGTTCGGGATCGCGCGGAAGTATGATACGGGCTAGAGAGCTTTCACACCTACCAGTCCCGATGATCTATGCAACTGCATCATCATCGTCCTAATAGTGGCGGCGCAGTACGCATGCGAATACAGTCAAGCTCTGGCTACAATACTCACGTGTGGAGCCGCCCTAATCGTGACGCAGTAGCCTAGTGTAGGTTCTTGCCACCGGACGCAATTTTTTCTACCTCAAGGCACCAAAAAAAGGTCATTTCCCCCAGTCTACAAAAGTCAAAATTTCTAAAATATTTTGTTTTACGCATTTTGCCGGCCCCCGCACCAACCACGGTACGTTACTGTCGTAACTTCTACTATATGTAAAAAAATCGTTCTTATGAATTCATGGTAAGGATATCTGTATTTGAAACAAAATCAATAGGTACAAATATGAATGTAAAACGATTTTAAACAAACTATACGCGTATGAATGGGATAAACTTTCGGCTTCGAAATTCTGAAGCCAAAACACCCGGATTACGGAAGATGTTAATAATGAAGTCTGTGCGATGAAAAAAATGTAAACAATACAACATAAGATGCCCCTCAAGAAAAGAACCTATTGCTGCACTAACGATATTGAAGCTTCCCCTAACAGATATTGTACATGTTTATGGACGGTGATGACTAACCATCCAGAGCCGCATTTGCTCGTTGACCCTATTTTTAACACGCTTTTATTAGCTTTAGACGTGTGTATGTATCAATGTAATTGAAACTTTAAACATGCTTTTGTCCCCCTTCAAAAAGTCCGATTAAATCAAAATTTTGCATACTTATTAAGGACCGTTGGCAATTCAATATTTTAGACAAAAAACACGCTTTTATAGAAAATCCAACCAAAATAAATAATAGTTTATTTATTATTAGTGACATCTGTTGGATTATGGTATAATTATAACTTCACTGGCTACAATCCTACTTGTGACAAGATGGCGCTTTCGTTTATTTTGTATGAAATTTGGATTGAGTTTTGGTTTCCTGAGTGAGTTACGTGAGCACCAGCGACCCAGTTGTGATTCGTTCAACCGGCCGTCGAAGAGTTCGGCACATGGACGGCCGGTCAATCAACCCCCCCCCCCCCCCCCCCCCGCAGCAACGCGCAGCGCGTTACGCTTTTTTCTGTCAACTATTGTGTGCCAATACTTAATATTTTTTATTGAATTATTGTTAGCACTGACACAAATTCTAGACATAGGGCTGATACTTACAAAAACCCAATACCAATTTAACCGACTCGAGATTAGAACCCGAGCCTCAAAACGGTTGTTGTACTGCGCGCGCCTCAGAGTAAGTATATACCTATAGAGAGCGCGTATGCAAGTGGGAACAATAGGCACGGGTGGGAACATCGTCCTGCGCCGGCCGCAAGCGCTTATAGTCACTGGAGTAGGAACTGCGTGAGCACACGCGAGTAAGATCTATGCGAATATTTGATTATTAATACTGCAAAATGGTTAAATGTTCTGTGGAATCTTGTAAAAACGACACTCGGAAACACACTTAACAGAATTCTAATATCACGTTTCACAGGCAAGCCATATTTCAGCATATTTTTAGGTAAAATTGAAATTACGCGTCGCGGTATGAAAGACGCTCGGGAGGCGAACACTTGTACCCCCCGCACTGCCCCGCATCCAGCTTTTTCGATAGTGATGTTACGCGTCGATACCAGAATCGATGTAATATTTTCATATTATAGCATACGTATTTATTACTATCGAAGGCGATGCTTAATATAATGTAGCTTAGGTAACTGTTTTTGTCTGTGTGTGATTTTTAAGCCAATTAATAATTGCGTTTTTGTTTATGAAATGAAAGAAATAATTACTGTTCCTAAAAATTTACTGATTACGATAATATTTTTAAGCTATTGCATAGCTTCTATCGCGGGTCTTGACAGTATAAGTTGGCAATCATTAAGATATATTTCTTTGTAATTTTTTTAACATTGGTAATAAATATTTCAAAAACTAGACGTGACTATTTTAGGCTTGGGGAGACTAGCTAAGAAATCCATGGTGCGATGCTCGGTTTATATCCATTGGTTCAATTATAATGGATATCCATTAATATTATTGGTTCTTAATGCTTGTAAAAACTGCTCTTGAGGTACCGTGTTTATAAATCATTCCACATGGCACTACACCAATACGCAGCATAGCTTTTATCTATATTAAGGCAATACGCTTAAAATTACTCACAAGGCTATATTTTGTAGAACCACAATTTTTTAACAACAATATGTACCGCGCCGCCGGACCTGTACTTATCGATAACTGTTGCGTTGGTGCTGCTCGCGTGCCCATCCCTAGCAGTCGCCAACATTTCTATATAAGTAGCTATAGTTCACCTGCCTACGCTGGGTAGTGGGCGCACGATGCGATATTAGCCCTCTATAGGTATATACTTACTCTGAGGCGCGCGCAAAGCAACTCCGCCACCGAGGCAGTCAGATGAATTTAAAACCGAGTAATTGGATCATACGTCGCCAACGCAATAAATATGGACACGCGTCAATCGTGCAGGTCGTGCCGACAAACCGTGCCGGGCGACGATTAATACTAATCGCAAGTGACACGCGGCATGCTCCTGAAGTGGCATCAGCTGTCAACACGTAAAGGCACAACATCCCAATTGTTGAGTATGGCCAGTTTTAGCTGTATCCAGCTTCTTGGTTCATGGGCCATCACTATTGTACTCTTATGTTGCTACTGTACATGACCAGGACTAGGTAGTGGTTGCTATAAGCCCAGTTGTTTGCATTTAATTTTTACTCAATAATAAAAAAACTAAAGTGCAAAGGCGTTATAAGTGCATCCACAGCATGTAACGGGGTGTCGATTATTTATTAGGTGGGCGAATATCACGTAGGTACTTAATTATTTTTCTGCAAGAACCAGTAACCATACCATACCAGCCCTGTATTATATACTGCGCACTGCTGAGCACGAGCCTCCTCTACAACTGAGAGGGCTAAGGCCTTAGTCCACAACACTGGCCTAGTGCGGGTTGGCAGACTTCACTATACAACTTAATAACGCGGTTAGTTAGTCGCCCCGTCAATGGTAGGCACCACCACTGCAAGACCACCCAAAACTTTGAATAGCCTTGAACTGGTCGCCATGTGATTGTGAGTGAATTGACGAGTCGAGCATGCCTTTCGCCTGATGGTAAGCGATACGACCGCCCATAAACAGTAGCAAGACCACACATTACTTTAAATCACAAAGTACTGCGTGGCAGTCCACTGGTCACCCTGAGACATAAGATGTTAAGTCTCATGATGCCCAGTAATTACGCTGGCACGATGCCTTTCTAGTACAACTACAACAATGCTTGCACTGTTGAGCAAAAATAAACACAGCCGAGGGCTATCTATGTAGCCGGCTTTCGCATACAAAATCACTATCACGAAGAATTGAATTAAGAAGGCATTAGAGTGGGTAAGTATTATTTTTTTCATACGTATTACGTATGTCGATTGCAGTGTGCCTTTGTAATAAGATTATTAGTGTTGACACACGTCCGTGGTACGTACGTACTCTCTACCACGCATTCGCTCGAGCCAGACAGCTGGATTAATTGTCTCAGTGTTTGTGAAGTTTATTGTCGGAAAAAATAGCATGGGAACACACACGAATTAAAGATAGAATGGATAGAGTTTAGCATCAATTTACTAAGAAAACCAGTGTCGCCAAACTCACACATGCGTATATTCACATACTATCATCTTTTCATTATGATTGGCCAAAATCAGCAATAAACATAAAACGTATAATACAAAATCATTTGCATTAAATTTAACCTTAATGCCATTCCATAAACTTCATATTTTAAAAATTCACATAAATTCATACGATATTATTCCTTCAGCCTGAATTTTGATTTTAATTCGATTTCATTCCACTACTCCACGCTAGATGGCATATAATGGTGACGGCATTCATAAGATCTCTATGGCTGTCGATTTAAGAAAAGTTATTGATTGACACCAAGTACGCTAAGCATGCGTTAATAGTGTTGCACCCATATGATACCTTTTTGTAAACCTATCGATGTTTTTTATTTTATGGCTAAAAATTATAAATAACATTAATTAATGAAATTGACTTATTACAAAAATATATAATATTATTTTGATAAGCGCCGGAAAAGATGTTGAAAATATCTTGAATAAAATTTTCACTCAGTAAATTAAAATTTATTTTTAGTATAGATTTTAAATTCTTAATTTAAAATTTCAATACTGCAAACATGTATGTTAAATTACATAATGTATTACCTACACAGTATTACAGTATAGCTAGTTTGCAATAAATTATAATGAGTATTTATACATATTATAGTAATTTCACTGCCGGAGTTAAATAGAGTAAAGTTTAAGGAAAATGTCAACCGGTAATAATACCAGCCCTGTATTATATAATGCTCACTGCTGAGCACGGGCCTCCTCTACTCTTGAGAGGGTTTAAGGCCTTAGTCCACCACGCTAGCCTAGTGCGGGTTGGCAGACTTCACACACCCTCGAAATTCTTATGGAGGATTCTCAGGTTAACAGGTTTCCTCACGATGTGTTCCTTCACTTAACAACTCGCAGTCACTATTAAAAAAGTTACAGGATTTTAATCTATTGATATCATATTTTTTGATTCCGTATGATATTTCAACGTTTATTTTAATTTTAACATCAATATTTCTGGACGTCATGCCTAAAATAGGTTTACGTAAATACTTTATACTACCAAACGCCTTATTATGCCTTCTGTACCTTCTAATCTCTAGCTACATTTTGTATCGCGTCAGAGTCGTTGATCTTGTTACTAACACATTGAAACTAACGTGCAGATACCAACATGTTGTGTCTCTTTCGCACGCCATTCAATACAAACACGCACTCAAACACGCTGTGTTGCCAGTATAAATATTTTTACCGACAAGTTTGCTAAAATGACACAGCTTTTCAAAGAATCGGATACTAGTTTATTTATCACATGGATTTCTAACACACTTAAATAAGTGTATTAAATAATAAAATAACTAGGGCAATTATGCTAATGAAAAGTCTACTTAAACGAATACGCAGCAATATCTTTGTATTGTAAAAATAACATTACTTTAAGCAATAAAGCACACCAGAGCTCTAACATCATTTAATTTCAATATGCATTGTGGTACGGTTAAAATAGCATAGAACAATGTAAAACTAAAATTGCAAGATATTGCAGAATAAGGTAATAGTACCAAAGCTTGGTATCCCTGTGGGAGCACGTGTAACACGAACATCAGCTGGCGGGGCCAACGATCGCGCGCGCCAGCGGGCGCACGGCGCACTTGTCGGCATGTTCTTTGTATAGGGCTGCCATTACCTAAATTGCCGACGCCGGACAAACACGGCAAGAATCCCGGACATTTGGGCGAAATATGGGTTTATTCCCGGACATCTCTGACAGAGTACCCCAGTATCTCCGCACCGCAATAAAAATCGTAATTTTTAATAGTTCCTGTCTGAGTAATAATACCTAAAACTGGCGTTATTTACTAACCACTTATAAAGTGACTCGACCAAGTGCACAAAAATCCTTCTAAATACCTATGTTTTACCTACTTATAATAATTTTGGTTATTAGTCAATTGAATATCCTGGTTATTTTAAATTAAGTTCAGCCATTACTATACGTTATTTATTCTTGACAAAAGTGTGCGTGTATTCTATGAAGTGGTAAAAATTAACGTTTTTTACCCTACTAGTAAATTACGACAATTCCAGGTAATAGCAATAAGTACAAGTGATATTTATCAAAATGTGTAACGTTTCGAAATACATCGAGATTCGCGGTCCGGGATTCGTGGACTTTATGCCTATCCCGCGCGGCCTAAAATATGGCCCCGCACTGGCTCCTACAGGCGCATGCGCCGTGGGGCGTGGGGGCCTGCGCGCGCGTTGCCCGCCAGTCGCCCGGCAGCAACACGACGTGGCGTATGTAGATTTACGTACTGAATGTTAGGCCGATGCTCCCTATGTACTTACCGGTATCTATTGTAATTTTATTATTATATCGTTTTGTATCGATCCGAGTGACCTTGTCTCTGACATCGCTTCGGGAGACGCGAGCCATGTGTAGGTAAAAACCTATTAGTTTAGTAGTCCTTTGTCGGCTTTTATGCGCACACGATCAAATGTTCTCTAATTGTAATTATTATTCTATTGTGTTAATTTTTAAGTTTCTGTTGTGGTAAACTATGATTTACATTTACAAAGCTCGTGAATAAAGTGTTAATGTTTCCTTGAAGGTCGTTGAAATGTCTTTTGTACTTTTAGGGATTACTGAGTAAATGTTCAAAATTCCAATCTTCAAGAACCTCGTTGACACCCGTATCATAACGGTAGCATCATAGTCGGTTTCACGAAATCGATCGACGAATTTGACGGCTTGAGCGTGCGATTCTTGCTGATGTATCGTGTGATAGTTGATGGAA
The DNA here is from genome assembly GCA_949316025.1 of Lapara coniferarum. Taxonomy (NCBI): domain Eukaryota; kingdom Metazoa; phylum Arthropoda; class Insecta; order Lepidoptera; family Sphingidae; genus Lapara; species Lapara coniferarum. The sequence continues at coordinate 40,785,476 of OX438920.1, forward strand.
TCTTAGGGTTGTGAGGCTTTTTGATAAGCTACGTGCGGTGTACGTACTGTGACCATTATCGAAGATGCTTCAATGATTTCAGTCTTCTAAAGGAGACATAACTGGCTCTGACAGAATCTAGTAAGTGACTGTTGTTTTGATTGACCTATGTGACCTGACACAGAAGCATAGGTAATAATAGCGACCTCATCTTTTCGGTTTGGAATAAAGCTTCTTGGTTACGATGGCGCGATGTCTTATCGTTGCGCTCCGTGTGTGCATCTCTTGTTCGTGTGTGCGTGAGCATATTATCAATGAAACACACAGACCTCAGTGACGTTGACGCTCCGACGATCTCTCGTATACTAGTAGTGGCAATAGGATGTCTAAAATTAAAAGACCTTTTTTGTTCTTTATTTTGTTTGAAAAATGTACTTCTTTATTTTACACTTATGGTTAAATTAATTAACTGCATGGTGTTTCTTTCAAATTGATTTTATCGCAATTAAATTTATGTATTCGATTACAAAATGACCCTGTATAATATGCATCTGCTACTATAACAGTGGGTTAAATAAAACAATACACACCTTTGAAGTTGATATTATATTTATTTACTTATCGGCTAAACTTAGCTCAAGACAGAAATACAACAAAACCGGGTTCCGGCTAATAAGGTAAGTTCTCCCACCTTACCTTATTAGCCGGCACCCGGTTTTGTTACATACTTTTTTCGTAATTTAAATACTTTTGTTGTTTAATTTCGAAAAATACCTATAAGAGTGTGTCGTCGATCCTCTAATGCAGAGTCAGGAATCACTGAGGCTTCATGCAGCTGCGGAAGATATCCTACTCTCTGGTGATGCAGGCAGTTTTAACTCTACCTGCGATAGACAAAGTGAATGAAAATTGTGCCTGAGGTAAAACTCCCGGGAATGAATAGAGAACCCGCAAAATCGGCAGGCCGGCGAGTATTCTCCTGTCAACTTCCGCGAAGGATTCCTGATATGTTCACCGTGCACTAGAACAAAACGCTCTTCGCCGTCACGGGGTCACTGATACGTATAGGACGGCTAAGCGGCTACAGGTACAGCTGATCATAGCGAACACTCCGCGGGGCCCTTGGCCAAGCCTTCGTAATTTATGGGCACATACGAGCCGGTGACGAAATTACGTGCTCACACGCTTGGTGCTGCCGCTCAAGAGGTCGAAGAGATGTCGTTCACCGGTAGGGTTGCAATCCCAACCAGAGATGAACTGAAATTGATATAACCAAAATTAGAACCAGACCACTCACAATTCTCAAATGTACGTTTTAAATAAAAACTAATTTTATTACAAATACTGCACACGCAATCATAGTTTTAATACGTATGTAGCATTTATTATTGTATACAAACAAAACAAGCAGTTGGAAAACTGACAACACTACTCGCACTTGTTTTACAACACACGACTTGTAGGCCAAGGTACACAACCATACAGCCTTCAATCCGTTCATGTTTTACGAAAATAATTAGAGTATGGGGTTTGAAAGTTTTTATGCTACAACATAGCGCTTTAGTGAAAAATTGATAATTATCGATAACATTTTATCGACCATGCATGCACTAATTGAGTAGCGGTGACACTGTGAATTGGTGACAAATCATTCTAGAACAACTGATTTTCGTTTTCGAAAATTAACCTTAAGATGAAAGAAATAAGAAACACTTTAAATTGTAATTTTTGTGCCATATTTGACATAGAAAATCAATATACATTTTTCAGCTAAATAAGCAATAAACCAGAAAATATTACTTACCGACGGTATGAAATACCTCTGTGGGACACATTTTTGCTATAGCTATGATTTCTGCATTCCAGAATAGCACAATAGGGCATTTTAATATTTTTAACTATTTTTTCTAGTTATTAAAGCTTTGACAATGCGTAATGACGACTGAGACCGCTCAAACGGGACTTAGTGCTGCCTTGCTAACTAGAGGGTGAAAGGTTACGCCCACATTATAGTTCTATCTCTATCTCTGTTCTGTGGGAACACATATAGAGTATATTAATACATACACGGCTTTGTACAGCGCCATCTAGTCAGCATTGAGATAACTAGTAACATTCAGTAATGAAGCTCAATATTAATTTCCGGTAAAATGAATAATTATGTTATAACATTAAAAAAAAATACAAATTGACAACGAACACGGTTGGAGTCAATATAATAATTAATAATCGATATATTTCATTAATTAGAACTAGATAGCGCTGTGTTTTAAATGAATAATTTAACATTGTCTAGGTGTTTCCATCATTTTCCAGCGTACTTATTAACCTAACGCCAGGGTGATGTTCGACCCCGAAGGTCCAGCGGCGGCGGGGGTAGTGTTGTGTGGTGTGTGGTGTGTAGTGGGTACCTTCGTCGTGTAGTTGTTGTTGGTCGCGCGAGTGTTTGTTGCGTTTCTTCTGTTTCTTGCGTTCCTTGCGCGCGAGCTTCTCCGCGAGCGTGCTGCGGCGCTGCTCCAGCTCCGCCGAATGTATTCTACAGATACCATACATTACAACATATTATTGGATTCACTTTCCTAATATCACTCAATTATATTATTACTCATGATCATTCGAACAGATTCCCACAACTATAACTCACAGAAACTGACGCGTGTGAAGAAGTGAGCAAAAGCTTCGCAACGTAATGCAATCAGCCCTGTATTATATACTGCTCACTGCTGAGCACGGGCCTCTACTACTGAGAGGGGTTAGACCCTAGTCCACCACGCTGGCCTGGTGCAGGTCGCCAGACTTCACATACCTTCGACATTCTTATGGAAAATTCTCAGGTATGTAGGTTTCCTCACGACGTTTTCCTTCGCCGTTAAAGCGAACGATAAATTGATAAACAATACACACGGAACTGGAAAGTCAGAGGTGTGTGCCTTGGGTTTCGAACCTCCGGTCATTGTCTCGGCAGACCGTTCCATTCCCAACTAGGTTATCATGCAAAAGCTTTAATACGATTAATTGTAAATGACACGTGGCAATGCTGAGGTCTAGGGTTCGATTCCCGGGTCGGGCAAAGTGATATTGAGTTTTTCTATTCAGTATCAGCTCGGAGTCTGGAATTTGTGCCCGATATGGCGATAGGCTCGCCCCCTATTACATGATGGGACGGAATAATGGCGAAAAGTGGATGCACTAGTTGCGCCTCTGCCTACCCCTTCGGGGATAACAGGCGTGAGTGTATGTGTGTGTGTGTGTACACGTGGCCATTAACCGTACATTCAATTTTACTATTCATATAAAACTATTATTATGTGACCAACATATAAATGAGTTCTTTGATGCAAGTCCTCAATCCTTATTGAAAAACGAGAGTTTAATTTACTATCATCCGTGACCCCACAGCCTCTAAACTCCTGATGTCCAATATTTTGCTTTATATTACTTCTGTCTATTTAAAATTTGAGGAAGAAAAGCATTATGGTTGGCCTTGCATAATTCATTAGTTTTTACCTAGTCATACAAATACTATTTTTATTGGGTGTATTATTTGGAACACAATTACTAAACTTTAGAGATAGAGTAAAATGTATTTTCGTCAGAAAGAAATGTAAATATAACATGCAATGGAACGGCATCCTTCCGATAATCCAAAGTATGTTTTTGCAACAACGTTGTTTTGTGCACAGGGAGTAATTATAATATTTATTAAATCTAGAAGTGTATACAGTTACCAATTGTGATCGTAACTGACTTAAAGATATTGGACCGTAAGCTACGTTTTGTCTTTTAATCAGATGCGTTTTCCAAAGCCGAATACCAGATATTTTATTGAACATCTAAACTACAACATCGTCTTGTTGAGCTGGCTATTATAGTACCAAACTAACTACAATTAATAAACAAACCAATGGATATTCTGATATTTATTGAACCAAATAAATAGAAACAAAATAAATGTGTTTAGAAAGGCTTCCGTGTTAGTTGTGGTGCGCGCGTGGTGTCCCTCCGCCACGCGCGCACCACCACCCGCCACACGCCCTGACACACCGCGCCACTACCACCACCGCACCACACTCGGCTCCAACTACCTTATCTCCGATACATACCACACATTTGTTGTGACGCTACCATCAGGATGTCCAGGATCTTTTGTTACCAAAATGTCCTTGAAGTCAAAATAGTCACACTCCTGCTTAGTGGCAAAAATAGTCACGTCCTAGGTGGACTCCCGAGACCAATATTTAGCAGTTATCATCTAATCTTATATTAATTCTGGACATAGTTGACCACAACCTATTTAATGGAGTTGGCTATAGGCACAAACGGCGTGGTAGCCATTTATAAAGTCTGCACTACACTAGTCGCGAAGTTACCTCGACAAAGTACTCTTTGGAGTTAACTGAAGTTCAAACTATATGACTACACACTCGGGCAACTTCGCGTGAAGCTCAGTCGCCCGGCTCCAGCACGACGCGTGTTTGAACTTCGGGACACTTCGAGTCCTTTGACTCGGGCGCAAAACCGACAACGACTAGAAATGGCCCGAGGCGAGCCGAAGTTACACGTAGCGAACCGAAGTACCCTTCTACACTATCGTATTCGCTCAACTTCGAACAACGTCGCGAGTAGTGTAGTGCAGGCTTTACGGGTAATGACCGACAAGAATGCAAAAAGGATATTTCAAGACGCATAAAAGTTAGGGAGTAGTGATAATGTTACTGGCTGACTTACCTGACTTCGTCTATTTGGTTGTTAAGCGTGAGGTAGTCGGGACTGTCCTGCCGCGCCTGCCGCGTGCCGTTAGTGTACAGCATCTGCACAAGCATCACAACTCATTATTATATACTAATAACTATAGTGTTATAACCTTATATCTAAAGATATAAAGTAAAATTTAAAAATGATATACTCAATACGTAAGAAAACAGGAAATAACAGCGCCCTGCGCATCAATTGGTGCCGCTCCGCAGCGGTTGTAACATGGCAATAGATCACAGTCTCACCAAACACTCGATACCATGATGTTTTGACAACGATTAACCGACGCTGCATTAAGTTCACTGTGTGACGGCACGACTGTCCTAGATAATCTACTACATACAATAATAGTGACAATGATCAAACTACGCCGAGATATGCCTACAAGTTCAAAAGCTATAAAAATAATAAAGGTAAAGCAAAATATGTTATATTCCGAGTATTAAATATCTAATATTCATCAGTATAAATACTTGGGAAACATGATGCATACTTGGGAAACATGATACATAGTTCAGGAGACCTAGAACATAATATTCAGCACCGAATAGCAGCAGCATGGCTCAAGTGGCGAGAAGTTACAGGGGTGACTTGTGACAAAAAGATGCCGTTAAACTTAAAGGGCTCATTTATAAGACCATCATAAGGCCTGTCCTCATGTACGGTAGTGAGACTTGGGCCATCACACAGGGGCATGCCCATGCCATCGGTGTTGCCGAAATGAAGATGTTGAGATGGATGTGCGGCATAACAAAGATGGACAAGATCCGAAACGAGTATGTGCGCGGTAGTCTCGGAGTACGAAACATCGCGGACAAGCTGCAAGAAAACAAGCTCAGGTGGTATGGACATGTCAAAAGAAGACCACCTGACTACGTTGGCAACCAAGTACTGGAACTGTCCATCCCCGGAAAAAGAACAAGAGGGAGACCAAAAACTACTTGGACAAATGTGTTGCGACGCGACATGGTAGCATGCAATGTTTCAGATGACGACGTCATCGATAGAGCGAAGTGGAAGAGAAAAGTGAAGAAGGCTGACCCCACCATCATGTGGGATGAATAGTCGGGAAGAGAGAAAGAGAGATTAAATATTTAATACGGGTAAAGTGTTCAGGCCCATAGGAAGTATTTTTTTATTGCAGTTCAATGACGAAACGAAAATGCTCATCAGCTATCGCGGGCTTTTGATTAGGTACCAATGTGACCGGGTCTTATCGTGTATTTATGATCCACAAATCATTGGCAATAACAGAAAAAGTCCAACGTCCGTGATGACGTGATTTTTATTGTTAAGATATACCGTTACTGACCCTACCTTGACTAGGTATGTAGGTATCAGAATAAAAACCAAATGCGAACTAATGATATATTAAGGCAAATATCTATAACGATAAAAAAATCGCTAGCGTTCGCTATATACGGAGGCAGAGCTAACGTGCAGATCGCGCCGTGTTCATGTGTAACTACGTCACGATCAGGTCGGCCCGCCGCGCTCCCAGTCCGTCTGTATACATCTGTATGTATGCATGAACAATTCTTGATGCGGTCGGAGCGTTTGCGCAGCCCGACAAAGCGCTGCTACAAGCCTCCCAGCTCGGATGTACACAAATGAACTGTGCAATTATGTGCACAATTGTGTGTCTACACTATTAAGACGGTCGGCATAAAGCAAGAAAAAGTATTTAACTACCAAGAAAAGAGTTAGCTCATGAACGTGTAGTGACGCAGAGAAGTACTTACTGCTTAGTCTTATTTCCACGATTCTTTCAAGAAATCCCTACAAACAATACAAGTTCAAACCACACCGTCTGATTTTCTCCCCTTTAACAAGGACGATATTTGGATGCGATTTGAATCATACAGTTGAAATCGTAGCGATTTGTGGATGTTTGGTCTGTATAAAAGAGGTTCGGAGTATAGAGAGCGGTCGACTCATGCGTCAGTTCTGATCACGGGAGGGACCCGGCGCGCCTCCCGCCCGACCGCCTCTCTGCGAACGAGCCGACTGATTCACTTACTTGTATTAAACACACACATGCGTCGAACTCTACCAACTTAATCATCATCATCGTCATCAGCCACATGACGTCCACTGCTGAACATAGGCCTCCCCTAAAGATTTCCAGATGGACCTGTCAAAAGCGGCCCGCATCCAGCGCGTTCCTGCGGCCTGCCCCAACTTAATACATACCACAATATAATAAGATTTAAGTTTTCCATATCATCGTCTACAAGATTCCAAAAATATTTATTTCAAATTACTAGTTTACAACGCCTGTCTCGCGTAAGTTATAATAATATTTTTTTTTTCAAGTGTTTAGGAAAAGCATCAATTCCTACATTGCAGTATTATTTACAAAAGGGTCATCAAATAGTTAGCTCAAATTTTTAATGAATAGGTACCTAGCACGCTTCTGCCTGAGACTGTACAAATGATATGCCAAAACCCAGCCACATGATGCTGTGTGCAGCGTACTTAGCTAGCCGGTGTGGTGTTACCTGGTTGGCGGTGTCGGGCAGCAGGTTGGCGAGCAGGCCCTGCAGGGCGGCGCGCTGGTGCGAGTCCAGCAGCTCGTCGGGCTGAGACAGCACGTGCTTGGGCACGCGCGCGCCGCACAGGAACTGCGCCACCTCGTCACTGAAGTGGTTGCAGTTGTGCTCCAGCAGGTTGTACATGCCTGGACTGCAAACAACACCAATAATATATCCGTACCCAGTGAAACTATTAGACAAGCACTGCATACTTTTTTTTTATAATAAAATAATTTCAGCCCTGAATTATATATGCCCGTGCTCACTACTGAGCACGGGCCTCCTCTACTACCTAGAGGGGATAGGCCTTAGTCCACCACGCTGGCCTAGTGCGGGGTGGCAGACTTCACACACCCTTGAAATTCTTATGGCGAATTATCAGGCATGTAGATTTTCTCACGATGTTTTCCTTCACCGTTAAAGTGAACGATAATTGATAAACAATACACACGTAACTTTGAAAGGTCAGAGGTGTGTGCCTTGGGTTTCGAACCTCCGGATATTGTTTCAGCAGAACGTTCCGTTCCCAACTAGGCTATCGTACATTTTTGCTCCATATCATTTTTCTATAATATGGGGCAAAAATGGTCAGATCCTATAAGATAAGATAAGACAAGTCATGAAACCAACGCAAAGAAATAGTTTTTACACTGTTGTTTTTGTTCTGGCATTTGAAATTCATGTCCATTTCAGCAAAGATGCGTGTGATATTAAAGGCGCACATGACCTTGTAATCATTTACTAGGCGACAGCACAAATGCTCGTTTGGATGTTTATGTTAACTAATCAAGTATTGCATTAAATCATCACTTGATACAGAGACACTCACGTGTATGTGGTGGTGGCGAGTCCCTGCAGATAGTCGACGAACACCTGGAATGGTACGAAGGTCTCGCCGAGCCGCTCCACCTTGTGCGGCGCGCCGAGCTGCGTCGCACCCTGCAACACCCAACAACATCGTGCTAATGGAAAAGTCATCAAAGAATTCATCAATGAAAAGGAATATGTAAGCAGTGCAATAATAGCTGCAAGTGGAATATAAATAATAGGTAATTAGGTCATTAAAGCCTTCCACTTTGTGGATACTAACACGATAGTAACTTGTGGGGTATAAATATAGCACATGCAATGACGATTAACAAGAGCCCTAGCGTCGCTCGACAGTCGCCAGAATTATTAAGTAGAATTTAGAAATTCATTTTAACAACCACTGATCGCTCGATCGATCGACTATTTGCGCTTTGACAAATAGTGGATAGTGGTGGTATTACAGATATAGTGTGTCCAGCTGTGACACTAGCCGCGTCATACGTCTCCTGTGTCCTGTACTAGGGACGGAAAGCGTCTGCAGCCCGGGAATGCGACAGAGGACGGGGGAGCGGCGAGGGCATCAACGCGCGGAGCTATTTTAGCCGCCGCATGTGCATACTCGTTATGAGATGATGCTTAGCACTTTATTATAGAAATGCAAGCGTTGTGATGAAATCTTTACTAATAGACATTATGCCTGCGTGTGTTTATGTTATTGCGACGTTTGTTGGATGGATATTTTGGTGTTACTTCCCATATGCTAACATCAGCTAAACATAGATTAGAAACATTATTACAGATCCTCCAACTCATTAACTGAACACAATAGTCCCGAGGGATTTATTTGAGTGGAAATGGTGATAGTTTACCACTAAGTGACCCATTTTCATTGTTTTTATTTACCTTATACAATGCTACATGCATGCAGTTAGCGTACGGCATACGGTTTTAGTAGTCGCTTGCATGAGCTGAGGGCTGTATGGCACACATTATGAATTAACTATTCATTTCCGGTCTTGAGGTATATAAACTAGAAGTACATGAGTAGAGATTATAGTTAGAGACTATTCCATATTTTTGGACATCACCAGTTTACGGATATCTGTCTGGCTCACTACAGCGTAGTTGTTTGCATCGATGTTTGAAAGTTGACTTTTGGGGATTCTTGCAGTTGATAAGTCAACATGTCAGGTAACATATACGGCGACGTAACATATAGCCGTCCCACAACAATCCCAGGATGTAGGTATATTTGCGGAAATTATTTGTGGAGCGTAACACGGTTCCCAGAACAAACGACGCGACGCGACACCGGTGTATCTCATTAACGGTTTGATTACAGAGGGCGAGTAGAGCAGTTATTGTAGCTCTAGTCGCACGTGTTATGCGAAAGACTGCTATCCCAAATAGGGTTATTTATTCATCCAATTTCTAATATGAAATCTAGTATATATATAATATTATATACGTATGTATTATGAATGCGTATGATATATCATCGATACTTAATATTATAAAAAAGGAAAGATTTGTATGTTTGTAATAAACAAGCTCAAAAACTACTGGACCGATTTTAATAAAAAAAATCACCAACATAATATCTACTACATTACCAGCATACTTGCTATGTTACTACATAGGCTACTTTTTATCTAGGGAAAATATAAAGCGGTACTTTTTCGCGAAAAGCTCCGCAAAGCGGACAGAGCCGCAAGCAAAGACATAAGGATATCTGGATATCCGGATTATTTTTTTCTCGCGAGTCGTAGCCGTCGTTGGTAGGGAAATAGTTTAAGACCCTGGGAAGGACTTAGGGTACTTCTTATCCCGGGAAAATCATTTTCTGCGAGTGGAACCGTAAGAAAATAAGTATGGAGATAGTTGGAGATCCAGAAGAGGACATAGGTTACTTTTATCCCGGAAAAATATTACCCGGGAATTTTGCCCGGATTTAATTTTCTCGCGAGTATAGCTGTCACAACCAAACCACTGAACCGATTGCGATGCAGTTTGGTAGGGATATAGTTTGAGGCCCTGGGTATGATCTGGGCAACTTTTTATCCCGGGAAAATATAAACCGGGACTTTAGACCCGGAAAATCGTCTTCTGCGAGTGGAACCGCAAAAAAGTAAGTATGGATATAGTTTGAGATCCAGAGGATATAGGCTACTTTTATCCCAGAAAAACATACACCGATAATAGTATCCCGGACTTTTTAAACTGGCCGTTGGAGCCGTAACGACCAAACCAATGAATCTATTTCAATGAAATTTAGTTAGGAGATAGTAAGATATTAAGATCTTGGGAAGGACCTCGGCTACTTCTTATCCCGGGAAAATATAAAGCGGGAATTTTGTCCCGGAGAAAGTTTTTAACGCAGGCTGAGCCGCGGGCAAAAGCTAGTTTACATCTATAGTTAATATTACTTAATGGAAAGTGTTACTTTCAAATAGATTAGTACACTGGATAGCAAATAAACCGGGCCACCAGCTACCTTATAACTCATATTCAATTTTCTCAGAGTATAAAACTTACAATCAAAATTATACCTCCAAAAATTGCGTTTCATAATGGTTAAAATGAATGAAAATTACATACATATACACTCACGCCTGTTATCCCCGAAGGGGTAGGCAGAGGCGCAACTAGTGCACCCACTTTTCGCCATTATTCCGTCCCATGATGTGATAGGGGGCGAGCCTATCGTCATATCAGGCACAAATTCCAGACTGCGAGCTGATACTGAATATAAAAACTCAATATCACTTTGCCCGACCCGGGGATCGCCAACTACGCCACCGAGGTAGTCTGAATGAAAATTCTTTAGGATTAATAAATTTATTATTTTCTCGTATTCATCGACCTCACGAGCCGGACGATGAAATCTCGATGAATTGCATTCCATTTCTCTTCAATTGCGATTTGCAGCTCTGGAAGTCTTGTTGGAGCAGATACCCGGGCTCGAACCCGACGTTTCAGCTCATCCCATAAATGTTCTATCAGATGCAAGTCCGGGCTTCGAGCTGGCCAGTCCATCGTGCGAATGCTAACGTCGCGTAGATACTGGGTCATCACAACAAGAGGCCGTGCATTATCATGCTTCAACTGCATATCGTGCCCGATATATCCTGCGTAAGGTACCACATGGTGTGCGAGGATTTCGGTAATGTAGCGATGAGAAGTCAACCCACGTGTACGGCCAGTCGTTTCGATGAAAACTAACGCTGTGTGTACGGTTAACGAGAAGTCGCCCCAGACTATTACAGATCCTCCTCCATAAGCAACAGTTTCCTCTATGCATCATTAAGAATAAAGTTTTCCAGGGCGACGATATACTTTCTGACGTCGATCACTTCCATGTAGACTCACCCTGGTCTCATCAGTGAAGAGTACATTACCCCACTGCTCTATCGTCCAATTCCTATTCTTTCCAGTAAATTCAAGTCGAGTTCGACGGTGGGCTCCCGTTAATTCTGGGCCTGTTGCAGCTCTCTTTGGAGTCAGGTTCCGTTCAGCAAGTCTTCTTGTGACAGTATTTGAACTTATGACTACTTAGCGTTCATCACGTAGACTTTGATGGACTTGAACTGCGTTGAGGCGGCGATTTCGTAAAACAGTAAGTTGGATATAACGATCACCTGCTGCTAATCTAGCCCTAGGTCTGGCCGTACTTGGACGGCGATCGAATGCTCTAGCCTCTAGGTATCGTCTGTAAACTCATTGCAACGACGATCTGCTAATTCGAAGTCTTCGAGCGACCTCACGTTGCACGACGCCTGCTTGAACAGTGCTACAGCTTGAGCTGCTTCCTGGGGTGCCATATCCATTATTGATCGAAAAAAGTAGCAAAAAATACACGTGTCTGAGCAAATGATCAACAAAAAGTAAAGAAATGATAATAAATACCAGACTATCCTCATTGTAGAAAATATGCAAATCGCGAACTCTAGTCGAAACAGAACAAATCGTTATCGTTGTGTTTGTTGCTTGCTTATAATGTGAGTTGGCGGCACTTATGGATAAATTTATAATCATTTTAATCTGCATGAAACACACTTTTTGCAGGTATAACTTTGATAGTTATCAGTTTTATACTTCTTGAGAATATTGAATCACAGTTCCAAGGTAGCGGGTGGCCCCGTTTATTTGCTGTCCAGTGTATGTGGTTTCATTTAGTAACGCATTACGCAATGTCAACACGACCCTGTATATCACGGAATTGTTTTGTGATATTAACCACTCTACTAAAATTTTATAAAATTAAATTAAACTACCTAAACATTATTAATACTTCTACGATGAAATGGCACGATACCATGAGCTAGCCACTGCCACCTTAGTAGCTCGCACTGCGTAAACAATCCGCTAAATTTTAACACTCGTTTTATGACTATAATATTTGTGAAAATATAATTTAATTAATGTGATTTAAGACTGTTATATTATGATAACTGTAGCCACGTCGACGCCACGCGAAACCAGTGCAGTGTCATGGTCTCGGCCGAGCGACGCATGTTTGTACAATCTGCACGCCGCGCTGGGGTGTTTATGTAACAAATTGCTTTTGATAACACGCTTTTGTTAGCTTCAGACGTATGTATGTCTGTATGTATGTAACAAATTGCCTTTGTTAACACGCTTTTGTTAGCTTCAGACGTATGTATGTCTGTATGTATGTAACTTACACTTTGAACATGATTTTGACCCACTTCAATACGTCGGATTAAATCGAAATTTGGCATACTTATCAAGGACCGATGGCAATACAATATTTGAAACAAAAAAATACGTTTTTATAGAAATCCAACTCAATAAATAATACTTACGTTTTCCTTGTGCTTCAATAAATGGCGCCAGCATAGAATTAGATCGCGCCATGGTTTACAAGCAAGCGAAACTATATAACGCACCTTTAGGACGAAAACTACACAATTCAAAATATAGAAAATTGAGTTGACATTTTTTAAATGACTAAAAACTAGTCCCTTATTTATAAAAATATAATAAAAAGGGGCTTATATAACAGTTTTGTCCTTTTCCTGTTTGAATATGGCTGTGTTTGAACTATTGTTGTATTAAGGACTTCGTTTTACGTAATTTTATGACGATAACCCAATTTTCTATCTTTTTGAATTGTGTTGTTTTCATCCTAAAGGGGCGATAAGTTCGCATTTTTTAAAATCCTACTTGTTTTTAGTGAACTAAAAAATGAAAAATAAATAATCAATACATAGTAAAACAAAGTCGCTTCCCGCTGTCTGTCCCTATGTCCTCATGTCCCTATGTATGCTTAAATCTTTAAAACTACGCAACGGATTTTGATGCGGTTTTTTTTAATAGATAGAGTGATTCGAGAGGAAGGTTTATATGTATAATACATGCATAATATGGTAGAGAAACATTGATAATTTAAAAGGTTTCTAATGTGATGTCGTAGATAAACACATTTTTTTGCGCTTACATTGCAGACGCTGGCTAAACTTTACGAGATAGATCAAAATAATGTACTAAATATTTTAGAAGATATTACAGATTTAAAATACAGGGACGTAGCCGTCGCTTTTTATAAAGCGTGATTTTTAGTTTTTAAACTGATTTTTATATGAGTACTAGTATGTTACAAAATAATATTATATTATGTTAGGTAGTGATATATTACAGTTGTTCCATTTGAGGTGACGATGAAAATAATGTAATACACTTAAAAACGGAATCAGGAAAACCACACTTTAGGCATTAGGCAGGTTTATATAGTCAAGAATTAGACAGACAGACTCTTGTTAAATTAAGGATTTTATCATGTCATGCCTGGATAAAATAAAACTGCACGATCGACACGCTAGTCTAGAGTACAATGAAAGTGATCTAGAAACCTAATTGTCAAGCAGTCGTCAAGCGTGGATCGGCTCCAAATGAAGCGTGGGTGGATGCCAATGCAGATGTCCCGCATAACTACAAGTAACTGTAGACATTACGACATTATTATACACTAACGTACCTACTGTGTCGAAGTGTAGGGAGAAATGTCTGTGTCTATCCGAGACCTTTTGTAGCCCTATACCTGCATAGAGCTTCGATAACGAACTGTGTAGTGTGTGAAACCATTGCTGCAGCTAGTTGCATGAATTTGCGATCTAGAGATTATTATACTGGGCGACCTGGACCTCGATTTGGACTGCACTGTAGGTACAGTCCCAGTCGAGATCGAAGTACCCAGGTGCAAGTATTACTGGTGGTAGGTCTCTCGTATGCGAAGGGTCGTCCAGGTGGGTACCACCCTAATGTCTATTTCTACCACCAAACAGCATGGTGCATGCACTGTCGTGTTCCTGTTTATAGGACATTGTAGCCAGCGTCATTACTGAGCATTATGAGGCTTAAGATCATGTCTCAGGGTGACGCGCGCAGTGGAACGCCACGCAGTACTTTTTATGAGCGGTCGTATCGCTTACCATCAGCCGAGCGGGCCGGCACGTCTATTTGTTTAGCAGAATAATAAACCTTCCCTGAAAATATACATTTGAATAACGAAAACCCCATCAAATCTGGATCAGTAGTTTTTGAGTAAATTGCGGCCATACAAACTTACATACAGACATGCATACGGGTCAAAATATACAGAACCTCCTTTTTTTGAAGTCGATTAAACATACAGTGTGGTCATTTTCTGTGTCGGAAAATATCGACTCTACTGTACATATTTACTAAATCCTCCCCTCATGTAATTTCGCCGCCCTAATATTCTTTGTTGGTTCTTTATTGCCACGATCCACTGGCCAGTGCAGTTAGCGTAGGTAGCAACCGATCAATGTGGAGCATTGAACCCTTAACAAGTTACGCCACTCCCAATAAATCCGAAATACCGCACATTAAGGAAATTCGGGGAAAGGTGATTTGGCGTGTTTATCACGAAGTCGTTATTTTGGCGACGAGTGAGGACCGAAATAGACACTGTTTACTAAACTGTACGTGTAAGGCGCGCCAGCGAGAGAAGATCTCCCTGCACCAAATTTATATTTTAACTAGCGATATAAGCAACTTGCCTCCGAGATGGCAAGCGTCACGATCAGAAAAAACAAAAACATCTTCAAATCATATCATTTTAATTGGCACCGCCTTGCAGCTGGACAAGCCCTAGACTTGATATAGGTACATAATAATACAGTACATAATAAAAACCAGGTACTTGATAGAGTGAACTCTATCAGGGATCTTGGAGTAATTCACGATACTAAACTTCTGTTCGACAGTCATGTTGAATCTATTATTGCAAAGGCCTCAAGAGCCTTGGGTTTCATAATGAGAAGCTCAATTGACTTTAATCGTGCCAAAACATTGAAAATATTATATTGCACATTCGTTCGGAGCAACCTAGAGTACGCTTCCCAAATCTGGAATCCGAGATATTTGAAGTACACTGCTAGAATTGAGCGCATTCAAACAAAATTTTTAAAATATCTTTGCTTCCGCCTGGGAATCACGAGTTCAGACTATGACTATGAAAGTCTCTGCAAAAAATTCCATTTTTTGCCACTTTCTAAGAGACATGAAATCGCGGATTTGCTTTTCCTTTTAAAAATTACATCCAACAGGATTGACTGTCCGGAATTAGTAAGGAAAATCAATATAAATGTTCCCTTTAAATCCACTCGATCGAATGCCCCGTTGTATCTTCCTGTGGCAGCGACTAATTATAGGCAGAACTCCTTTTTGTGGCGAGCAAGTGACAACTTCAACAGGCTAAGCAAGCGCATGGATATTGATGTTTTTTGTACCAATATCAATACAGCACGGAAACATTTAAACAAAGATTTCTTTAACACATGAGACAACAAACCTTTATGAAATCTGCTATTGTGTACAGATTCTTTTTTTATTTTATATAATTATAAATGTTACAATTATTAACGGCGGAATGTAACTGCTCACATTCAATATATGTAATACGTATTGCTAATCGTGGGAACCTATTAATAAGAACTCAATTGTTATTCTTTATAGATATTAAGTTATTATCTGTTGGTTCTCCAAAAAAAAAAAAAATAAAAAAAAAAAATAATCAGTTTGGGAACAGCAGTTTTCGATAAAGTTCACAGATTGGGTTACTTAAATTTGTCTCCGTTTTTTGATTCGATAAACCAATCCAGATTTGCCTAAGATTATTTTTACACCATATGAGACAATAGGCTCGCTCCTCATGACACTATTCAACCAGAATAATGTTGGGGAGCTTAAATGCACTAGTTCCCCCTCAATGCGGTTAAATATCTATATATATAACATCATTGTTCCCCCTACCCCTAACCCTTCGGAGAAACAACAATCAGGGTCAATTTATGATGGTTTGTTGCTTACAATAATAACATTTTCTAATACAATAAATTTATAACAATAACACGCCTTATTATTCCATGGTTTGATGGATATTTGGCGCGTAATGTGCCATTAATACCCGCGAGCACGCGCTTATGAAAGGTACGAATGTATTAATTCGTGTCTAATATTACACACGACGCTGTCCCGCTGAGCGCGATATTACGTGAACGAGAGGAGCTGTTTTGTTGCCACCTCTCATGTACTTTGATGGTATCTGGCGCGCTAGGTATCGTTTTAGGGTTCCTGTAGCGATATAATAGGCACTTATACCAAATAGAACAATACTATCATGATTTAAATAGTTTTAACTCTGAACATATTATCTAGGTGTGTCAAGCTCCGGCGCCTATAACACAAGTTCAATCTTTCCACGGGCACCTGCGCTGTCTATTTTATTTTTTCTATATAAGATAACGCTTAGTGAAGATTACAATGCTTAATCGATTTGAACATTCTGCGCCGTTAAATAAAATAAATAAATAGCTCCCATAAATATTAATCTAATATCACCAAAAAATTGACTCTACATTTCACATTGCATTTAATACACGCTGACAACGTGCTACAATATAGCTTAAACGCACAGTAAAATCAATGGAGTCGGAATCTACTTAGGTACTAGTACTTTTACATACAAATATCCGTAAAAAGGCACAGTGATTGCGTACTGAAAACACGCATCGTCGGCGCGATTAAGATGTGTCGCACCGTCTCGGCGTAGCTGCCCGAAACAAAAATGAAAACACACTATGGATAATTCGCTCGCCAATTTTTAAGTCAGTAATAACATCTACGGAACCCGTTCCTAATCATGACCTGATGTCCTCTTGGCCGACTTTTTCATATTTCGCGACCATTGATGTATTAAAAAACCCACATCAATGTTCACGACACATATTATGAGTTATGACGGCTGGTGGTTTATTGATGTGACGCTTATATGACATGTTAATGGGACGTGTAACGTATTACTGTTATTTAGTTTCGTGATATAAAAAATAAACGGTGAATAAAATCATATTTAAGAGTTTACAGTGCCACCGTCGTTTGATGGGAGAGTTAACGTTATGTTAATGTTGTTAATTATAGTCATTAATCATATTATTGTAGTGTAGTGTGTGTTAGTATATAAGTAGATATAAGATGTATTGTAAGTCAGTTCGTAAGCAGTATAATAAAGAACCTTAAACTAACAACACGTCTACATTCAATCCTTCCATTACATGGCGTCCCTGCCAGTCGCGTCGGCGCAGCCCTGCGCTAGCGTGCGGCGCGCATGGCAATAATGAAAATTAAGAAAAGAAGATAAAAAAAAACGTATTAAGTATTATAATGAAGTGTAAAATTTCAAGCAAGAAAAAAAATACGAAGAACAAGAATAAAATGGAAAAACTATATTAAATAATCGAGAAAGAAAATAAGAATCCAGGGTATAGCCCGGCCCACCCAGTAAACAGCACAAGTCAGCAGTTTAGCCGCATCGTCGAGCCACGAGCGAGTCGTCGAGTTATCTCCATAAAGGAGATTTGGTTTACCTATATCCTTTTCACAATTTATACACATTTTTATATTTTGTTCTCTTATACACATAATAATATGAGCTCTATTATTTAAGTAACATTGAAAGCATAGATTTAAAAATACCTTAATAATCTAGATTTCTTTTTGCTGTTGAAATATTTTATTTTTCTTTTGAGATCCGAACAAACTACTAAATTTTAACCATGGCAGAAAATTTTGATTTTGAAACGGCCATCGAATTTTTACCTATAATGACTGGCAATGATAATATAACAGTACAGTTAATTAAAAATATAGATTATTATAGTAGTTTGCTAAATGAAAAGTCTAATAAATTTTTGATAAATTTTGTTCTTAAAACTAGATTGACTCAAGTTGGAAAATTTTATTTGAAACAGACCTATAATGATATTGGAAGTTTATTATCAGACATGATCCATTACCTTTTACCCAAAAAATTACATTTTCAGTTAGAAAACAGTTTAATTTCTTTCCAACATGCTATCGATGAATCACACATAGATCAGCCGTGCACCATATTAGGAAATCAGATACAGGAGTCGAATAGCGAGTACATTCCGCAAGCTCAGCTATCACCGCATAGCAACTTGCCGGAGTGCACCGATTCACATCATTACAATAACAGCGTAATGAAATTTGATTCCGATGTTAGCTCCGTATGCCTTAGTAACAACTTAGCCTCTAATACTTTAGCAAATACATACAATGAACTTCATATAAGTAGTAATATTATAGAGCCATTGGAACCTGAAATCGAGCCTAGTAAAGAAATAAAAAGCTGTAAGGAGCCTCGATCTGAAAATTTTGGTAACTTAGAAAAAGACAATAGTAAACAGAAACAGATAGTTAAGAGGTCTAAAGATGTAGAATTAATTTTAGGTAATAATATAGAGGATAGAATTAAAGGTAAAAGAACTGTTAGGTCTAATGAAGAATTTTGCTTTTATGTAAGCGCAGAGAAAAAATTATATGTAGACCCGAAGTTTTTAGAGATAGGTAAGTTTCTTATAAAAGATTTAGAAATATTATGTAGGAATAGAAATATTAAGGAATTAAAAATAAATAAGAATAAGAATAGTAGAAAGGATATTAAGAAGTTTATAAGAATAATAAGAAAATATAATGTAGGATATCCCAGAATAAGAATAAATAATGAATTTATAGATATTGTGAAAGTGAATGAAGTTAAAAGTAAATATAGTGATAGAAATGATATTATGAAGAATAAAAGCAATGATATTAATAAAATGTCGACTATTAATAATATGAGTAAAAAGGTCAGTAAAGATAAAGGGTCGAATGATAGGGACCTTAATGGAAATGATAATTTTAATGAAAATATTGTTATGAATTTTAAGGTTGAAAGCAAAGGAAGATACGTAACATGCACGATAGAGGAAAAGGAGATAGAAAGTTTGTTTAAATTATGTAAAAACTATGACAAGCGATCTGTAGGTATAACGTAGATTTAGAATAAAATATGGAATAATAAGATTTGATTTAAAAAACAAAACAATGCTTTTATGAAATGGTTCAATGTAGGTATATTTAATTTTTGTTAAGCATTTTACATTATTATTTTACATAAATATTATATTATATACCAATTTAATTTTATAGCATAAGAAAAAAAAATGTACCTATTGTAACATTTTATTTTTTTCCCAAAGGGGGAAGGTGTAGTGTAGTGTGTGTTAGTATATAAGTAGATATAAGATGTATTGTAAGTCAGTTCGTAAGCAGTATAATAAAGAACCTTAAACTAACAACACGTCTACATTCAATCCTTCCATTACATTATTAATATGGTTGAAAGTTGGAGTAGAGCCGTACTGTATCGTAGATATTTTTTCTTTAGCATGAACGAGCCGCTACGATCGGAATACCACAATAAATAGTCACAATTAACGTGGAGCCTTGCTTTTGACTTTGAGTATCATGAGGTTAGGTTAGCAAAATAATAGAAAACTGTTGCGATAAAGTCAGCAAACTGGTTTTCTTTTCATACACACACACACACACTCACACGCCTTTTATCCTCGAAGGGGTGGCAGAGGCGCAACTAGTGCACCCACTTTTCGCCGTGCGTATTCCATCCCATGATGTGATAGGGGGCGAGCCTATCGCCATATCGGGCACAAATTCGAGACTCCGGGCTGATATCGAATTTAAATCCCAATATCACTTTGCCCGACCCGGGAATCGAACCCAAGACCTTAGCATAGCAGTCTTACCCTAATACAACTACGTCACCGAGGAAGTCAGTTTTCTTTCGGTGTCTCACATTCGCGTAAAAAAAGTAAATTACACAAACATGCTTATGTCAACAATATTCCCGATTGTTTGTAGCGCTCGCGCTCGCACCGGCGCGGCGGCGCGGCGGCGCGGCGCGGCGGCAGGTGGGTGGGTGGACAGCGAACTGCCGCAAACTTTGCTGTGTATTTACGACCGGCTAACCGACATATCTGTGGGCTGTATCACATTTTTATTTCTTACCTGATATTTTTTGACTGCCTCGGAGGCGTAGTTGTATTACGGTACGACTGCAATCCCGGGGGTCTCGGGTTCGATCCCCGGATCGGGCGTCGTGATATTTATTATTTATTTGTTATGGTACACCAACAGCATATATATTAAAAAATCTTAAAAAAAAAGAACATTCTATCATTTTATCACAGGCCGATATATATGCCCATTACAGGTATACCTACCCTTCTATTATTTAAAAATTACATATTTCAGTGAAAAATAAATTAAACTTCTAACTTAACAATGATATTGGATTTTTCTATTCAGTATCCGCCCGTAGTCTGGAATTTGTGCCAGCTATAGCGATAACGTGAGTGTGTGTGTTTATATTTTTTGAAAATTCGACTAAATGATGCCCAAGACGATTGATTTTATACAGGGTCATTTTTACATTGCGTTACTAAATGAAACCACATATTCATCTATACCTCTGCTAACATCGTGCTAAAAAAACTATCAATGAATAACGAATACTTTCGCCTAAAATCGCGGTTGTAGTATTCCATTTTTTTTATTATTTTGTAGTTAAGTGCGAATATGTTGTGTGCGTAAGTGTATTTCTGACTGAAAGTATAATGTTGCTGCTGCGACGAATTCTGCTAGAGCAGTCATAGTGGCGTTATGGCGTGTAAACTTAAAGTTACAATTTATTGATATTTATTTTGTTCGAAACTTATTTTTTTTTTATATAACATCTATGGTTAAAATAACTTAATGTAAAGCGTAATTTTTAACGAGATAAGTATGTGGTTTCATTTATTAACGCAATGTCAAAATGACCCTCTATAATTATGAGTAATTTAGGTCTATGCCTGTATGTTGGAGCTACCGCAGTCAAAACCAGGGCCTGGAGAATTAAGTTATCATACAATGGAATACACGTAGTTGGAAAGTCTTCGAAAAAGGTAATTATAGGGCGGAAGTTTAAAAAAAAATCCCCCTTTTACATTACTAGATACCAACATAGTATTATTGTTGTAGGAAGAGGATGGAGACGCGATATATTGTAGCAGACAGTAACTAGATTCGGTTTTGTAATCTGTACACAAGAAATAAATAAATATGTCTTGTACACAATGAAACTGAGTCTATAAAAAAAGGCCGTACATCTCATTTGCTAGAATCCCACCGGTTAGGTCGATACTGCCATACATTTGTATCACTTCTGACGCGCATTGCAAATGCGACTAACACGAGTAAAGCGCGATAGCAGTCATAAAGAAGTGCGTTTACGAAACCCGCGACAGTGCCGCTGCAAAAGTCGCCATGAACGACCTCCCTTAGATTGGTTGGGCGGGCCTCGGGCACGAGCAGGGCGGCGCGCGTGCCCACGCATTCTCCAGATATAAACGCGCGCGGTGGCCCGTTTCTCACGTACTCAACATTCCGCTCAACGCATTTTTCTCCTCGACCGTTGTCAAAATATTACGGAATTAAATTATATGAAATGTTACCTACACGTCAACAAAGTGTCGGCAATGCGTGCGTCACGGGCGTTGCGACGTGCGGACGTGTTTACGTGCTGGCCGTAATGCACGCCGTTTGTTCACTCTAGTGGCAAACAGTGTCACTCGGTACATACCTACCGCTACTGGTGTCCCGAAATGCATTTCCTGACACCGGAAACTTGTCAAGATGAATACAAATCATGTTTTAAGAGAATCTCAAATACTTAAGCTGCTTTTAGCGCGTTACTCGTAAACTTTGTAACCGAGATCATATCAATGCGCGGCATGTCGTTGACATGCCATTAGTATGGATTGTGCCGCCCCAGTAGAGTGGATATTCGATCCTGGGCTTGCCCAACGCGCCGCGTCAACTAAATCTTTCCGCAAACACCGCGCCGCAACGCAGGACATGTCCTGAGTTTAATTAACTTTGTTGTGATGATGACGATGTGCGTATCGAAACTCGTATATGGCCAAACGAACTGAATATAAAGCGCTGTTGACACATTAAACTTCACGTAGTTGTATAAACGCTAACTGCTGCCCTTCTCATATTTTTTTCAGTGGTACCTACCTATCTTAGTTATCTAGTTTCCCGAACCCCGTGTCGTGTTTTTTGTATCTTTTTTACAGATATTTATGAACGACTCTATATATACTGCAATTAATGTTCTACTTTTTTCTTTATGGAACACGAAAACCAAACCAGTACTTCGCATGGCGTGAAAAATGGAGTCATTTTGAATGGTACTGTTAAGACAGAATCGTTTTCGGAACAGCATGTAATAGATATTGTATCCGCGTTCTTGCGCCTCGGAGCAGTCCCCGCGGGCCTGTCTGCTACTTACAATGACATGTTGTTAAAACACCCGATTAGAATATTACTGCCTCGCGTCGGTGGCGTAGTTATATCGCTTAAGTAGCTACTGAAAGGCTGACAGATTAGCTAGGTTAGGATCTGTACTGTCCTCACTGGTGAGGATCGCGACGCGTTCCTCCCATTAATTTTAATAAAAATTATTCTTTTTTTATCTCTTTCCTGCCAACCCGAGCTTCTATCTTATCATTGATTATGCTCCCTATAAAAATGTCTGTGGTTGTATAAGTGACTATTTGTAATAATAATAATTATTATTAATTGAATGCATCTTGACATATCATAAGCGCAACTATGTTCGCCTACGTGATGAATTAAGTATTTTATTTTATTTATAACGGTACGACTGTAATGCTGAGGTCTCGGGTTCGATCCCAAGATCGGACACAGTGGTATTGGATTCTTCTACCTCAGTATCAGCCTGGAGTCTGGCATTTGTGGCCGAAAGTGCGATAGGTTCCCCCCTACCACATCATGGGACGGAATACGCACGGCGAAAAGTGGGTGCACTAGTTGCGCCTCTGTCTACCCCGTCGGGGATATTAAGGCGTGAGTGTGTATGTATGTAGAATATTCCTGGAAATGTAAGACGTAGTAGTAAAGAGTCGCAATAACCGTCCCCTGTTTGGCTGAGGCCGCACCATCATTGCCAACTTGCTGTGTCATAGGTTGCATAGTGTTCATAAATTATAATAATGCGTGATATGCCCACGTGTAATAAGTAATTTACGAGCTACAGAGATGTTCCGGACACGTGTATGCGCGTATAGTGTAACTATACAAAGGTTCCTAAAGCTTCTCTAGCGCACACCTTATCTGTATCACAGTAGTGAGATAAACGATCCGCTAGTAGCTGATTTTTATCAGAAACTATATTGCGTTAAAGTTTAAACAGCGCCCTTGCTCCAAGTCCTAAGACGTCGGATATCTCACCTAGACACATGTGTTCTCAAATGTCTGCGATTTTCCCTACAGGCCACAATTGACCAGAACCAACAAGAAGTGTTTAAATAATATTAGACAATTTCCGTGACGCAGGGCGCTGAACCACTTGTCAAATGAGAAATATCCTAAAAATTCTTAGATAAATAGTTTCTCTAAATAAAATGGTTATGAAAATTTTAAGTCTGAAATTTAAACATAACAGCAACATTTGGAAACCTGTCGCGAATAGGATCCGGATCCCGAAATTCCCGGGATTTTCCGGTTCTTTCGGTACTTTCGGAACGCGATATCACCATAAAAAATGTTTATAATGCGATTTAACGTCAGTTTACGCTTTATTTCATACGCATTTCGTCATTACAGTGTGTCGAGTTTGTGAAGCACATCATAATCGGTGAAGATTACTTTATTAGTGTATAGATTCAGAAGTATGAATTTGTCCGCCTTTGGAGGTTTAGGTATCTGAATGTTTGTAATAACCGCCGAAACCACTAAACGTCATCATCGTTATCATCATCTTCAGCTTTTGGGAGTCCCCTGCTGAACATACGTATCCGCTAACTTCCTGCTACCTCTACCAGGTCCTCAGTCCGCCATGTGAGAAGACGTCCAACGCTGCGCTTGCCGTTATATGGTTCTATATGTTATGTGCACTGTACTTGGCTATGCCGGCGACTTTCGTTTTTCGACGGTTCTCTTCATTTCTAATTTGATCGCGTAGAAATACATCTAATATAGCTCTCTC
This sequence comes from Lapara coniferarum, assembly GCA_949316025.1. Classification (NCBI taxonomy): domain Eukaryota; kingdom Metazoa; phylum Arthropoda; class Insecta; order Lepidoptera; family Sphingidae; genus Lapara; species Lapara coniferarum. The sequence continues at coordinate 40,810,016 of OX438920.1, forward strand.
GATAGCTCGTTAAATGACCATGAGCCATGTGGGGTGACCACAGTCAGAGACCGCGTCGAAGGGCCACGTGTCGTCGCTGGTAACACACATTGCTTAAGGGCCTTTGTCTTCAGACACGGCTTATTTTAGACGAGAAGACATTTCCTAACGAACGATAATAATTAATAAACAATAAACACGTAACTTCGAAAAGTCAAGAGGTGTGTGCCGTGGGTTTTGAACCTCTGGATATTGTCTCGGCAGACCGTTCCATTCCCAACTAGGCTATCGTCCATACTAACTGATAAGTACATAAAATTTATAATCTTAGTAAAATATTTTTTTCTACTTTTATGAGTTTTCTGGAAACTAAAACACTCACCCTCTCTACATCTCTATTCAATTCCATTATGGTCAGCAACATACCCACTATTTTAGTATTTTGTGTGTTTATGAGCAACGGAAATCACTTAAAAATGGTAACGCCCAGATTTTCGATGTATAAAATAAAAAAATATATTTCTGAAGTAAAAGTAAACTGTCTCGGTAGCGTAGTTGTATTACAGTACGACTGCAAAGCTGAGGTCTCGGGTTCGATCCCCGGGTCGGGCAAAGTGATATTGAGTTTTTGTATTCAGTATCAGCTCGGAGTCTGGAATTTGTGCCCGATATGGCGATAGGCTCGCCCCCTATCACATCATGGGACGGAATAATGGCGAAAAGTGGGTGCACTAGTTGCGCCTCTGCCTACCCCTTCGGGGATAACAGGCGTGAGTGTATATGTATATGTATGTAAGTAAACTAAACTTACTTAACATGGACACAACTCGAAGACCATAGTCTAATTTTAGTCTACTTCAACAGTGACAGACTGTTTTATTAAAGAATAAAACAGTCTGTCACGCACCGCTCTTGGTTTGAAATCCCATCCTCGTCGCCAATGAGATGTCAAACCAAGAGCGGTGCGTGACAGACTGTTTTATTCTTTATAAACCATAAACAAAACCTCACAATATGTATATTACTTTTGAGAAAAATAAAAGTTGAATCCATAACATTTTATATATGACCTTTTCAATATATGAAATAACATCAAACCAATGCAAATATAACATTTATGCTCACACTTGCAACCAGGTTCTCACACCTTACTGTGACAGTTGTCCTATCATTCTTAAGACTGACTCGATTAAATATTTAGGCATAATAATTGACAATAACTTATCTTTTAAAGAGCACATTTTACAACTCGTCCAAAAAACTAGAAAACTTACTTATATATTTAAAAATCTCAGGCATTTGGCAAACTGGAAACTGATCAAAACTGTTTATGAGTCCGTCGTTCAATCAATCCTATCCTACGGCATATCCATTTGGGGTGGTTCGAATAAAACAAATATCTTATGTGTGGAACGGGCTCAACGTTTGATCCTTAAAATTGCCCTTTTTAAACCACGCCTCTACTCAACAACCGGTCTCTATAATGATGCAAAAGTATTATCTATCAGGAAACTCTATATATTAGCAACAATTTAAAAAAAACATGACAACATTAACTTTTTGAACATAAAGGAAAAGTTAAATACTAGAAGACACTATGATGTCTGTAATACTATCTCAGTAAAGACTTCGTTTGCCAAAAAGTTCTTTAGTTTTAATGGAGACAGATTATACAATAAAGCCAACAAATTACTCTCTATTGTTAATTTGTCAAAGATGGAATGTAAAAGGAAAGTTACTGATTGGCTTTTAACACTAGATTATGAAGAAACTGAACAACTACTTACTATATTATGTTAGTATTGCGTTCATTCATTTCTCACAGTGAAACAGACACACTTATACACGCCCAAACACACACACACACACACACACACACACACACACACACATGCACATACATACACACACATACAATTGCACTGTAATATTATGTAGTTTTTTAACAATATTTTCCTTCTGTTTTTTGTTTTATTTCCCATTGTATTTAAAAAAATCGAATCACCTTTTGCCAAAATTGTATACCTAATTTCCGTGAGGGGGAGCCAGGAGACTATAACACAGGGTATCCTAGTTTAGGTTCCTGTCTCCCACTATCACATAATCCATGCAATATAGGAACCTACTTAATTTCATGCCCGTTATTTAAGTCTCTGTATCTTACGCACTGTAAAAATACGTTTATGTGGGAAAAATAAATAAATTATTATTATTATTATTATTATTTGGACTACACTGTACATCAGGCGTACTGAACATATTTTTATACGGGTTGCAAAGACGTCTTATTTGTGGTGCCTCGAGCCATAATATAAAATCGTTGAGCTACTTGAGCGCCGGTAAGTCCAACATAACCATTCTTCCCCTCCCCCGGTATATGATAGGTATCCATAAAATGGATTATTCATGCGGGATTTAAAAAAAAAGGCGTTGATACGAAAGTAATCAAAAATTTAGAGAAACCGTAGAGTGAATTAAACGCGGAGTACGTTTCAGGGTCGCGAGGTTTAAACAAACGCTATGTGCTTATCCTTTCTTTGAATTGATACGAAATTTATAGCAGGTGGGCCATTTGCTAAAGCTATGCGGAATGTAGGTTAAATATAGTTGCAGTTCGTACACGTGTCTATCAGGTCTAATGAAGTTTCGTTCTCTTGCGAGGATATAGCTAAAAAAACAACGGTTCTAACAAGAACAGCACACGAAAAAATTAATTGAACATATAAAATTCTGTACATTTCTACAAATAACCGTGCGGTGTCGTGTCATGAAATAACAGCGTACAGATGAGTTATGAATTACGATTTCATTGTCAGTAAAAACAGCTGGTTTGCCAAAAATAGCTACGAAAACAATTTAAAAATAACTGAAAATGAGCTTATGAATGGATATTCATTTATTCGCGTCAAAAGCCGCGTGCTAATGTTTAAACTCTCGGCGCGCGTACGCGGAAGCTGGATGTTACGATGGACACTCTTGTTACTGGTGTTGTCACGTGCAGCACACTACACATTCCAGAATATACTGAGGAAAATTATAAACACTTTGGAAACAATTTTTTTATGATAACTCCGTTGATGGCGTACATAAGTAAACCTTATCCTCCCTTAGAAATATATGCTAGTAGTTGAACATTATTTTGTTGTGGATATTACTTAACTGGTAGGTATAGATGTAATAATTTTATATTACATAAATGCAAGTTTGAAATCAAATATTTATTCTAAGACCCTGGCATGGATAAAACGGAGAATAAAAGGTAGTTGTAAAAATTAACTAACTTGTTCAAAATGCGCACTAACACCCGCTTTTTGGTTTAGTAAGTTATCAATGCAGTGGTAAATGCAATAAGCAATAAGTATGCCAGGGTAGGGTGGCATTGACAATACACTTATTTAATGTAAGACCAGCGCCGTAACTATAGCATAGTAAAAGCGTATCAGGGACACGAGCTAGGTGCGGCGGATACTAGGGACAACCTGACAAAATACTCTAATCAAAATAATGATGAACTGAAATGCCGGGTTCTCGTGTTGGAAGCCACCTGCCAGGTATGATGAGTACATTGAAGCATGATGAGAGCAAATGAAAACAGTGTTCGACTGACCGGCGCGCAGCTGGTGATGCCGCCGCCGCCGTAGAAGTACTCGCGGTCGTACGCGACTATCGCAGTGTGCCACACGCCCTCCACGTGCCGCCCTGCAACAACATATATGCACTATGCTTATTCACAATACATAATAATATATTATTTTATTTTCATTTAGTTATACCTATACACATTTGTTACAATTTCAAGCTCCCTAGTTTGGGAATCTATTGCCGACCTTGTAAATTGTAATAACTAATAAGCTAACAGTATATTCCTTGTACACCGGCAATAGCTTAGTTGGGAGTGAAACGGACTGCCGACACGAATGTCCGCAGGTTCAAAACCCAAAAGCACGCACCTCTGACTTTTCTAAAAAATTATGTGTGTATTCTTTATGAATTATCGCTCGCTTTAATGGTGAAGGAAAACATCGTGACGAATCCTGCATACTTGAGAAGTTCTCTGAATTTCGAAGGTATGTGAAGTCTGCCAACCCGCACTAGGCCAGCGTGGTGGACCCTCTCAGTAGTAGAGGCCCGTGCTCAGCAGTGGGCAGTATATAACACAGGGCTGGTATAGTATGGTTGTTTTCCTTGTCTATGTATAAAGCTGTTTGGCCAAGTCCAGATAAGTAGGGCTGTGTACACTGGGGGTTAATAAAATGATCTGTGATTCGTAGCGCAGAGCGTTTCGATTACTCATACATACCTAATATTTACGAATGAGTCATACAGAAAGATTCCGCGAAAAAGTGCGCACAATGAGGCACGAAGTGACAGGTAGTGAATCTATGTATAGAGAGGTAAAGTGGACCACGACAAGTCCTTGAAACGCATTGATGGCGAACACCGCGCTGCCGGAACTGGGTCGCGGCTCAATGTATCACCTGACCATGAGATCTGTTCTGCGAGTGAGGATTTTATATTATTTTAGAATTTACAGGCACGTCCTCATTTTTGTTTTTTCTACGAGTGAGACGTTTTAGCCACTACAACTTCAACCCCGAGTCATTAAATCAATACTTGGGAATTATCGGTCTCTCGTATTTCTGTATCCATCTTCAATGGAAAAACACGCCGATGTAGCAAAACTAACGAAATATTCGTCTGAAACTTTAATTATAATTAAGGGTATGGTAGGTAATTACAACATACTATTCGTTCGCCTCCATCCTGGACATCACTCACAATACTTACGCATATCCCGACTTGGTTTTTGACGTCACCAATGACATAATATCTCTCACATATTGCATCAAAATAACTTTTATTGTTTAAAACTATGCATGTGAGTTTTACGTCGATGTAATATTTTTAACAAGTTTTATTAGCTTCATACGTATGGTAGTATGTATGTATGTAACGGAAACATCGAACATGATTTCGACCCCCTTCAAAGCGTCGGATTACATTACACACCACATTCATAACATTTTTCACCATTGAAAAATGAATATGTTTTCAATAGGGTAGTTGACTACTTTTTTTGAATACATTTATTAAAAAATGCATGCCATCCAAAATCAAAAGGAAAAAGAATTTTCAAAATTGGTGCAATAAGAAGTAAGTTGTAAAGTTTTTAAATGTAGTAGAAGGGGTAGTGGTTAAATAACAATCAGACTGTAGCATCACTGAGTGTCACCAGCCATAATGCTGCATGCATATGAATGAAGCAGCGCGACATCTCCACCACACTCCCAATCATATTTCAAATATGAATAGTCTTTCACGCAAAAGCTACTGAATGGATTTCGATGAAATTTGGCACACGGGTAGATCATGTCCTGGATTAACACATAGGTTACTTTTTATCACGGGAAATATAAAGCGGGACTTTTATCCCAGAAAAACTCATTCATGCAGGCGGAGACGTGGGCAAAAGCTAGTGTATAATAATGTATAAAATAGGAAACTACCATATTGGTAGTACCAGTGTAATAGCATACTGATTACAATCATCAAAGCATAGACTTGACCACAGAATCTATGAGCTAAGAAATATTGGATTAATTCTATTATGTTTTAAGATTCCTGACAATGTCCACTTACCAATGATAGCTGGGGCCAGCAGTGAGGCAAATCCATGTGTAAGGTCATATATGTACAGCTGCACGGTGGTGCCCTGCTCCGACGCCATGCTGCCGGGCTTCCTTCAACTATCTTCTGGAATGTATTCAATATTATTTACTCCATTTTATTTATACAAAATGTACCAAATAATTCACAAATCTTTGATTTATAGGAACATAACTGCGTGTTATTACAATTGACAATAATTACATCTGTTACAGTTACAGAACAGAATATTTTTGAAACAACATTAAACAATAAATAGATAGATTACATATTATACTGTCTGGACAGTTATGTACTTTATATTTTTATGTGCATTTATATAATATTTAACTTGGTTTTCTTGTGGTTAGTATCAATTTTTTTACTCTTTAGCCCTTAAATTCTATTGACCATTATATTGATGTATACAGATTTCAGAAATGAGATGAAATACTAACATTCATTTTATTAATATACATACATTCCACCTGTCTGACATTTTCTTCCACTCAATATAAATAGAAGCTATTTCCCAGCACACAACACCTTTCGTTACACATTAGGGACATAATATAAACAGAGCCTGACAGGACAAACTTATACACTTTCAGAGGTTGTGTGAGATTATCAGTATCACAAAGTTTTATCCCAACAATCACTAAATATCATTATAATTATTTAAAACATAGATTGTATTATACATAGGTGTCACAGAAACCTGACTGTTAATTAACTAATCACTCAAAATGCAACTGTGTTGTTAAGTTGCACAATACATACATTTATAAAGATTTTCATTCACTGTTTATAGGTCAGAATGCACTGTTCACGTTCGCGAAATCGCGTTATGCAGCGGTGCAAGGCGGACACCTGCACGCTCGGCAGTCGCCTCTCCACCTTGCCGACTAACTATATTACAGGGCTATTTTTGTACAAGATAATATCGACGACACACAGACACACTCATATCACTCAAGATCGCTTCTTAGCGCTACAGAATACTAACTCTTTTTAAATATTGTTCAGCTCAGAGTATTATATACATTGGGGTTCAGTTCACGGCTCCGTCGTGAACAGTAGATTCCCAAAAGTTCCTTTTCTTAATTCTGAGCATTCTGACTTCTGAGGGTAGTTCTGCGATTTATACAGGGAAGCGTAAATGTTAAAGACAAACTATACGTGGCTCTTACCGTCACACTATAGTTAAAAACAGTGCATTTACGTTAAATGCTCTCGTTTTATTTGCAAGATCTCAAATTTAAATAAAAAAATTAAAAATTTAAAGCTATTTTGTTTCTATTTTTTAGCTGACTGACTTGACAAAAAGGCACATGACAGTTATCATCAGTTCTGAAACATAGAAACATTTGCTCAAGAAAGATTGTTAAGATTTCTTGTACGCGTATTCGATTTTTTTTTTTTTTTTTTTTATAATTTTCCCTTTAGGGAAGGCAAAGGGTTCGAGCCCATACAGCCTCGTCTTAAGTAATATTTTTGGTTGACTTTTTTTTTTTTTTCCTACGTACTATGTCGTAGTAAAGCAGTGGCTACCTTACCAAGACTTTATCAAGGAGTTTTGGCGGCAACGAAAAAACACTTGATTGGCACAGTTATTTCAATTCACTTCATTTGAGCACTTTAATAGAACTATATTGGATAATATACCACCATAATTATGCAATATAACACTAAGTATCACCAAAATAATGAATTAAAACAAGAGCACCTCATGACACTTCTACGTTCCCGCCAAAACTCCTATGTAGTATATCACGCGTATTCGAGTTTTCAAAATGTCATGTCATCTTCATGTTCCATTACGATTTGTGTGAGTTCGTATTTAAAGCATTCAAATGAAATAGTCCTACATTTTATGTATGTATTTAAAAAAGACAGTAGATTCCGTGTGACTTGAATCACTAGCTAAACCTTCCCAGGGGTGTGAAACACGAAAATTGTCAAAATTGTTATGTCAGTGCATTGTTGGTGTTTTGCAGATTTATTTTGATATAAAAATGTCCGGGTCACGGAAAATGGTAATAAAGAATCTCGAAAACCACACTAAGTCCTGTTTAGTTCTGAAAATTCTTCCTTCAAAATTTGCCAACTGTACAGAGCTAGCAGTGCTTCAACTCTTCAGTTGATTTACTTGACAACTCTGAAGTTTTAAATATTCTTTTCACTGTATTGGTGTGTTTCTCGGCGAGCACGTCTCGTCTATGTCCCATGGAATTGGGGGCAATGATGGACCACTAAAGCGGAGGAGAATGAGTTGACGTTTAACAAGGTTATGAGTAATGTTTTGACGGGTGTCGGTGGTTGTGTGCAGACGGTACGCGTGCAGTCGCCCGAGGGCACGGCGCGTGTGGACATGCTCGACTCGGACGTGACGGCGCAGCTGTTCGAGCGGATCTACGAGACGTTGGGGCTGAGCTCGTTCGCGTTCACGCTGCACAAAGACAGGCAGCGAAAGGAGGAGATCCCGTCGAGCAAGTCACGGCGGGTGCGTGATTGCGGTTTGCAGCACGGCGACATGATCTACCTAAGCCCCGTCAATGGAGCTGTGCTGTTTGACCAGCCCTCCACAAGCACAGAGGTACTACTTCTTGTATCCTGTGTCTCTGTATAAAAAAATACACATATATCTTTTATAAATCAGTGTTACTAAAATTGCTGCATTTGATCTACATGAACAAGTAGTCATTTATAAACAATCTTCTCCACAAGAAATATTTATCATAAAGATTACTTTGCCTATAGGAAATATTTTATAAACAATATTTTCATTGTATAGTTTACATATTTATTACATACTAGCTTTTGCTCACGGCTTCGCCCGCGTTAATAAGTTTTTCCGGGCTAAAAGTACATACAAACCTTCCCATTGAATCACTCTATCCAACACATTTATTTGGATAAAGATTAATATTATGTCGTTCATACAACTCTTAACAAATAATGCATTAATTTCGATCAAATTTGATTACCATAAAAACGGTTCTAGTGAGTTAATCTTAAAAGATAGACATATACTGTTGTGGACATTTTTTTAGATCATTTCAAGAGGAATAATTCTTTCGTACATATATTTTTGGTATCTTGAACCGTTTTCGCAGCACACGCAATGAAAGCCCTCAAGGATGAATAATTTTCCCCGTTTTTTTCACATTTTCCATTATTTCTTCACTCCTAATAGTTGCATCGTGATGTTATATAGCCTAAAGCCTTCCTCGATAAATGGTCTATTCAAGACAAAGAATTTTTCAATTCGAACCAGGAGTTCCTGAGATTAGCGCGTTCAAACAAACAAACAAACTCTTCAGCTTTATAATATTAGTATAGATTATTTTATCTCTATTATATTCTATCTCTCCTGTCTATATGAAAGAAACTATAGTAAACTAGATTCCAATATGTGACATGTATATGTCCAATTGGCAGGCCAACAACACGCCGTTTGGTGAACCAGCAAAACAAGATGCGGGTCCCTCCAGCTCACAGGAGAAGGCCACTCCAGCATCAGGACAGCGCTCAGCCTCGTGCCAGGAGGATGACATAGATCTAGAGCTGTACAAGACATCTGGCAGTATACACAGACAGAGAGATGAGAAATTGTAAGAAATGCATATACATATAATATGTTATCTATACTATAATATACAGGGTTCTTTTGGCATTGTGTTGATAATTAATGAAACCACAGACTGGATTTGCCTCTGCTAGCATTATGTCAACAGTCATCCATGAAATACAATTATTTGCACCAAAAATCTCAGTTTTATTTTACTGATTTTTTTACCATTATATAGTTTAGTGCGAATATGGCGTTCGCATGAGTGTTTCTGACTGAAAGTGTAATGTTGCCGCTGCAACGAATCCTCTTAATGTAGTAGTAGTAGTAGTGGCATTAGGATGTTTATACTTACTTTTTATTTACTGGTGGTAGGTCTCTCATATGCTTACATTACGGACTCTTAAGTCCGTCTGGGTGGGTACCACAGCAATGTCTATTTCTACCTACTACCTAGTAACTACTGGACATTATCAGACTTAACATCTTATGTCTCAGGATGACAAGCACAGTGGCATGCCACACACTACTTTGTAACTCGAGGTGCTGGATGATGTTGACACTGCTTATGAGTGGTCGTATCGCTTACCATCAGGTGAACGGCATGCTCGTCACATCATTCAATGCGATAACAAAAAATATTTTGTTTGAAACATACACTTTTTTTTATTTTACATCTATCATTAAAGTAGCTTGATGGCAAGTGTTATTTTCAAGTCCTCATGACCCTGATAAAAAATTTTAAATGTGAAAGGATTTTTTTATGGCATCGAATGACGAGACGAGCATGCCGTTCGCCTAATGGTAAGCAATACCACCACCCATAAACAGTAGAAACACCACCCAGCACCTTGAGTTACAAAGTACCGTGTGGCATTCCACTGCGCTTGTCATCCTGAGACATAAGATGTTAAGTCTCAATATGTCCTGTAGGTATTTTTACCTCCTTTGATGCCTCAACCCAAATTGACCCCTTAACCCCCCTTGACCACCCACACCCAGTTTTGACCCTTGATCCCCCTTGACCGCCTTGACCGCCCATAGCCATTTTCGACCCTTGACCCCTCTAGCTTAACATAATTAATACTAAATATTAAATTATTTAATGAGGCCAAAGAAATATAACTTCTCACGCGCGTACAAAAGTACATGCACCCTTTTTTTGCTTCAAAACAACAATATGTAGGTTGTTAGAGAAGTTAGTTATAAATGCAGGGTCTAAAAATGAAATCCTCCTAGCCAGTTTCGGCCACGGCGGCCAATCTCAACGGAGATCAGCCAGGTACGCAGGAGATATTATAGTGCACAAGTGTGTGCGCAATACACAGGTGCACTCACTATTCCTTCACTCTCATAGTCCGGTGAGATGGCAATCCGACATGACCGGAGAGAGATCAGGCGCAGGACCAACGGCTTTACGTGCTTTCCGAAGCACGGGGGTATCACACCGCCAACTTCCTGACTCCGAGCTGCGACTGAGTAATTTTTTTTAAAGATGGAAAAACCCAGGGTTTAAAAATATTTTTTTAATGGATCTAAGATCCATATTTTACCCCTTTTCGTGGGGACGTATGCAGTCGCACAGACGGGTGATCAGTTCGCCTTGTTGCTACTATTTCACCCTTATATATTTTACCCCTTTAGTATCCCTAAAGTATGAGCCTGGTTAGATTTTGAAGCCCAGGACTCATACATAAAGTGTACTTCTCCTTGGATGAATGTTTGTTACTCTATTACGCCATAGCTAAAATTTCTCTGAGACTAGTACAAGTAGTTTCTAGCCAAATTAATTGGTACAAACTATACTACAAAGTATATTGGTGTTTTTTTGTTATATTTGTATCATCATTTGTAAGTAAAATCATAGATTAGGGCAAAAAACTTCATCATCATCAGCCACATGATGTCCATACTTGAACACAGGCCCCACTAAAGATTTCCAAACGGACCTGTCAAAAGCGGTCTGTATGCAGCGCGTTCCTGCGACTGCCTGTGTTCTAAAGAAACTTATCCCTATTAACCCGTCAAGCCCTGCTTATATACCGGGTGGAAGGGAAATGCTCTTGGAAACGAATACTGGTGATAGTATTGGTGATTCCTGACGTGATGGCACTAAAAAAATCCGCGATCGCATAGTTACAATTTTAGTAGGATTTTCTCAAATTTCTGTACGGCTTCACGTATGGATAGATAAATCGAACTATTATTCTGAAAAACATAGTAAAAAAGGTCAATATTTCAAAAAAATCGTAATGAAACACGTACATCAGTTGACGCGTTAACGACCGCGGGCCGGTGCCGGCGCAGCGCGGCGGCCGCCCCGTTTTTTGTACGCTTTACATTGCGCGCGCATGAATTACGGATATACTAAAATCGTAAGTATTATCGCTTAGCTTTGCAAATGAATATAGTTTTTCGTTAATGTTATGGTTCTTCTCTCTTACCGTTCCGGTATAGAGAGCGTTTCCCTTCCACCCGGTATGTAGATGTATGGAAAAACCCTATATATATGGACACCGATGTCTGTCGTGGGGCTTGACAGATTAATATGCATTAATAATATCTGTTGTGACCAGATGCAGACACAACTTAAAAGGCTGCTGTGTGCACTGTTCTCCACTGGAGCCTTGGGATGAGGGCTACCTCAAGGAGCACAACATCAAGCACATGTCCTTCCATGCATATCTACGCAAGATCACATCCAAGAACTTCATCTCACTGGATCAGCTCTCATGCAAAATTAAACCTGGTAATAACATAAATAACCATGGAAGATCTTCTCAATACATGCTCAGTCTTCACATAAATTTTAAGAAAAATGTAATGAGCAAACTTACTGAATTATCTATGTTATTTAAAAATAATGGATTCAAAGATAGATTTGTAGTTTACTATGGTAGAAAATAGAACTATTGTTGATGATTTAGCAAGAGTGGTGGAAACTCACAATGTTATATTTAGTTATTCATTATCTTTGAAACCCATTGAAAAATACTGTAGACATAATTGATAATTGAGGTATAATAATTATTATAGTATTGCATTGTGTGCATGTATATAAGAGTGGTGGTAGAGACAATGTTAATAACTACAGGCCTATATCTGTCTTGCCGGCCGTGTCTAAAATACTCGAAAAAATACTCAATAAAAGATTAATTGAATTTCTAGAGAGATGTAATCTGCTCGCTCCTAACCAGTACGGCTTTAGATCAGGTAAAAGTACTGAGGATGCTGTAGCTACCTTAGTTGACCTCACTATTAAAAAACTAGATTATATAATGTCTTGCATAGGTATCTTCTTAGACTTGACAAAGGCTTTCGACACCGTCTCCATCCCACTTATACTAAGAAAAATGGAAAATTTAGGTATAAGTGGACATAGGACATAGACTAGAAATATTTAAAAACTATCTCCATTAACGAACGCAGTACGTGAAAATTTACTCAGTGGTAAGTAATGAAACCTCCTTAAACTTCGGAGTACCTCAAGGGTCCATATTGGGTCCTACGCTTTTCCTCATCTACATAAATTCTTTGTATAATTTAAAATCGCACAACTGTTCAATTGTCGCTTACACTGATTATACCGCCCTTCTCATACATGGCCGTGATTGGACTGAAACTCAAACTTATGCTGAAAATGCTTTAAGGGAAGTTATGAATTGTCTTTCCGCGAATCTCCTGACCATTAACCTTAAAAAAACCTCATATATCACTTTTTTCTTGAAATCTACTACTTTCCCGCCCGAAATTCGGTTCTAACAGCCCATGTGCATAATCTTATTCCTCAAATTGCTCTTGCCCCAGTCCATACTATCTTATTGCATTCCTGTATGTGGTGGTGCACTGAAATCAAGCATGCTTCAATTAGAGCACGCGCAAAGAACCGTCCTAAAGGTTATGTTAAGTAAGCCATTTAGATATCGTACTGATGTCTTATACTCCGAATGTAAACTTCTAATCGCTAGGCAGCTCTTTGTTCTTCAAACCGTTCTGAGAAAACTTGATAGCTTACAATATGAGCCTATTAATTTGCAAAAACGAAATTCCTCCAGAATTTGTCATTCAGTCGCTTATCGAACTACTGCTGCACAACGAAATTTCCGCATTATTGGAAACTACCTGTATAATAAAATAAATAACTTATGCAAAATTTACTCAGTGACCAAATATATGTGCAAAAATTAAAAATATTGACTGCCTTCTGAATCTTAATTATGAGAAAACAGAATTACTGATCAAAATTACTTAAAACTGCATCACATCACACACTGTACTTACTATATAAATAACATTGACACAATACACATAGCTGTATGTTTGTGTAGTATTATTTAAAGTGCCATGGTCCAATGTGCAGGCTGCACGGAGCACCCGCCGTGGCCGCGCGGCATCTGCTCGTCGTGCCAGCCCGGCGCCGTGACGCTGAACCGGCAGCCCTACCGGCACGTGGACAACGTGCTGTTCGACCACCCCGCCCTCGTCGAACGCTTCCTCGCCTACTGGCGCGCCACCGGACACCAGCGCATCGGCTTCCTCTACGGGTACTACGAGAGACATCCCGACGTGCCTTTAGGTACATAGTACATACTACATACTGTCCGAACTCAGATAAAACAAAACCATATATAATGAATTGGCTACTTCACAGTTTTCGAAAACGTATTTTACAAATGACACATGTTTATTTTTATTGACGCCATCTTATATCTTTAAACGAGCAATTCTTGTACATTATATATAGGTGCAGCTAGTGCACACACTTTTCGCCATTATTCTGTCCCATGGTGTGATGGAGACGAGCCTATCGCCATATCAGGCACAAATTCTAGACTCCGACCTGATACTGAATAGAAAAACTCAATATCACTTTCCCTGACCCGGGTATCGACCCCGAGACCTCAGCATTGCAGTCTTACTATAATTTAAACGAGGTGGAGGCCGTGAGGGTGTCCCTACGGCGAGCCGCCGTGGAGGAGTGGCGTCTCAGGCTGAGGGCTCTGTCAGTTGCTCAGGGTCGTCGCGGCAGTGCATCCTGTGTTTGTCGAATGGTTGGAGAGGCGCCACGGTGCGGCAACGTACCGCTTGACGCAGGTGCTCACCGGCCATGGCTGCTTCTGTGGGTACTTTTAGCGGGTAGTGGGGAAGGAGGTGTCGGCCGTGTATCACCATTGCAACTGCTCGCTGGATAGGGCCCAGCATACGTTAGAGTATTGCCCAGTCTGGGATGAGGAGTGCAGCGCTCCCAGAGCAGTCGTCGGAGAAGACCTCTTGCTGCGGGCCGTGGTCGCTTCCATGGTCGACAGCCGGAGGTCTTGGCGTTCGGTAGCGCACTTCTGTGAGGTGGTTCTCTCGCGTAAGGAGAGTGCCGAAAAAGATCGGAGGCGCGGAGATCCCTCCCGCGGCCAAGCGAGACGTAGGAAGCGCCGGGTGGACGACTGACCGGCGTCTTTCGCCCTGTAGATTGGGGGCGTTTGGAGAATTCCACCACGGTATCTCTTGCCTGTTGTAAAATGCGACTAATAGGGTCCACCGGGGGTCGCGGGCGGGCACCAGGGGGCTGTCCGTCTTTAGTTTGTGCGTGTTTTTAGCACGTTGCGGGGACCCCCGTGATGGACGGCAGCATGGCAGGTAGGCCTTACGCTGCCGTTGACGCCGAGGGTGTCCTTCGATTTGTGGGGGCTTCTGAGCCCCCCCTTCCCCCGGCCGCCAAGGCCACCGCGGAGTTTTAGTTGGTATGCCGTGCGATGTACATAGGTTAGGGATTCGGCCCGGCAGCTCAACGCTGGGTCGTAAGGCACGGTAAACCCAACATAACTGCTCAGTCGCCCTCCTTGAAGGATAGGCGGTAGTAATAAGTCACTTTCTCCGCGAAAACAAAAAAAAAGGTCGTACCATAATACAAATACGCCACCGAGGCCGTCAATAAACAATCCATAATAGTTTATAAAAACTAAAAAACACGCTTTATAAAAATCCAACTAATAAATAGAATTTTTTTTTAATAAACGAATTGAGAATTGTGTAAATAAGAAAAACATGTATTTTAATGTAAAAATGCGTGTTTTTTACAATCAAATACATGTTTCTTCTTGTAAAGCGTGTTTTTTTAGTTTTTATAAACTTTTAATTATTTTTCATTTTTTAGTTTACTAAAAAACAAACAGGATTTTAAAAAATGCGATCTTATAATATAGTTTCGCTTGCTTGTAAACCATAGCAAGATCTAATTCTATACTGGCGCCATCTATCGAAGCACAAGGAAAACTTAACTCTTATTTATTTAGTTGGATTCCTATAAAAACTTATTTTTAATTTAAAATATTGTATTGCCCTTGATAAGCATGCCAAATTGCGATTTCATCCGATGTTTTGAAGTGGGTCAAAATTATGTTCAAAGTGTAAGTTCAATACATACATACGTTTGAAGCTAATAAAAGCGTAATGATTCCTTATGTTTACGCGAATGTTAGACATTGAAATTAAATTATTATAACAGATTTTATCGCGGGTTTTTTAACCCGCGATAAAATCCGTTATAATAGTTTAATTTCAATAATAAAAGCGTGTTAAAAATAGGGTCATCTCAGCTTATCCATCTATTTGGGAACTTTGTGTCCTAATTTCGGAAAACGTTGTGGGTGGGCATCATCAATGGGCATTTGATCGGTCCTTACTTTTTGTTGGATAACTTAGACGGTTAACGGTATGAATATTTCCTCAGAATTTTTCTCTAATAACAGATGTCCTGCTGGCACTAACATATTTTAGGAGGTTGGTGGGGAACTTTTCGACACAACATTCCCATAAACGTGGTGAGGTGACTATTTTTTTGCCAGGATCTTGATTTTTTTATGTCTGGAGACACATGAAAACTTTGGTGTACGGTACTTGACCTGTACCTAACAAACGATGAATCGATTTAAGGAATAGTTAATGCAGATAAGCACACAAGTAGTTGCGTATGAGCTACAATATTATTCAACATATTTTTATTGTTCTAACTGTCGAGTAGCCAATTAAATTAGTTAAACATGATGTAATTTTTGTTAGTGTGAAGTGTGTAATGTGTGTGAGGTGTGTAATGTGTGGCGGTGCAGGGATCCGCGCGCGCGTGTGCGCCATCTACGAGCCGCCGCAGACGTCGTCGCGCGACACCATCGCGCTGCAGCACGACGCCCGCGCGCCCCTGCTGCACGACCTGGCGCGCCGCCTGGGGCTGCGGCCCGTGGGCTGGCTGTTCACCGACCTGCTGCCGCACGACCTGCAGGGCGGCACTGTGCAGCACATCCGCGGCGTCGACACGCACTTCCTCACCGCACAGGAGTGCATCATGGCCGGACACTACCAGAATGAGCATCCCAACGCGTGCCGGCACGCCTCAGAGGGATACTTCGGATCCAAATTCGTCACCGTCTGCGTCACAGGTTATTGCTTTTTATTCATATTATTGTAATATTATTTGATTCATAATTTAATACGAAACGTTAACATTTTTGAATAAAAATAAAACTACAGAACTCCCAATAATTTTTAAGACTATGACAGAAAATAATGTCAAACTGTGATCTATTCGATTAATCTATGTTCAGATGACAAGCGCTAAGCGCTTTACGATGCTATCAAACTAGTTATAATCGGTTGTTATGCGCTGTGCAGGCGACAGCGAACACCGTGTCCACCTGGAAGGGTACCAGGTGTCGGGGCAGTGCCAGGCGCTGGTGCGAGACAACGTGCTGCTGCCGACGCGCGACGCGCCCGAGCTCGGCTACATCCGCGACTCCTCGCCCACGCAGTACGTGCCCGACGTCTACTACAAGGTACTACTGCCTACTGCCTACTTCACGTCTAGTACAACGTGCTGCTGCCGACGCGCGACGCGCCCGAGCTCGGCTACATCCGCGACTCCTCGCCCACGCAGTACGTGCCCGACGTCTACTACAAGGTACTACTGCCTACTGCCTACTTCACGTCTAGTACAACGTGCTGCTGCCGACGCGCGACGCGCCCGAGCTCGGCTACATCCGCGACTCCTCGCCCACGCAGTACGTGCCCGACGTCTACTACAAGGTACTACTGCCTACTGCCTACTTCACGTCTAGTACAACGTGCTGCTGCCGACGCGCGACGCGCCCGAGCTCGGCTACATCCGCGACTCCTCGCCCACGCAGTACGTGCCCGACGTCTACTACAAGGTACTACTGCCTACTGCCTACTTCACGTCTAGTACAACGTGCTGCTGCCGACGCGCGACGCGCCCGAGCTCGGCTACATCCGCGACTCCTCGCCCACGCAGTACGTGCCCGACGTCTACTACAAGGTACTACTGCCTACTGCCTACTTCACGTCTAGTACAACGTGCTGCTGCCGACGCGCGACGCGCCCGAGCTCGGCTACATCCGCGACTCCTCGCCCACGCAGTACGTGCCCGACGTCTACTACAAGGTACTACTGCCTACTGCCTACTTCACGTCTAGTACAACGTGCTGCTGCCGACGCGCGACGCGCCCGAGCTCGGCTACATCCGCGACTCCTCGCCCACGCAGTACGTGCCCGACGTCTACTACAAGGTACTACTGCCTACTGCCTACTTCACGTCTAGTACAACGTGCTGCTGCCGACGCGCGACGCGCCCGAGCTCGGCTACATCCGCGACTCCTCGCCCACGCAGTACGTGCCCGACGTCTACTACAAGGTACTACTGCCTACTGCCTACTTCACGTCTAGTACAACGTGCTGCTGCCGACGCGCGACGCGCCCGAGCTCGGCTACATCCGCGACTCCTCGCCCACGCAGTACGTGCCCGACGTCTACTACAAGGTACTACTGCCTACTGCCTACTTCACGTCTAGTACAACGTGCTGCTGCCGACGCGCGACGCGCCCGAGCTCGGCTACATCCGCGACTCCTCGCCCACGCAGTACGTGCCCGACGTCTACTACAAGGTACTACTGCCTACTGCCTACTTCACGTCTAGTACAACGTGCTGCTGCCGACGCGCGACGCGCCCGAGCTCGGCTACATCCGCGACTCCTCGCCCACGCAGTACGTGCCCGACGTCTACTACAAGGTACTACTGCCTACTGCCTACTTCACGTCTAGTACAACGTGCTGCTGCCGACGCGCGACGCGCCCGAGCTCGGCTACATCCGCGACTCCTCGCCCACGCAGTACGTGCCCGACGTCTACTACAAGGTACTACTGCCTACTGCCTACTTCACGTCTAGTACAACGTGCTGCTGCCGACGCGCGACGCGCCCGAGCTCGGCTACATCCGCGACTCCTCGCCCACGCAGTACGTGCCCGACGTCTACTACAAGGTACTACTGCCTACTGCCTACTTCACGTCTAGTACAACGTGCTGCTGCCGACG
This sequence comes from Lapara coniferarum, assembly GCA_949316025.1. NCBI lineage: Eukaryota > Metazoa > Arthropoda > Insecta > Lepidoptera > Sphingidae > Lapara > Lapara coniferarum. The sequence continues at coordinate 40,828,585 of OX438920.1, forward strand.
CGCGACGCGCCCGAGCTCGGCTACATCCGCGACTCCTCGCCCACGCAGTACGTGCCCGACGTCTACTACAAGGTACTACTGCCTACTGCCTACTTCACGTCTAGTACAACGTGCTGCTGCCGACGCGCGACGCGCCCGAGCTCGGCTACATCCGCGACTCCTCGCCCACGCAGTACGTGCCCGACGTCTACTACAAGGTACTACTGCCTACTGCCTACTTCACGTCTAGTACAACGTGCTGCTGCCGACGCGCGACGCGCCCGAGCTCGGCTACATCCGCGACTCCTCGCCCACGCAGTACGTGCCCGACGTCTACTACAAGGTACTACTGCCTACTGCCTACTTCACGTCTAGTACAACGTGCTGCTGCCGACGCGCGACGCGCCCGAGCTCGGCTACATCCGCGACTCCTCGCCCACGCAGTACGTGCCCGACGTCTACTACAAGGTACTACTGCCTACTGCCTACTTCACGTCTAGTACAACGTGCTGCTGCCGACGCGCGACGCGCCCGAGCTCGGCTACATCCGCGACTCCTCGCCCACGCAGTACGTGCCCGACGTCTACTACAAGGTACTACTGCCTACTGCCTACTTCACGTCTAGTACAACGTGCTGCTGCCGACGCGCGACGCGCCCGAGCTCGGCTACATCCGCGACTCCTCGCCCACGCAGTACGTGCCCGACGTCTACTACAAGGTACTACTGCCTACTGCCTACTTCACGTCTAGTACAACGTGCTGCTGCCGACGCGCGACGCGCCCGAGCTCGGCTACATCCGCGACTCCTCGCCCACGCAGTACGTGCCCGACGTCTACTACAAGGTACTACTGCCTACTGCCTACTTCACGTCTAGTACAACGTGCTGCTGCCGACGCGCGACGCGCCCGAGCTCGGCTACATCCGCGACTCCTCGCCCACGCAGTACGTGCCCGACGTCTACTACAAGGTACTACTGCCTACTGCCTACTTCACGTCTAGTACAACGTGCTGCTGCCGACGCGCGACGCGCCCGAGCTCGGCTACATCCGCGACTCCTCGCCCACGCAGTACGTGCCCGACGTCTACTACAAGGTACTACTGCCTACTGCCTACTTCACGTCTAGTACAACGTGCTGCTGCCGACGCGCGACGCGCCCGAGCTCGGCTACATCCGCGACTCCTCGCCCACGCAGTACGTGCCCGACGTCTACTACAAGGTACTACTGCCTACTGCCTACTTCACGTCTAGTACAACGTGCTGCTGCCGACGCGCGACGCGCCCGAGCTCGGCTACATCCGCGACTCCTCGCCCACGCAGTACGTGCCCGACGTCTACTACAAGGTACTACTGCCTACTGCCTACTTCACGTCTAGTACAACGTGCTGCTGCCGACGCGCGACGCGCCCGAGCTCGGCTACATCCGCGACTCCTCGCCCACGCAGTACGTGCCCGACGTCTACTACAAGGTACTACTGCCTACTGCCTACTTCACGTCTAGTACAACGTGCTGCTGCCGACGCGCGACGCGCCCGAGCTCGGCTACATCCGCGACTCCTCGCCCACGCAGTACGTGCCCGACGTCTACTACAAGGTACTACTGCCTACTGCCTACTTCACGTCTAGTACAACGTGCTGCTGCCGACGCGCGACGCGCCCGAGCTCGGCTACATCCGCGACTCCTCGCCCACGCAGTACGTGCCCGACGTCTACTACAAGGTACTACTGCCTACTGCCTACTTCACGTCTAGTACAACGTGCTGCTGCCGACGCGCGACGCGCCCGAGCTCGGCTACATCCGCGACTCCTCGCCCACGCAGTACGTGCCCGACGTCTACTACAAGGTACTACTGCCTACTGCCTACTTCACGTCTAGTACAACGTGCTGCTGCCGACGCGCGACGCGCCCGAGCTCGGCTACATCCGCGACTCCTCGCCCACGCAGTACGTGCCCGACGTCTACTACAAGGTACTACTGCCTACTGCCTACTTCACGTCTAGTACAACGTGCTGCTGCCGACGCGCGACGCGCCCGAGCTCGGCTACATCCGCGACTCCTCGCCCACGCAGTACGTGCCCGACGTCTACTACAAGGTACTACTGCCTACTGCCTACTTCACGTCTAGTACAACGTGCTGCTGCCGACGCGCGACGCGCCCGAGCTCGGCTACATCCGCGACTCCTCGCCCACGCAGTACGTGCCCGACGTCTACTACAAGGTACTACTGCCTACTGCCTACTTCACGTCTAGTACAACGTGCTGCTGCCGACGCGCGACGCGCCCGAGCTCGGCTACATCCGCGACTCCTCGCCCACGCAGTACGTGCCCGACGTCTACTACAAGGTACTACTGCCTACTGCCTACTTCACGTCTAGTACAACGTGCTGCTGCCGACGCGCGACGCGCCCGAGCTCGGCTACATCCGCGACTCCTCGCCCACGCAGTACGTGCCCGACGTCTACTACAAGGTACTACTGCCTACTGCCTACTTCACGTCTAGTACAACGTGCTGCTGCCGACGCGCGACGCGCCCGAGCTCGGCTACATCCGCGACTCCTCGCCCACGCAGTACGTGCCCGACGTCTACTACAAGGTACTACTGCCTACTGCCTACTTCACGTCTAGTACAACGTGCTGCTGCCGACGCGCGACGCGCCCGAGCTCGGCTACATCCGCGACTCCTCGCCCACGCAGTACGTGCCCGACGTCTACTACAAGGTACTACTGCCTACTGCCTACTTCACGTCTAGTACAACGTGCTGCTGCCGACGCGCGACGCGCCCGAGCTCGGCTACATCCGCGACTCCTCGCCCACGCAGTACGTGCCCGACGTCTACTACAAGGTACTACTGCCTACTGCCTACTTCACGTCTAGTACAACGTGCTGCTGCCGACGCGCGACGCGCCCGAGCTCGGCTACATCCGCGACTCCTCGCCCACGCAGTACGTGCCCGACGTCTACTACAAGGTACTACTGCCTACTGCCTACTTCACGTCTAGTACAACGTGCTGCTGCCGACGCGCGACGCGCCCGAGCTCGGCTACATCCGCGACTCCTCGCCCACGCAGTACGTGCCCGACGTCTACTACAAGGTACTACTGCCTACTGCCTACTTCACGTCTAGTACAACGTGCTGCTGCCGACGCGCGACGCGCCCGAGCTCGGCTACATCCGCGACTCCTCGCCCACGCAGTACGTGCCCGACGTCTACTACAAGGTACTACTGCCTACTGCCTACTTCACGTCTAGTACAACGTGCTGCTGCCGACGCGCGACGCGCCCGAGCTCGGCTACATCCGCGACTCCTCGCCCACGCAGTACGTGCCCGACGTCTACTACAAGGTACTACTGCCTACTGCCTACTTCACGTCTAGTACAACGTGCTGCTGCCGACGCGCGACGCGCCCGAGCTCGGCTACATCCGCGACTCCTCGCCCACGCAGTACGTGCCCGACGTCTACTACAAGGTACTACTGCCTACTGCCTACTTCACGTCTAGTACAACGTGCTGCTGCCGACGCGCGACGCGCCCGAGCTCGGCTACATCCGCGACTCCTCGCCCACGCAGTACGTGCCCGACGTCTACTACAAGGTACTACTGCCTACTGCCTACTTCACGTCTAGTACAACGTGCTGCTGCCGACGCGCGACGCGCCCGAGCTCGGCTACATCCGCGACTCCTCGCCCACGCAGTACGTGCCCGACGTCTACTACAAGGTACTACTGCCTACTGCCTACTTCACGTCTAGTACAACGTGCTGCTGCCGACGCGCGACGCGCCCGAGCTCGGCTACATCCGCGACTCCTCGCCCACGCAGTACGTGCCCGACGTCTACTACAAGGTACTACTGCCTACTGCCTACTTCACGTCTAGTACAACGTGCTGCTGCCGACGCGCGACGCGCCCGAGCTCGGCTACATCCGCGACTCCTCGCCCACGCAGTACGTGCCCGACGTCTACTACAAGGTACTACTGCCTACTGCCTACTTCACGTCTAGTACAACGTGCTGCTGCCGACGCGCGACGCGCCCGAGCTCGGCTACATCCGCGACTCCTCGCCCACGCAGTACGTGCCCGACGTCTACTACAAGGTACTACTGCCTACTGCCTACTTCACGTCTAGTACAACGTGCTGCTGCCGACGCGCGACGCGCCCGAGCTCGGCTACATCCGCGACTCCTCGCCCACGCAGTACGTGCCCGACGTCTACTACAAGGTACTACTGCCTACTGCCTACTTCACGTCTAGTACAACGTGCTGCTGCCGACGCGCGACGCGCCCGAGCTCGGCTACATCCGCGACTCCTCGCCCACGCAGTACGTGCCCGACGTCTACTACAAGGTACTACTGCCTACTGCCTACTTCACGTCTAGTACAACGTGCTGCTGCCGACGCGCGACGCGCCCGAGCTCGGCTACATCCGCGACTCCTCGCCCACGCAGTACGTGCCCGACGTCTACTACAAGGTACTACTGCCTACTGCCTACTTCACGTCTAGTACAACTCAACTCATTACTATTAGTATCAGATATCATTTATAATTCGCTGATTTTGGAACGAAGTTCCTTATCGCGCGTTGTGAAAGGGAGCTAGACGGAAAAAAATATCACGAAAAGTTGTAACGACACTTTTATACTTGCCCTGTGAAACCAGTCAGTAACAATAAAGAACTGGCCGTAAAAGTGACATTCGAAATTTAAATAAAAAGAGACAATTTAAATGCTTTTTAGAGTAGTATTTTTCGTTAGTTGTATGTTAATTTTAATGTTAATGCTTGCTTAGGTGATGACCGTGATTCGATGACATATCTATTGTGTAGGTAGAAGTAAATGTTTTCATTGATGTTGAAACGTTTTAATGAAATATACAATTATTATTATAACTTAAAAGAAATAAAATTTTATTACATTATCTTCACTAATTAATCGAAAGAACTTCGTTCCATCCGAGTGTCCCTTGACACCTCTCAAGGTTTTTTTTCATAATAAATCTAATTGCATGTTTAAAGGGAAAAATTAACTATAATAGAACGGCTCGTCGCGATGTTATCTTTGAAAGAAACACTACACACAAACCCAACAATAACTCTAATTGAAAAGTCTAAATAAAATGTGAATGTCGAATATCCGTACCAGAATCCGTGGAATGTCGATATCCTTGAGTATAAAAGCTGCACACATATCCATACGCCTTATATTTTGGGAATCTTGTACGTAACTTTTTAGGTACTATTATAATGAAATAAACTATTTTAACTGATTGATTTAATTTTCTTATATTGGTCAAACAAAAAGACATATAGGGGCCCGCGTAAAAGAACATATAGCCGATGTTAAACACCGACGCTCTACGAAGTCTGCAGTAGCTGAGCACTCAGAAGAAGGCTCCAACCATTACCTTAGATTTGACAAGCCACAAATCCTTGCCAAAGAACACCGATTCCTGCCTAGGATGATTCGCGAGGCTATTGAAATAAAAAAACATCCCAATTTCAATAGAGAAGATGGTTGGAAACTTGCACCAGCCTGGGACCCGGTAATACATCTAATTAAATCGGGCCCCAAAAGACCTGCTGCCAGACCTCAAGACATTGTGAGCTCTTTCTGCGTAGACCGGACCGCAAACAATGACTAACATCTTAAATTGTATAAATGTAAATTAAAGGTAGCTTTGTAATACTAACTTTTCGGACCACCTACACCTCAGTCCGCCCCGTGACCACGAAATGCTGAAAAGCCTTCGAAACGTCGGGAGAAAAATAAAATAAAAAACTGCGATAAAATCCGTTAAAATAGTTTAATTTCAATGTCTAACATTCGCGTAAACATAAGGAATCATTATACCGGGTGGAAGGGAAACGCTCTCGGAAACGAATACAGGTGATAGTATTGGTGATTCCTGACGTGATGGCACTAAAAATATCGCGATCCCATTGTTACAATTTTAGTAGGATTTTCTCAAATTTCTGTACGGCTTCACGTATGGATAGATTAATCAAACTATTATTCTGAAAAACATAGCAAAAAAGGTCAATATTTCAAAAAAATCGTAATGAAACACGTACATCAGCTGACGGGTTAACGACCGCGGGCCGGTGCCGGCGCAGCGCGGCGGCCGCCCAGTTCTTTGTACGCTTTACATTGCGCGCGCATGAATTACGGATATACTAAAATCGTAAGTATTATCGCTTAGCTTTGCAAATGAATATAGTTTTTCGTTAATGTTATGGTTCTTCTCTCTTACCGTTCCGGTATAGAGAGCGTTTCCCTTCCACCCGGTATAATGAAATAATTCGTCACTTAAATTAGAAGATCATTGAATTTGTGTATAACGTGTACCTAGGTAACTTTTTCACTATAACTCGCACCCCAATATGCCGCACTCGTTTTTTGCACTCAGAGATAGGATTCCGGCAGAAATAGAACACTACTAGATACATGGAAGACAGATATAAAATGAAGATAGAATAGCACCGATTTACTAAGAAAACCAGTGTCGCCGAACTCACATTCACATACTATAATCCCTTCATTATGATTGGCCGAAATGAGCAATCGCGATAATACTTGTAACACAAAATCACTTGCATTAATTTAAATGTTATACCCAATCATTGATGTATTAAAAACCCTAGATGCACATTTCCTTGCAAATAAGAAATCAATAAGTGTCGTCGATAAATCAAACTCAAAAAAGGAACAAATAATTACCATTTTTGATTGAATCGAATTTGTGTTTAACAAATTCGATCTTACGCCTACCACATAAAGTAGATTTTTAAACGCAAGGAACGCACGTTTAGTCTGGTTTTTTATAAATGTCGGAAATGTAATCGTCATCACAACCAAAATAACAAAAGATTTTCACGGAGTCGAATCGTTTTTCTATTTATTTTATTAATGTAATAAAATAAGGTAATAATATTACCGTAAAGTTTCTTTTTATTTGTTCTGTTAATATTGTAGTTATAAAAAAATTAAGGACTTAAATTAAACTCATAAGTACCAAAGACAATGCCCATCTGTGTATGGAAGCCCTCATAATTTAATTTTGTATAATAATAAAAATTACACACAAAAGAGAAGGAATAACGTATTTTCACGTAGAATATTATTCTATTTTGTTTTCTTACAATAAATGTTTTCTTGTTCAGTTTAAAGTTAGTTTCATACAGAAGTAGGCTTAGACCATCTAGGCGGGACGTGCAATGTGCTTAATGCCGCGAACTCAAAATTGATAATTTCACGTAACTACTATATGATATGAAGTGGAGCACACATTATACTATACCATAAATGGTTATCATACCTTTTTAAAGTTCATTATTTTGTCTCCCGCTTTGCTATGGAGGGAAGTGGAAAATATATTTCTAACTCCTCCCTAGTCTTCTGTTTGATTAACTTCGTTGCGGGTTAAGACTAATTAGTGTTCCCTGGGACTCACCGAGCTTCACCGCTCGGTGTCATAAAATGCGTGCCACTGTCGATCCTGGCTTACAGGAGTTGCAGTGGTGGGTGTGAGGGCGGGATAGTCTCGTTATACCATTTAATGCCATTTCGTTACAAACGCACATATAAATAAATCTTAAACACTTGTCTGTTTCGCAACATGAGCATTTGTTTTGGCAGAAAGAATGATCATACAAGCCTTTCTGCTCCGAGCATATTATTATTGTCTCTGGAAATTGCCAATATTATAAATAATAATTATATAAGTATCTATATTGATGATCAAATATGATTAGAATTAAAAATAAAAACATCGTTCTTATGTCGTTAATATAATAATATTGTGTTATATACGGTATCATACTGATAGCAAAATATATTTTATCACAATATGTATAATATCATACAAAGAAGTTCATACAACATAGCCCTTTTATCTAAGTACTTAATACATTATTATTAGCGGCGCACAAAAAAAAAACAAAACAAATACGAATTTCGGAATTTTGCAATAATCATTGAATATCGACGATTTACCTATCCTTATGCCTATGCTAAACTTTTGACAAGAATTTCTGTGTCAACAACAATATTTAGTGTGGGTTGGCAAACTTCACATACCTTCAAAATTATTACGGAAAACTTCCCAGGTATGCAGGTTTCCTCATGATGTTTTTTTTTTTCGTTAAAGTAAATCTTCTATGAAGCGAAAAGAAAATCAAGCGAGTTACGCCTACCTCCTGTCCCTATCTGAAATGAGCGGGTAAAGACACTGTAGCCAGCGAAATTACTGGACATTATGAGACTCAACATCTGATGTCTCAGGGCGATGAGTGCAACGGAGTACTTAGCAATTTAAAGTTCTGTATGGTGTAAGATCTTGCTACTAATTATGGGTGGTAGTATCACCTACCATCAGGTGATTAAAATAAAACGAGTTTTATCCAAATTGAAATTTATCGCAAGATCATGATTATGGTATAGGCACTATTTATGTTCTTAATAAAAATAATACTTAAATGGACCCGTAAATTACGAAGTAAGTGGTGTACAAAAAGAAAATGAAATAACAAGCTCTTCCTTATGGGAGTTGTTTAAAAACAATTCATAACTATAAATAATAGAAAAAAAACAATGAGTTTAGCAACTTATGAATTAAAAAAATAAACATATTAAGAAAAAAAATCGACTCCGTTAAAAATGGAACAGGGTGAACTGTATTATTAGACTAAAATAAAATTTGGTTGTAATGCATTGTTCTTATTATGAAAATCGACGACTAAATTTTGCTGTATATACTGTGACCGCTGCGTAAAATTTTTAATCAAATTAAATTAAAATCACAAATTTCTCCTTATATTATCATATAAACAACAAAAACAAATTAATAAACCCTTTTACTTACTGGAAGTACGATATGCCATCCTTTTTTAAGGTTCTAGAGGTGATATTTTTGCATTTATTGAATGAACATTTTGGCATTTTTGACGTCCGTGCGTAAATTGTGCGTATTAGTCTCCTGACTTTTTTGAGAAGCTAACTGTGCATCTTGGGTTTTTTAAGACATCAATGTACACAATGCATAAAATTCATATTTTAAAAATCAACAGACAGAGTTCATGCGAAATTTTTTCTTCTGTTTGACTTTTTGATTTTAATTCAATAATATCGCTACTCCACGCTAGATGAAGTTTATCATAATAACTCATATAACCTTTGAAATAAGAGATGTTATTGAATGTTAGTGCGCTAGCATGTCGGTAATAGTGTTGCACCCATACGATACTTTCTTGTTCACGTGTCAATTGTGTTTGTTTTATAACTATTAAACATTTTTAACAATAAATGAAATGCACTTACCACAAATTATATTAATTTAATAAGCGCTGGAGAAGTTGTTGGAACTGTTTTAATTAAAATTTTAATTCAGTAATTGTGTAACACAAATACATACTGTCTAAACTTAACCCAGTACAAATACATTGGAAACGGGTTCCGGCTAAAAATTAATATCGGAGAGCGGGACGTGAATCTTTTGGATAGCTGTCATTTTATCACTTTGTTATTAAGAAACTCAATTAAATTAGGATAAGGGCGCTACTGACATAATAAGGGTGTCAGACCCAAAATCATAAATTTACATACTTTTATGGTATAAATTCCAAACTAAACCGAGAAGGGTGTATCCTCAATCCTTCAATACTGGGTAAGGAATCACACAGGCCTCATCCAAGTGGTGATGATGCAGGCAGTTTTGTAGTCTACCCGCGATAGACAAAATAAGACGAATCGTTAACCCCTGAGGTAAAAATAAAAACCCCCTGTAACAAGGAAAGTGTTCCAGATTAGTACACAATATTACAAAAGTTATAGTTGTCGAGCTACACCAATAATGAAAATTACATACCGGGAAGGAATAGAAAAGCCGCATTGTCGGCAGGCCGGCGAATATTCTCCTGTCAACTCCCACGGAGGATTTGCGATATGTTCACCCTATAACGAAGAACGAGAATGGATAACACGTGTTCTAATGGCACAAACTGGAGAATCGAAAGGAAAAACCACTACACACGTGCACTGGAAAAAAAACGCTGCTTGCCGTCATCGGTTCACCGACCGAATATAACGGCAAAGCGGCTCCAGCCGGTCACGGTGAACGCTCCTCAAGGTCCTATGGGCACATTCCAGCTGACGATGAAATAACGTGCTCACACGACCGCCGCTCACGCGCAAAGAGAATGATGGTAGGTCATATAACCTAAATTAGAACACGACCACTGACAATTCTCACTCGTCTAATAACACGATTGATTGCAGGCAAAGGCACTACAGCCATACAGCCTCAATCCGCTAATGTTTTACTAAAAAATAATTAGGGGATGGCATTTGAAAAAAATTATGTTACAATTGATTTATAATATCAAGTATAGATTTCAAATTCCTAATTTAGGATTTCAATACTGTAGATATTGTTACGTGCTGGAGTTCGATATAAACAATTAAAATACCGGTATTGCGATAAAACACCAATTAGGACTTTATTAGCACTAGATCTCTATTAACTAGACTATCTCTCTGATCATGAAATGTTAATTTGCAAACTAAAATTTAAACTGCGCAACTGCATTGCAAAGAAAATCTCAAGACGTATTGAAATTATAGACAAAGAGGCCTTCTATAAGATAATGCAAGATGTGAAATGTACCTGGGCAAATGAATCTGCCATATGCAATGGTAAATCGGAGTTACTTTGGCAATCAGCTAAAACAACTATCAAGGCATCAGTCAATATCTCTCAGCCCAAGGTGAAGGTGGTAAAGCATCAGCATTGGATGTCGAGTAACACGTGGAATCTTATAGAAAAGCGCAAGGAGAAAGCATCCAGAGTCAACATGGAGAGACTTAATCTGCTTAGCTCTGAAATACAAATTGCTTGTCGTAAAGATCGCAATATGGAGCTCAACACCATTAGCATAGAACTCGCGCAGAAATTTGAAACCAGGGATCTTCATATGAAAATAAGAACAATCACGAGACAAGTTAAACCAAAGTCCTGGGCAATAGAAAACTCTGCCGGTAATACTGTTACAGAAATTAAGCTCATTGTCAAGGTCTGGGAAGATTATTGCAAGTCCTTATTTCTCGATAACCAAAGACTAATGGCCCCTGAACCTGGAAATGAAATAGCCACAGAACAGAGCGGAAATAGAGGCTGCTGTAAAAACCTAGAGTGTGGCAAAGCTGCAGGCGCTGATGAAATTCCTATAGAAATATTTATGGTTATGGGGGATGTTGGTGTGGACATCTTACACTCCATTTGTCTACAAATATGGAAAACGAGAGAATGACCTAAGGATTAGTCATATTCTTTGTTCATCTGGCTCCACAAAAAAGGTTCATTTAAGAAGTGTAACAATTACTGCCTAATATCTCTGATGTCCCACGCGAGCAAGGTTCTTTTTCATATATTGAATGCCAGGCTACAGGCATATATAGGCCGAGAGTTCGCTCAAGAACAAGCTGGCTTTGTCAAAGGAAAAGGTGCACCCGAACAGATTCTCAACCTAAGACTCATCATAGAAAAAGCACGTGAGTTTAATAGTCCACTGTTTATTTGCTTTGTGGATTTTCGTTAAGCTTTTGACACGGTTAAGTGGTGGAAACTGTGGGAAATACTGTTGATGATGGGAGTGCCACAAAATCTAGTCTATCACATACGGAGACTTTATGAAAAAGGTACAGATGCCGTGCGCGTGGACGGTATCGATTCGGGGAATTTCAAAACACAGGCTGGTGTTCGACAAGGATGAATTTTCTCCCCTCTCTTATTTAATATCTATACAGAATGCATAATGCGAATAGTTTTAGAAAGCTGAGACTATTGGAGATCGGTTGATATCATACCTGAGATATGCAGACGATACTACTCTTCTTACAACAACACAAGCAGACCTAGAACGACTCCTTTCGCTTCTTGAAACTACTAGCTCCAACTTTGGCCTTACCATAAACCGCGATAAAACCAAAATGATGATGGTGGATTGTGAGAATAACAATCGACCTGACTTAAGCGTAATAGCCAATTGCAAAGTTCTCCAGAGGTACATCTATCTGGGATCCACAATCACAAATACTGGTAGTTGCGAAGAAGACACCAGAAGGCGGTGTACCATGACACGATCAGCCATGGAAAGACTAACGAAGATAGGAAAGATCACCGCATAACTTAGAACACCAAGATTCGTTTAATGAGATGCTTAGTATTTCCTATTTTCTTGCATGGAGCTGAAACATGGGTGATCCAACAAAAATGTCCTAAAAAGATTGACGCCCTTGAAATGTGGTGCTGGAGGCGCATGCTAAGAATTAAATGGACTGCACGCCGCACTAATGGATATGTCCTGCAAGAGCTTCGCATCAAACAAAGACTTTCGTCTATTGTGCAAACGCGAATTCTCAAGATGTTTGGGCATGTCATCAGAAATGAAAGTTCTCTGGAAAGATTACTGGTACTGGGAAGAGTGGAAGGTTGAAGTCCTCGCGGCCGAATACCCACAAGATGGACAGACATCATAAAATCATCTATGAACTGTTCCCTTACTGTATGCACACGTACATTCGTATGTAGGGCCATAAATAGAGAGAAACGGAGAAATCTCGCTAGAGCTGCAACGAATTTTAGAGACAATCCATAACCACGACCACTCCGCCAGGAGTGTACGACTGAGAAGAGGAATCTATTAAACTAACAAAACCACTGCACTTGATACAGCTATAATTAAACACTTAAGTATACTTATTAAAATCACTCACTATATGTTCAAACGCAATCCACAATATTCGCCTTAAAATCGCTTGGAGTTATCGCTCGTAGTCCGCTTATCGCTCGCTCTTGTAACCGAGACTGAATACCCGGCGGCGGCCGCGCGCTGCCTTTTATACCCGTCCGCCGGTACCGTCGTAGTTTGTGGAACGTTCTCGAAGGATCCAGAATAGTCGGGAACTCTCTCGCAAATTAAGGTCAATGATTACGTTTCCACGACATTCTGGAGACATCGAGACCCTTCGAGAACGTTCCATCGCCGAACCTTTCACAGTCAGATCGTCCACTTCTCGCCAATAGATGGCGCTGATTATCGGCGAGTACTAGCGTGCGTAACAATATGTTACATTACAATATCATCTACACAGCGATTAGTGAATATACAGGGCGTCTCACGGTTATGCCGTATGGAGGGAACATTTTGAACGAAAGCTATTTAGACTTCTCATAGCGTTGATCCATTTTTTCTTTACTTTAATACGGCAATCTAATGACAATGATTAAATGCTGTGAACATCTTGTGTTATCAGGTAAATAAAAAGTTAGTCACAGAAAAATAGTTTTTTTTACGCTATACTCCACAGCGATTATTTCTTTACTCCCATTTCACACGCAGTTTTTTTTTCTTTTGCGGAAAAGGTTTTATTATACCTATAAAATAATGCGTAAATTTTCTCTGTAAGACTAAGCCCAGGGTTCTATTAAGTTTCGCCCGTCTCCTTGGGCACACGGGTAGATAATATCCTGGATTAACACTTAGGCTACTCTTTATCCCGGGTAAATATAAAGCAGGACTGTTATCCCGGATTTTATTTTCTCGCGAGTGGAGCCGTCACAGTCAAACCACTGAACCCATTGCTATGCATTTTGGTAGGGAGATAGGTTAAGACCCTGGGAAGGATCTAAGTTACTTCTTATCCCCGGAAAATCAAAACCGGCACTTTAATCCCGGAAAATCGTTTTCTGCGAGTGGAACCGCAAGAAAATAAGTTTGGAGATAGTTTGAGATCCAGAGAAGGACATAGGCTACTCTTATCTCAGAAAGATAAACCGGGAGTTTTATCCCGGATTTTGTTTTCTCGCAGTTTTGTATCTTTGTATTTTTAAGGATATGTCCTTACATCACTAGCACTACTTCCTACTAATATTTTACACGTGAAAGTTTGTAAGAATGTACTATGTATGGATGGATGTTTGTTGCTCTTTCACGCAAAAACTACTGAACTTATTTTGATGAAATTTGACACACGGGTAGATCATGTCCTGGATTAACACATAGGCTACTTTTTATCCCGGGAACGTATAAAGCGGGACTTTTATCCCGGAAAATCTATTTACCGCTGGCGGAGCTGCAGGCAAAAGCTAGTCGATAATATCGACCATGCATGCACTAATGCAGTAGCGGTGAAATTATAAATTGTAACCTACACTTAACCCAAAACACAAATACAGAACCGGGTTCCGGTTAATAATGTAAGGTCGGAGAGCGGGATATGAGCCTACTGGAGAGCTGTTCTTTTATCACTTTGTTACTTGTAAATTAAAAAAAAAAACTAGGATAAGGGCACCACTGACATAAACAGGGTGTTAAACCCAAAATCAATAAATGTACATACTTTTAATCTCTGATTTAAAAAAAAAACAAATAAGAGTGTGTCCTCGATCCTCCAACACAGGGTCAGGAATCACTGAAGCTTCAACCAACTGGGGAAGTTAGCCTCCTCTCTGGTGGTGCAGGCAGTTTTGAGTCTACCCGCGACAGGCAAAATGAATAAAGAAAATTGTATGTATGAGAACCCCCTGGAACAAGGACAGTATTCCAGTTTGTACACAGTATTGCAACAGTTATAGTTGTTGTGGTAGGCCAGTAACAAAAAACATACCGGGAAGGAATAGAGAACCCGCAAGTTCGGCATTCAGTTCTCCTGTCAACTTCCGCGTAGGATTCCTGATATATCCTTCCGATAACGAAGATCGAGAATTTATAAAAACGTTTTGCGGCGCCCTCCGGCGAATTGAAAGGACAACCACTACTCACGTGCACAGAACAAAACGCTCTATGCTGTCATCGGGTCACTGACACGGATAGGACGCCCCAGCTGATCACAGCGAACACTCCGAGAGGTCCTTGACCAAGCCTTCGTAATTTATGGGCACATAAGAGCCGAAGACAAAATTACGTGCTCACACGCTTGGTGCTCCCGCGCAAGAGGTCGAAGAGAGGTCGTGCACCTGTAGTGTTTCAATCCAATCCAGAGATGAGCAAAAATTGATACAACTGAAAATGGAACACGACTAGGCACAATTCTCAAATTTAAGTTATAAATCAAACTATTTTTATTATAAACTAGCTTTTGCTCGCGACTCCGCACGCGTGAAAAATATTTTCTGTGATAAAAGTCCCGCTTTATATTTTCCCAGAATAAGAAATCGTCTTCGTGTTAATCCAGGACATGATCTATCCGTGTGCCAAGTTTCATCTAAATCCGTTCAGTAATTTAGGAGATGTGCAGTAACAAACAAACAGAAAAACAGACAAATAGACAAAAGAATTACAGAAAACACTGCTTTGTGTTCCATTACTCTTTATTTATTTATTTGGTTCACAATTTGGAATAGGTATAGACACATATTACTTTATTTTTTTTTTTTTTTTTATTTAAACTAGTGAACACAGCATGCATATTTAACAGTTATTTATATATATTTACTGTGAACAATTGCAAAATAAATAAAAATATCTAAAAAAAATTAAGAATTTTAAAAACATTATTTCGTACAGAAGCCAGAGAACCAAAGAATATATCTAATTTCAATCAAATTCCATTACTGTACGAACAGAACCAGGAGTTATGTAGCTTCCTTTTAGTGAAAGAATTTTCAAAATCGGTTCTGTAGTTCCTGAGATTAAGCACGTTCAAACAAACAAACAAACAAACAAACAAACTCTTTAGCTTTATGATATTAGTATAGATGTGGTTATGTGCATTTTGTAACTTACCTAAAGTGCTATTATCTAGTACGACTCCCAAATCTCGAATGTTTGTTACTTCGTTTAACTGTACACCTTGCAGAAAATACGGAAGGAATGATATTTTCTTCTTCTTAGTAAACTTTATATGATAACATTTCCCTACATTTAATATCACTTTATTTTGAGAACACCATTATTTGTAAAGAGAAAAATTCGAAAACCGTAAATATGTACCTTAATATTATAAAGGCGAAAGTTTGTAAGAATGTATGGATGTTTGTTCCTCTTTCACGCAAGAACTGCTAAACGGATTTCGATGAAATTTGGCACACGGGTAGATCATGTCCTGGATAAACACATAGGCTACTTTTTATGCCCGGGAAATATAAACCGGGACTTTTATCCCGGAAAAACTTTTTTAATGCGGACTGAGCCGCGGGCAAAAGCTAGTAAAAATGAAAACAATTTACAAACTTTTTACGTTTTGATTAATTTATTAATTAATTTTGGTGAATTATTGAACTTCTATACTGAGATACCTTACCTTCAAGTTTGTCGGAACTCTCGTTACGCGAGTCCAACTCGCACTTGTCCGGTTTTAACGTATAGTATAATTTAACGGCCGTAGAGAAATGCTTAAATGTTAACTTACTTAATAGTTGATAGGAATACCTAGCGCAATTCTGCTATGGATTCTGTACAAGGAAAGGGATGTTTAACGTTATTACTTTCTTTCAATGAACGACCTCATAATATTTTAATGTATTGCTTCAATGATATTAAGTATTACGATTAATTAATGTGAAACACAAATTCAGAATGAAACACAAATTCAGAATGAAACACAAATATAGTTGGTTCACAAATATATTATTTATTTATCACGAGTCGCGCTGGACCAAGGCTCGGTCCAACGCGCGCACATTAACAACACTCGCCACGCACATAAACTATATATCGACAAAACCAAACGCCGCTACCGTATAATATGAATATAGTTAACACGAATTACAACATCTCTATAGAGGGCGCCATACACGCCGCGCCTTTGGTACATACAAAAATAAAGTTAACAGTACGCGCTCGCCGAGGCTGTAGAGTATAACCCACAGTATACTATAATAATATGCTAAGAAAGCAGGCACTGACCGCCGAGACGTGCCTCGGCCTCCCATCACGTAGGTAGCCTACGCGTCATCACAGTCTTGTAAACTCACGGACAATATCACGATATAATTTGTGTCGTACACGCTGCCGAGTTCCGCCGAGTTCGCGCTCCGCCGTATGCCAAATATCGCGTCGCGTTCGTGCGCCGCCGACCACCGTCACCCTCGCCACGACCGCGATCGCACCCGCACTGCGACTTGAGAACTATACCTTTATATAAACTCTATAATATATAACATCTATATTGACACACATACGACCGGAACGTTACAATAATTTATTTATCGATTCTTATAACTAACAGCTGTGCCGCGCTGTGCCGCGCTGTGCGCCGCGACCACGCCGACACGGCGCGCCCCTCACACACTTATAACAAAAATATAACACTCCGCGCACAGCACCGAGTGTAGGCCCGGCTCGCTGCGTGCCGCATATCATCAGGCAGCTACCGAAGCTCAAGCCGATAATATTAAAAAATTCATAAACTCTTCCAAACGCTTAATAAATACTATGCATACAAAAATAGCTCCGAAGTGCTTACTAGAGGAAACGATTGGTCCGAGGAATACGAATTAGGTACGAGAAGGTAAAGAGATCGCTGGTATGAGAGGATAGCCGATATGCGGGAACAAAGGGGAAAAGGCGGAATACTGCGCTTAGTTGAGTTTGCCGCAGTCTGAGATGAGGATGGTGCTGTGCGGCTTGCCAGCGCTGTCGCCAGTACGGCTCAGCTGGTCGACCAGCTCGAGCCCCTCCACTACGAACGCAAAGATGGCGGTGAAGCCGCGCATCTCGCGCAGCACGATTCGGAACTGCGAACCGACCAGGCCGAGGTTGTCGTGTCGCTTCTGAGAGCGGCGCATGCCCACCGTGCCGCGAACCGCTACCATACGCGTATCGTCCGGCATAAAGAAGCTCTCCTCGAATACGCTGCGTCCGCCGCGCCCGTTATTTAGCTCGAAATCTCCCGTGATGACACTCTCGTTCTCCCAGCACTGGAACACGCTGCAGCCGCGGTACCCGACGCCGAGCTCGCCCGTCGACAGCACGCTAAAGTTGCGCGCCATCCGCGGCGCAACGTCGTCGCGCACTTCAATCACGATGCGTCCAAAGGGCGCGCCGTTCATCTCCAACTCGAAGAAGAATAATGGGAAGCCGCCAGGAGCGCGTACCGGCGGCGACGTCATGGACGCCACCGATGCCGCGCCGGACGCTGGTGCCGGCTCTCCGCCTGCCTCCTCCGCCGCCTCACCCGCCAGCACCGCCGCATTGCGTGCCTCCGCCTCGCCTCCCGCTGGTTCGGGCCCTCGTCGCCGCGCCCATTGCCTCGCGAACATCTGCGCCGCACAGTAGTTGCCCAGTAGCAACACTGGGTCGCGTCGCTCGGCGCCCGCCGCCACCGATAGCAGACCCGTGCCCGCACCTCCTAACGCGCGCCGCATCATCTCGAAATCGATGGGAATCGTCGCGTACCGCACCAGGTCGTCGAGGCGCGCCATCGCAAGCGCCTCGGCGTGACGAGCACGTACGCGATCACGCTCTGCGGCGCACGCAGCCAACGAGCTGGAGCCACTTCCCGTCGCCGAGTCCGTCGGAGCAGCTGCCAGCTCTCCCTCGAGCCGCAGCTTAAGCACAGTGGCCGCGTCAAGCGCGCGCAATAGTAGATCGCGCTGGCGCACGGCGAGGCGCTGCAGGTCGGTGCGCAGGTCGCGGGTTTCACGAGCCAGCAGCGCGCGCGCCTCGTGCGTGGGGCGCAGCGCGTGCGAGTGCGAAGAATGCGCGGGACATGCGCGGCACGCACGCTGCGAGCACACGCAGCACCACAGCGCGGGCAGCGCGTGCGCGGCGCATGTGCCGTCCTCAGGGGGGAGCGGCATCGCGACGATGCCGTTGGGCGGCGGCAGTGCAAGGCGGCGCGTGAGCGCTAGCACCGGCCCGTGCGTGGGCAAAGACTCGGCGCGTCCGTCGGGCAGCTCGGTGCGCTTCCAGCAGTGCGCGCAGTACACGTCGCGCCCGGCATCGAGCACGGTCCGCGCGCACGCGAGGCAGAAGTGGTGTTTGCACGCCAGCACCTTGGGCGCATGCTCGCCGTCGTCGAACACTCGTCGGCAGCTCGAGCACAACGTCAGCTCTTCGATGTCGCCAAGGGGGGAGCTCGCCATCTGCGGACGAGCATCGAGGGTGTTATTAATGTGGTTAACAAAGGTTAGTGGGTGCGAGTCGGGGCCGGGCGGCACTCACCTGGTCAGCCGGGGCGGCGGCGCTGGGGCGAGGCGGTCACGCGGCGGGCGCGCGCGGCATGAGGCCAGACCAGACCTTTGTCCCGCAGAGGGCGATCGCTCAGGACCGTTGTGTCGCGTTGCCCGATTTGATCACATTTTTCCGCGGCTCGCGTTCGCTTGAGCGCCGGCCTCGGGTGTCTCCGTCTGTGTCGTCTACTGAGCCGGGATCGATGTTGCCTGCCACATCATTTTACGTTTTGTGTACACACGCCATGTTGTTTCTGGTTTCTGCGCGGCGCTTCACTCCGTTCGATCAACAGATTACATCCCGATGACGTGACTTTGTTGCGAGGTACTTCTCTACATTCCATATCGACACGCAAAATGTAAAGTTGTTTTGTTCTATAAGAATATCATGAAACTTCTATTATAAACAGAATACTAAATAAATATTATCTATACACATTATACCGGTAACCACGACTCACTTGCACGGACCGATTAATGACATTTTTTTAACTAAAAGTTTGCTAAACATAATACCTCTATAGAAATAAAATGTTGTATTATAATATACACTAGAAATAAAACTTGTCACATTTCTTTGCACTATCACGATGACACGATAACATATGAAGTGTCACCGCAGCGAGGTTAGTGCGTCGGGTTAGCTTCCACTGTGAGCAACTTCATGTGGTTCAACGTGACATTAGGTTGATAAAGACGGGCTCGGGCCGCAGTCGCGGCGCGTTCCCGCCGGTCGCCGCTGCATGTGTTATCACGGTGACCGGTTATCTAGCGGCAGTCGCGGCCGATGGCGATACGTGTTGATATGTCGACGGCGGGCGGCGGCGGTGCCGGTTGCTCCGCGGCGCGGCCTCGACCCTCCACGCACGGATCGATCGCGAGCGGGCGTGTCGACCGCCGCACCGCTGCGTTGCATAACCGTGATCACTGCAAGTGCGCTGCCACCTGACGGTGTGACCACTGGGCACCGCGCGTCCCTCGCACTACGCTCGGCCGCCGCGCTGATCGTATGAGCTTACGTCATACGATCATACACCGCGAGTATATATCAATTACAAACGGGACAACGGCATGTGAACACTGGCCGCAAACATGAACTTACTGTTTTATAAAGTTTATTTAGAAACCAGCTGACCAACCTAGCATTAGCTGGTTACTGGACACTGCGAATCATTTAAATTTCGGAATTGATTTGGATGATTTTAACTATAAGTAGGTACTGCGGACAAATAATTATATGGAATTACTTTGGATCAGTTCAACGGAGAGTAATCGCCAGGATGAAGAATTATATGTGTGTTTGTTCACCACATCTTGACGTAGGTTGAATTGTTCTTATGGCACTGCCGACATAAGAAAAACAACGGAGCACGCGCGACGTCCTCATCATTGCCTGCGCAAGTACTAATTAGTAGGTAAAACCTCATTAACACGATGAAATTATTGTTAGCAATAAGGCGCCATTCATTTATTTTGTAAGACTATTTTCGCTAGTTTTTGACCCCCTCACTATAAATAAAAGTAAGAATGGGCTGACTCCCTCCCCCTCTGTTTAATATTTACTACGTAAGATTCTATGGGAAAATTAATACACATTTCTTCAATCTTCAATTTTTTTCAATGTTTCCATTAAAAATAAAATCATTGACCAGACACTACATGGCCATTAATATGTATAAAAATCACAATATAGAAGTACTAATTGTATTAGAAAACATGGGGACGAAATCTGCAGAAGTAATAGTAGATGTGAGTGCTCTAGTATCAATGCTATAAGTCCAATTTACGAAAGGTAAATTGAAATCATCCAGTATTATGAACAAATCATCTGATTTAGAGAAGTTAACGACGTTGTGTAATGCGCATGAAAATAATTCAAGTTGTTTGTAGAGATTGTTCCTTCTGTTCTGGTTGCATATATAAACAGGTCACACGTGTACCTTACGTCCTATTTTAGGCAGTGTAATTGTGAACCATATATCTCCAGCTTGAGACCGCCAATGACAGTTTTCGTACGCGGCTAAATCTTGTCGACCAGCAGTTAACACTCCACCTCCCAGTGTCTACATTGTCGACGAATAATGCCTGTCGCGCCTAAAAACTGTATAATTATCATCAATAACTCATTACTGTCTATACTATCGAGGAGCCATCTTTCCGTCAAGCAAATTATGTCATGAGAATGCAATTTAAGGTTTCTGAGGAATATGTTTGTTTTGGTTCGTAATCCTGTCATGTTTTGATAGTAAAGCAATAAGTTATTAATTAATCTACCCGCCATTTAAATAGAGAACAATAGTAATCGCAAATATCAAGTGGGACAACCATATTGCACGATAATATGCGAGTGTAGTCGATGCCATCTCATAAAAATAAAATATTTTATTTTTGTTATGTGTAGGGTAATAATTGATAATTAAAAGTGAACTAATGTAAATGGAAAAGGAATCTTAAATCTACAAAGGGCCCCCCTATTTTTGTTTTTAAATCTTTTTCTACACTTACACACAATTACCGAGCTGGATTCCAAATTTCATCCTTCTAAGTCATCTGGAAGTGGGTTAGGTTTAGGTACTATATGTCAGTCAGTCAGTCAGACTTTTTGACCTTCATATTATCTTTATAACCGTTTGAGCTAGCTTCATGAAATTTGGGCTTCTAGATGTCCTTATGGATATAATTAAACACACGTAGTTTTATGTGTTTACGTTGAAGAGGTTTTGAATTACAGGAGGGTCAAAAGTGGCACCAAGTGGTTCGTGTAATATTACACTCGGCGCTGGCTAGCCAGTTCCTTTGCTTGAACTTGGCTTGACACGCTGCCGCGTGTCTAGATTTATTTAGTTGGATTTCTATAAAAACGTATTTTTTAGTTTCAAATGTTGTATTGCCATCGGCCCTTGATAAGTATGCCAAATTTCGATGTAATCCGACGTTTTGAAGTGGGTCAAAATCATGTTCAAAGTGCAAGTTACATACATATAGACATACATACATACGTCTGAAGCGAATAAAAGCGTGTTGAAAAAAGCGCGACATTCGAATTAGTGGTAAAAAATTTTTTTATTTATATTATATTCAAGTACAATTGATTAAAATATGGTAAGGTACTATACGCACTGTACGTAAACGGGTTGGGGAACCTTATCTACTGCAAAACCCAAACAAAAAAAACTTTTTACCAAAAATAAACAGACTTCAAAACCACTGCAAACCAAAAAATAATTCAACTTGATATTCTCTTAGTAAATTGCCAGCTAAGCCAAGGAAATACAAGATCAAATCAAGATACGAAAACATTGTTCAATTTAAATTAGGCACCGACTCCAAATATACGTATAACTAAGCGAATATCAAGTTGAATTATTTTTTGGTTTGCAGTGGGTTTGAAGTCGGTTTACTTTTTGTTAAAAAGTTTTTATTTATTGCTTTTTTGTTAGTTAATTATAGAATAGTATAAACAATACCTACATCATAGATATACGATTGCAGCATACGCGAGTCATCTGGTGTTAGTTCTTGAAGAGTTCCATTATGTATCTCCGAAGATCTTCATCAGTTCTTCATAAATTATATACTAAAACCTTCTCTGAAAACTACATATTTGAACATCGAAAACCACATCCAAATCGGATCAGTAGTTTTTGAGAAACTCGCGGCCATACAAATTTACATACATATACACATACATACGGATTGAATACAGAACCTCCTTTTTGAAGTCGGTTAATGAGGCCGAGCTTAGAGACAGTCTTCAGAGTGCACGGCGCGGCGCGGCGAAGCGCAGCGAACGGGGCCACCGACTGGTTTTGTTTATGTTTACATACTGTTTGTGTTCAAGTGGCGAGTGTTGAGTGTCGGTCGATGACTCCGGCACAACTTCATTCTGCTCCGACCACTCGCAGCCGGGCATACTTGTAACCAATCATAGTCTAGCTTAATTTAGAATACGATATTCTTCTTTAAAGTAATGGATAAGTAGGTAAATGCAAATGTATTTTCTATGAAAATGATTTTTGCACCGATTAGTTTACTGAACTATGAATCGATTATAATATTACTAAATTTTGCCCGCGGCTTCGCCCGCACGAAAGAGTTTTCCTGGATAAAAGTTCCGCTTTACATTTTCGCGAGATAAAAAATAAACCGACTTTAAAACCACTACCAATCATAAAATAATTAAAATTTGTATTCCCTTAGTACATACGTACGTATATTTGGAGTCGATGCCTAATTTAAATTGCCAGCTAAGCTAAGGAAATACACAAACAAAATTAATATACGAAAACATTGTTCAATTTAAATTAGGCACCGACTCCAAATACACGTACGTACATACTAAGCGAATACAAATTTTAATTACTTTTGATTTGTAGTGGTTTTGAAGTCGGTTTATATTTTGTTAAAAAGTTTTTATTTATTGCTTTTTTGTTAGTTAATTATAGAATAGTGTAAATTTTCAGCATTCACATTCACAGCATTCACATTGCAGCATTCACGAGTCCTCTGCTGTTAGTTATTGAAGAGTTCAATTGAGTATCTCCAAAGGTCTTCATCAGATCTTCATAAATTATATACTAAAACTTTCTCTGAAAACTATGTACATTTGAACATCGAAAACCACATCCAAATCGGATCAGTAGTTTTTGAGAAACACGCGGCCATACAAATTTACATACATACATACGGATCGAATACAGAACCTCCTTTTTGAAGTCGGTTAAAAAGTAGCCTTAAACTTTCCCAGGGTCTCGATTCTCAAACAATCTCCACACCAAATTTCATCGAAATCCGTTCGGTAGTTTTTGACTTTATCGCGTACAAACTTTGTCACCTCTTTACCCTCTGGTTTGAATTTCGCAAATTCGTCTTAGTGACCACCTACGTCGTAAAATGTAAATTATTCGATCACAGGCATTGCCCTACCCTTGTATCTTGTATTTGCATTATCATATACATAAGCGGTGTTTGACGGGTTAACCCCTCCTATCATTTTCTAAACAGAAAGGTCTCTTCCATCCCCGTTCGAACCAAAAGGGTCGGTAATTCATATTTCTTGTCTAGATTGTATGGTAGCTAACCGAGCCCATTAGTGGTGGAAAAAAAATAAAGTAGGTATAACGTAAATTTTGAATACATATAATTTTATTATAGGTGTTCGTGGTTAGTGTATTATACTAGAGTGCGATTTGCGTGTTTCCAGGAGCGCGACGTGTACGGCAATGAGGTGGGAGTGTCCGCGAAGCGCGTGCCCGTCGCGTACCTGCTGGTGGACGTGCCGTGCGGCGTGGCGGCCGCCTCCGCTACGCCGCTCTTCAGCTCTCGCGCCGCTTTCCCGCCCGCCAACCGCCCGCTGCAGCATCACCTGCAGACGCTCAAGGCGCTGCACACACATCTGCAGGCGAGCGACTCGTTCCTCGAGGCCGCTTCCGACCTGCACGTGTTGCTGTACTTGGCCACCAACGAGGCGCTCCCACTGAGCCTCGACACGCTGCAGCCGCTGCTGGCAGCTGTGCTGGCGCGGGACTCGGCCGCAGCGGACGCGTGGCGCGCGGACCCCTCGGCCGCCACGCTCGACCACCTGGTGCGCGCCGCCGCCGACCACGAGCCGGAGCCGGCGGCGGGGCTGGGGGGCGTGGGGGGAGCGGGGGGCGCCACCTGGACCTGCCAGGTGTGCACCTTCCACAACCACAACCAGCGGGACGCGTGCGAGATGTGCGCCATGCCCAGGTGAGCCTCACTTACAATAATAATGGACTGTATAAAAACAATCTGCGATGCAAGTTTGTTTGGTTATCATTTACGGTATTTTACTATATTTGATTTTGACAATTATTCCATATGCTATCCATATTATATTTTGTGGACTAAGGCCTAACCCCTCTCAAATGTAGAGGAGGACCGTGCTCAGGATTAGACAGTATACAGGGTGATTAGTAATATGACGTATTCCCGTAAGGAGCATGTAGATTGGGTCAAAAGTAATCGATTTTGTCCCATAACGCCCTATACAGAACTTAATAGTTTTCGAGTAATTTAAGATTTATTGAATTTTAAAATAAAGCACTTATAAGATCAAATAAAATTCAATAATAAAAAAAGAAGACGTGTGGCACTCGGAGACTGCCGCGGTAAAGCTATTGCTTAGCATTTTTTATCAACTTATTTATACTAATATTATAAAGCTGAAGAGTTTGTTTGTTTGTTTGAACGCGCTAATCTCAGGAACTACTGGTTCGATTTGAAAAATTATTTTTGTGTTGAATAGACCATTTATCGAGGAAGGCTTTAGGCTATATAACATCACGATGCAACTATTAGGAGCGAAGAAATAATGGAAAATGTGAAAAAAAAACGGGGAGAATTATTCGTCCTTGAGGGCTTCCATTGCGTGCGCTGCGAAAACGGTTCAAGATACCAAAAATATATGTATGAAAGAATTATTCCTCTTGAAATGATCTTAAAAAAATGTCCACGACAGTATATGTCCATCTTTTAATATTAACTCACTAGAACCGTTTTTATGGTAATCAAATTTGATCGAAATTAATGCATTATTTGTTAAGAGTTGTATCAACGTCATAGTCATAGAGTGATTCAACGGGAAGGTTTTTATGTACTTTTAGCCCGGAAAAACTTATTAACGCGGGCGAAGCCGTGGGCAAAAGCTAGTGTAATTATAATTATTTTTATTTTATTTTTTCTATTGTCCAAATTTCACTCGTGTCCTAACGCCGAAACTCTAAGCAGGCAATTCTAATATTTAAAACCTCTTTGAACAGATATAAAATAAAATCTTTTTAAAAATTCAAACTTAGAATCACGTTTGACATTTCGACCTTTTATCGTTTAACATACAGCTCATATACTCTTACATAATATTGTATTCTTACAAGACTGCGATATTAAATTTACTTATGGAATTTTACATATGGTTGTGATAGAGCTGAAACAGAGAGAGGGTGTCAAGTTATTTTTTCGTTACGGAATTTCTGGATTGGGTCTCCACGCTCAAGGCCCGCGATAGAAGCTATGCAATAGCTTAAACAAATAGTTTAAAATAACTGAAAAACACGCTTTATAGAAAATCCAACTAAAAATAGATTTGTTTTTCATAAATTTGAATTAACCCGGCAAGCCCCGCCTATATAGGGGAAACCCTATATACTCGGACGCCGGCGTCCATAGCGGGGCTTGACGAGTCAAGAATAGTGTAAATAAGACAAAATGTATTTTATTGTAAATAAAGCGTGGGGTGCATGGTTTCAATAGTTGTCAATATTTTATAGACACAATTTGAGTTGAAGCATAAAAGGATAGGATTATCATTTTGACAATATCTTAAAAAGCACCCCACGGTTTTTTTTACAACAAAACGTATTTTTTTCTTATTAAGCCCCGACAAAAAAGTGAGGAGTTATAAGTTTAGGGTGTGTATCTGTATGTCTGTCTGTGGCATCGTAGCTCTCAAACGAATGGACCGATTTGAACGCGATTTTTTTTTTGAAAGCTGATGTGACTGCGATGGTTCTTAGCTATAATTTATGAAGATCTGTTCAGGCCTTTGAAGATTATCAGGTCATTTCCAACTTAAAAAGTCAGAATGATTTTAAATTTAGTGTTCCGTGACTTTGGAAATATTTATAAACATGAGCTGATTCTGCGGCGTCAAGTAGTCTGCGGGATACCCAACTCCTTAGCAACTTATAGCAGATATAGTGTGTTAGGGCACATAAAGGTGGGCTCAATGAGTAGGTGATAGATAGTTGATTATCAAGGCCTGATGATGTAGAATAAAGTAATTTTTAAAGTTTGAAATAAAATTTAAAACCCCCGGCACAAAAAATCTCTAAAAAGTAAAATAATAATAGTGTCTTTGACGTTTAAGTACCTCGTAATATTTTGACCCAAGCGTCCTCACGTCGGGGGACCGAACTTCGGACAAGGGAGATGAAAATATTATGATTTTGATTGTTTTTTATGTTAGATTTTAAATGAAATAAATTATTGATAAACATTATAACAAAATATGAGTAAAATAGCCTATTGTCGAGGTCCCGAACACTCGGTCTAAATGCAGCGTGTTTGTGTTGCAGGAACAGTGCGATGTAAATATAGTGGCGCGGCGGCACTTCTCTAGCTTGTTGGTCGCGTGCGAGGGATGCGGCGCAGTGTGACGCGGTGTGACGCGGTGTGACGCAGTGTGACGCGGTGTGACGCGGTGGGTCGCAATACTCGGCACTCGGATGGTGTGTGTGGCGCTCAACGTGACGTCACAACTCGCCCCGTTAACAACATTCCCATGTGTGTGTCGACTCTCGCCACCTGCCACTTGTTCCGAATTGTCTTTTATTTGAAATTGTTATCTAACTTAATAGATTTATATTAAAATGGGAGTTGCGTTTTGATGCCTTCACAACAGTAAGCACTGCGTATAATGTTGATGTTGCAAATGTCGCCAAAGTTTAATATTTTATAACTAAAATTAAATAAACTGATTGGCGATTTTTTTTAATTACGTAGGTACTTCACTTTATTATGTGCAGCTCATGATTCAATATGAATTTACATCTTTGCCTTACTATGAAACCTCATAGTAAAACATTGATGAAAATTGTTTATTGACTCGTCAAGCCCCGCTACGGACGCCAGTGTCCGAGTATATAGGGTTTCCCCATACATCTATATATTAAGCGGGGTTTGACGGGTTAAATAAATTTGGCTTTGCGTGTGTTCAGGTTCAGTTCATTGCAAACTTAGTTTAGTTCCGAAAGAATTGTACTGATCTTTGCTACTAGGGTACCTCACTGTTCATCACATGAATGAATGAAATGAACACAACATTGCGTTCGAGTAAATAATATTTGAAGCTGTCAGACGACGTCACACGTTCAACACCGTACGTCTGCAATCAGCGACCATATAGCTTCTATACGGCTAATAACAGGCGATCAGTTTCGAGAAGCACATCTGATTAATAGATCAGATGTAGCTATTCCTTCAGTTTTTTAAGTCAACTGCTACCACAGTTGTAAGCCGTAAACACTTCCACATTATCGATTTAATAAATATTTTAATCGCCTCTTGCACAAAACAGTGGTGTTATAAATAAAAAGAGACCGGGCTTTCTGAGAAATAGCATTATATATCATATTTATGTCAATTTGACTGAATCAATTAATTTTTAAAAAATCTGAATATTCATCTTATACCGGCCATTATATATTTAAAATTTCAGCATTGAGGCCAGTTAGGGAAGACCGGGGATGGTTGGCGATAGGAGCAGGATGAATAACAGTCAATAACTCGAGCTATTTTAAAGTGTTGCGTCGTCCTGATATACACGAAAAACTGTTAACTGTTTACAAATCTTCACCGCAAACGCGGGACTGCGGGCGCACGTAATCCGGGTGAAAAAACGATTCATCGAAAAATGATCTTTGAAGCAATTTAAAGTAAGAGTTTAGTTACCCGTCAAGCCCTGCTTATATATATATATATAGATGTATGCGAAAACCCTATGTACTCGGACACCGGTGTCCGTCGCGGGGCTTGACAGACTACTGATTATTTTAGTGTATTTTTTTTATATTTGGTCACAATTTTGAGGTACTCACATGGTTAAAATTA
The DNA here is from genome assembly GCA_949316025.1 of Lapara coniferarum. Taxonomy (NCBI): domain Eukaryota; kingdom Metazoa; phylum Arthropoda; class Insecta; order Lepidoptera; family Sphingidae; genus Lapara; species Lapara coniferarum. The sequence goes on from OX438920.1 coordinate 40,857,357, forward strand.
AAAAAAAGTTGTTTGGGACTGGTAGACAAACTTTGTATTGGGGCTAGTCGACTACCTAGAAATTGTGCTACGTAGTAATCGAAATATTCTTCACATGGAATAAAATGAGTGTTTTTAATTATCTCTATTATCGCGTTATCTCTATTCCTTAATTATTTAGCATTACATGACAAGTGACGCATCCAATAAAAATCGTGTTTATATGGCTACGTAAAACCTAATGATGTTGGCACGGCCATTGGCCAATCTTAATGCAGTACCCCACTTTCTCAAACCTCAAGAAGTTGACAGAATTCATTTGAAGCAAAATATTGGGCATCGGATTACTTAGGGGCTTATATTGTCGCTGTTTGCAATTGACTATCCTCTATAACAATAATTATGGTCCGCGCGCAAGCGCTGCTCCTCGGCCTCGAGTCTTGCGCCGCTGCGGTCGCCACTCGCCTATCTGTCAACCTATTCACTGACATAAATATCTATGTACTTCCAAGAATCTTCTAGGGTGTGATAATTTTGCTTGCATTAATTACACTATAATTACGAAGTATGGTAGTTGACTATTTTATTTTAAATAGTCAAATATTTTTATAAATTAAACGTACGACATGAAAAATCCAGCGGAATAAAATTTATGAATATGCTGCCGGCCTGCTCCCAGCAGTAGGTAATTGCTGCCACGTAGCCCTCTATACTCTGTCACTGCATCGTAATGGCCCGTGGCAAATTCTACGGGGCATTTCTGTGGCGTTATCCCCGTCACGCCACGCCACTATCTGTCGCCAACTCTCCTCGTCACGTCGTGGCATGTGCGCGCGCAACTCAAATGTTTTTTGTTATGTAACTTATTGCAGGAGCATGGCGATGGCGCGCCTCGCGATGTTTCGTTTTGTATGAGAGAGTTAAATATAGTATAAGTACACATAAGTTTCTCGTGTTTTATTTTTGTATGTGTATGTCACGCCCAAAGACCGAAAACGCTCATTGAGCGATTAATTGGCTCAAGTGCGCGTCGTGGTCACTGCAAAACATCCATGTCGCGAAATTCGTGTTATGACTCCTATCACAACACCCACGACGCGCTGTGACTATCACAGAAAGACCACAAAGCGAAGTTAGTGTTGTGGCTGTCGCATAACAATAGTTTATTTTTTTATGACCCCGAAACTCTAGGTGTCAGAACTGAGTCGCATAACAATAGGTTCGTTTTGTGGTCTTCACACGTCGCGAGCGTTTCAATACGAGCCATAACACGAATTTCGAGGTGTGGATGTTTTACAGCGACCGCGACGCGTTCTTGAGCTAATTATTCGCTCAATGAGCGTTTTCGTTCTTTGAGCGTAACATGACCTATATTAAGTTCCCTTTTTATTATCTTCATAATATGCCTATTATAAGTTTCTAGATAAGTAATAAATATCCAACTGGAATAAAGACTGAGCTTCGGTTATAAGACTATGTATAAACTATTATAATCTCCGATTTTATTATTATACATTTTTGTAGGGTACAAGAGAAATGATGAAATAAAAAATACATTTTGGGTTTTGTAAAAATATTTATTCGTTTATTATATACAATTTAGCTAGCGGCGCGCGGGACGAGATGCAGGAATTAACTAGTCGTTGATTTCCTATCACTTGATTAATGATGTTGATCACATTGCGAGAATAGAAATTTACATTACGCATTTACACACAAAATACATTATAGAAAAATTATTTTACTCTTAACATCATAAAAAATTACGTTCACCACACTATTTAAACATATAGCCTATAGGTAATACAGTTCATACTGTGTAGTATAATATCTACATATAATAAATATTCTTTTTTCGACAAATGTTATAAATTTGGAATACCTTTTTGTACCGACTTTTCTAAAGTTTATAAGTTGGCAGTGTGTTCATTTATGACGTATCCAATGTCACATCGGTCAGTGCGTTATTATTTCGCGTGCGCATGCGTCGCGTCCCGTGCGCCTGCGTCGACTCACACAGTTATTAAATCTTTTTTTGAATACATTTGTCCATAGTACAACGTACGTAGTATAGATACTTCCATAAAGTGAGATATGTACTTCTGATGGTGAGCCGACGCTTATAACAATTGAAACAGTGTAATTGCAGGCGATTCTGAGGGCACGCCGCGTGGCCAGCAGAAAGCCAGATGAAGTCGGGCGGTGTGCGCTGGTGCCGTCAGAAGGGACCCGCGTTGCTTCGTAACTATATTTGGTAGGTACATAATAAGGTGAAGACGCCAAGGCGCCGAAGCGGTACTCCCGTCGCGTAGGAATAAACTTACATTCGATGCTTTAACAATAAAATGAACACCGTGGAGCGAGAGAGTGGGTCCTACGGAGCGCTACATTGCGGGTGACATGACGCACACACGAACGGCCATGTGCCGCTACAATGTCAAATAAAACAACACGAACGTGAACTGATTGTAATTGGTCGGGAGACGAAAAAGTAACACACAAGTTAGCCTCTCGCGACCCATCACAATCAAACGACACAGACGTTCTTGTATTTATATCGCCGTGTGGCCCCTCCGCTACACGCTGCAGGCTATACTGTAGGTACTACAGCGGTTGCACGTCGCTCCACGGCGCCTCGGAGCGCCTCTCTCCACTAAACATAGTCTAAAACTGAGCGAGCCCACACCGCCGCCGTATTATTTACAATTTATTGACAGCATTTTTCAGATTTTTTTTCTATTTTTGCGGCAGCTGTGGGCACGTGATTAAAACTAAATTGTCGCTTTTTCACGCACAATCACAAACACATAGCCAAGCTCTCAGTGCGTTCGTCGTCCGTCGTGTCTCACAACTATAATATATAGTACCTAAAGTATCTAACTACGTACTAGACACTAGTGCTCCATAAACGCGTATGTTCCGTCAGCCACATAAATAATAAATTAGCTGAACAAATTCAAAATTTCAAATCACTTCAACGCGCTAAGTTTAATTGAAACTTTTCATTTTCTTTGTGGGAAGTAAATTTAATCGCTATTATTTTATTTTAGTGAAGAGAAAACAAAAATTGGTGAGAACACGAAAGTGTACACGCGATTTGAAATTTTGAATTTGTTCAGCTACTTATGTGGCTGACTGTACACTACCGAGTACAGAGAGGTACCTTTCCACCCGCGCACGCCGTGTTCGTAAATCTATTTATTTTATATATTTTTTTTATTATTTATAAATTATAAAAGAATATAGTCGAAAAAGTTAAGATTCTATAATAATGTGTAGGTAGTATAAAACAATCACACGCCTATACAAAAAGATTTGTCAATGCATCTATTTCCTATACGAAATATTAAAGTGACGCGTGACGTCACGTAACGTAAAACGTATCGCGTTCGTTCAGACTATAACTAAGCTCCGATGATTAGTCCTTACTTCACAAATTAAATTATTATTGGAAAAAATGTACAGTCAGCCACATATTGTAGTTGAACAACACTACACTTTTGTGTTCTTACCATTTTTTTTATTTCTTCATAATAATAAAATAACAGGCATTACTTTATTTCACACAAAGAAAAAAAGAATCAATTATACTTAACGCATATAGGCAATTTGGAATTTTGAATTTATTAAGTTACTCATGTGGCTGACTGTACATAATATTGCTTCTGTATTAAAATTGAATATCCATAAAACAGCAGTGATAAGTTGACGCGGATCGCGACACATGTCTACTGCAAGTCCTAATTAAAACTTTTAGGGACCAGGTCTTTTTGGACCTTTTTGACAGGTAATAAAAAAATGACAAGTCGATTGATGATGAAAGTTTCATCCTATAACAATAGTTAATTAAGAACCTGCATTAGGTGACACATCAGACAAGCCAGAATTTAAATAAAACATAATATAGGTACGTAACAGGTACGCGACCCGACGCCGGGCGTCACTAGCGGCGGCGCGTGAGGCTGGCGGCGACGGGTCGCGTTACACACAGTACGCAAGCCTCGCCCCACGCCGACCACACCTTGCCTTATAACGTTATGGCTTCGGCACCGCCTCAACATAGCCTATGAAAAAACGATACAACGATACTTATTCATAATTATTATCACTGCCTTGTTATTGATTTTTACTATTAGATTGACATTCAAATATGCCAATCATGTACAAAATGTACCTTATGACCCAGTTTTTTGCATCGCTTATTCATTGCTTTCTTAAGGAGAATCGACGACCGAGTGATAAATGGCGGGCGCAACTTTAAGTTGGAATGTACTATGGACCGCTGACGTCACGTCACAGCTCACATATAGCACAAGGAGGTGTTTAGTGGTCGCGGACATAGAATGGCGCTAGTCGGTGTGAGTCGGTACGGGGCGGCGCACGTTGGTGCTACTGCGCGGAGTCGTCGTCAGCGGGCGAGGGGCCGGCGGCGGGGGCGGGGGCGGCGCGCATCGGCGGGAAGTGCCTCGGGTCGCGCAGGTCGAAGGGCCCGCGCGGCGGCGACGGCTCCATGGCGGCGCCCAGCTCGCACGCGCGCTCCGACTCTGCGCAACACCAACACCGCTCGCTACTCGCGCTCCGGACGCACCGGACGCACCGGACACACCGGACGCACCGGACACACCGGACGCACCGGACGCAACAACGATACACTACGGACTGCGCGCGTAACTCGGCAACATATTACATGTACACATAAATGACTACCGGCCCGGCGCCCGGTACCAATATTCAGTTTTAACTGCACCCTAGTGAAATTTAAAATACGTCGTAAAATTGTAAGTGTAATTCACAAATATTTAAATATAATATATTTTTGTTTAAAATTGCAAAAGCGGTCAGGGGGCTTAAAAAATAAAAGCCCCGTATAGTATAGTAGTCGCGCAGTCGCACGGTGTGTCGTCGCGGTATGCGCGGCGGACGTCAGACAGACACAGTGTTGAAATCCACGCGGCACCCATAAAGCCCACAACCACGATAATATTATTTACTACAGTATTGTGACTCGGTCTTGAAATAATTGCCTACAGCAGCGCAATACACGCGATAGGGCTGCTCGCTATAGTTTTAATATCATCTACCTACCTGAGTTACTTTCTAGTTTTGTAATAAACTCATTTGCAAAAAAAACGGGCACCTAAGCAATGAACCATTTCAAATGTTACTATTGGTTTGTTTGATAATTATAGGTAGTTTTACTTTCACAATTTTGTAAATTAATAAGCAAATAATCGTTTTCGTCAGTGTTATCATAAAATTTTGATAAAATTTATGGGTTTTAATGTTAAAGTTCACTAGTAGTGTATGCTCGCTAGTAGTGCATATGCTCGTGAAGTAAAAGTTAACAAAGATTTTTGTTTGTTTTTTCTTTAATAAAGTAAAAGCAGATAAATGTTTAGTATCGAGTGTGACCCCCTCTAGCTGAAATCACAGCTTGAATTCGTCTGGGTATGCTAGCGAGGATATCCCGGATACTTGCTTGCGGAATACGTTCCCACTCCGCAGTAATCACATTCTTCAGCTCTCTGATGGTTTGCGGAGCCGGTTGTACTGATCTCACGCATCGTTTCAGAACGTCCCAGACATGCTCTATAGGATTGAGGTCGGGACTTCGAGCTGGCCAATCCAAACGACGAATGCCGACCTCTTGCACATACGCTTCCACATCGCCAGACCGGTGGGCGCGAGCGTTGTCATCCATAAAAATTAAGTCTTCGCCTAAAGCGGCCAATGCGGGTTGTGCATGAGGAATAAGAACTTCCGTTATGTATCGATGTCCAGTCAGTGAGCCGTTTTCAATGAAGACTAACTCTGTACGATCCATTGAATTTATTCCTGCCCAAAACATAATAGAGCCCCCACCATAAGGTGTGATTTCTACAAAACAAGCCTCTGCAAAGCGTTCTCCTCGTCTTCGTAGCACTCGCCGACGTCGATCTTCACCGAACAGAGATATCCTGGCTTCATCGGAGAACAATACCCTATTCCAGTCTTCTTGAGTCCATGACTCACAATTTCGAGCAAACCTAAGCCTGGCAACTCTGTGCTCACGGAGTAACTTAGGGCCGCGGGCCGGGCGATGACTGCGTATATTGGCCGCGAGCAGCCTCCTCCTGACCGTCCATAGACTAATATGCACATTTCTTACTTCTTCGAGGTTGTTCTTAAGGTCCACATACGAAGACTTGCGATTTCTCAATGCGCGACTCACAAGAAAACGATCATCCCGTGGTTGGGTACATGGTTTTCTTCCAGAACCAGGCCTTCTCTCGACGGAACCGGTGTCTTGATACCGCTGCCAGGTCCTTTGAACCGTCGAGCGACTCACACTTAGCCTCTGAGCCACGAAGCATTGGCTGCAGCCCTCTTCGAGCAGCGCAATAATTTTGGTAGCTTTTACCACTTTCTCTAACATTATTGAGACAGCTAAACAGCAATAAATGAAGCTTTGACAATTAAGAATATGAAATAAATTCATAAAAATTGACTAAAAGTTATGAAAACCGATATTATCTTTTGGAACTTCGCACCAAAAATGTAGGATAAAAAGTGGTTTTCTGTAAAAACGAGCATCAAACGAAAATTTTAATTTAGAACATACTGTTTTAAACACCACAGCATTTTTAAAACCGGTCAGTAACATGTACAAATGATTGAAATCATTTTGGTACCGTATTTTTTTAAAAAAGAATTAAAATCCAAACCGCCCGTTTTTTTTGCAAATGAGTGTAATAGTAAAGAATATTAATTTTTGTATTTAAACGAATGAAATTCGATGTGAATAAATAAAAAAAAAAAAAAGAAATACGTACCTATTAAAAAAGTATCAAATTATGTACTAGTAGGTATATAAGAACTATTTTATTGTCTTTAACCTTTCGGAGTGTCCAGGTAATTTAAAAAGGTTAACTCTGGGTGCGTTATTGAAGAATTCAAGCAACCAAAAATATTACAATATAGTTTGTAATTAGGGCTGCCATCCGTCCGGATTTCCCCGGATTTGTCCTAGTTTGAAGGGCGTCCGGGGGCCGTCCGGCAGGGTTTTAAAAAGTGTCCGGGCAAAACCCGGACATTTTTGTTGTCAGGGAAAATCCATTTTTTTATGAGCGACAAATTGGAATAAATCTTAGTTAAAAATTCATTGATTTCCCTGCATTCAAGAAAGAACGGCAAAATACTTTTTCAGAGGTGTCCGGGGAAAGACGCATATTTCGCCCAAATGTCCGGGATTTTTGCCGTGTTTATCCGGCGTCGGCAATTTAGATGATGGCAGCCCTATTTGTAATTGATCTTTGCCATATTAAGCAAATACTGGTACTTATTTCAATCAAATATTCACAAATAGCACGCTTACTGTTTACAAAAACATCACACCGTTCGTTCGTCACTGCGGCGTCGCGGCGCATTCGCGACTGTTGTGTACCGAGTGCGGAGTGTATTATACCGAAATCGAGGCGCGAAGGTATGACTCGCATTCCAATAGCTTGTATGGATGATAGAATACTGTAATGATAATATTACCGTGCCACAAGTGTTGTGCGATTGGATGGGAGCATAGTAGGGACTTATTCAGACGATGCTGTTTTTAAGCATTTGTAACTTAAGTACCTACACGTAACGAGAAAAAGTCAATCTAATTAAGCGGAGCTGAACTTGGAAATAAATTACTAATCAGTGTGCACAATAATTGCGTGACATATAATATTTTTAGTTAGTATTCGCTGGCTGAGGTTCATTTAGAAGCAGCGTCGTCTGAACGAGCCTGAGAGGTTACAAGCGCGTGGCGAGGCTGAAGCGTCGCGTGGAATTCGCGCTGTGGTCGCAGCTCACACCACACATGTACCAAATCCAAACCAAAGTGCTTAGAATATCTCCAAAAAACGCAACTCGTGAGACGATATTTAATTTTGATTTTTGTGATTAATCAAGATGCCAATACGTTAGTCACGTGATAATCTCTCAACCAATCCCAAGAAAACAAAACGGGGTCGTGTTGTGTTTTTTGCCACATTGTAAGCACACAGTACAGTCCGCGCGCAACCGATACTCACCTGCGATATTTGATTAGACCCCTTCCTTCGCATACCGCGAGAGGTGACTATCAATTACGTGTAGACTGTAGATTGTAATAAACCTCTACAAGCGCGGCTTGAAATGCAACTTAACGGCTATTTTAGCCCAGAGCAAGAAACAAAGAATGTACTGTTGACTCAAACGTACACTCATGTATAGATTTATTATACTGATTTTAATGAAGCATTGGAAAAAATATCAAGTTTTATTAACGTTTTCTGAACATATTGAAATAAGGAAAAATAAGTCCATAATTGAGTACTACTTTAGATGGATAAGAATAAAAATAATAATAAGTAATAACCACTCCTAAACGAGTTGAAAAGGAACTGTTAATATTTTTTGCAACGCGCGTCATGAGTAGTAATGGTGGCGACACAGTACACTTAGCATCGTCTCCTGCGCGGCGCGACGCGTACACTACACGACGAACAGTACATAATATGCACAGATATAACACGTGCATGCTCACATAACGTACATGGAAATGTAAGGCTGTCAATATCAACTCAACCGGTGGAATGTCCATATCACGTGACAGGCGAGCCACAGCTCTCATTAAATAATACTTCTATTAAGTCTACATTACCACATTAAGCGGGACATTCGGACGCGGATACACAAGAAAAAACATATCACAAAGCGCACCACTATGTATTTGGTAAAAAAATAATAAATGTAGAGGTGAGCAGCCCGGCGCGGTCCCGGCGCCACTGGCCCGGCCCGGCCCGCGCCCGGCTCGGCCCCGGCGGAATGCTATACAGGCGCGGGACGGCCGTTCAGAAACTATCGCGCTCTACCGACGCAGGATGCCGATCTGTTCCAGGCGAGAACAATTATGTGTAACTGTGATCGATGTTGTGCATTATTATACAGAGATGAATATGAGCCGGTCGCCGCTGCGACGCCAGTGTCAGTAGATGAAGCGTGGGGCGGGGTCCAGCCGACGGCCCCGGCCACAGGACCGGCGCCGGGCCAGCCCGCCCCGTGCGGACAAGCGGCCGCTCGAGCGGTGCACGTAGCTCTCATTCAACTACGTACACGTTCCTCGACCCGGGGACGATGATTTAACCACGTTTAGCGACGCAGAATTCAACAGTTTAATGTGCAAAGCGGACAGGGGTGGGGGGACATGGGTGACGGGACTTCAGGTTTTACCTTTTTTTAATTTGGAGTCTGAAACAGAAAGGTCGTCAGCGGGACGAGGGGAGCGGGACGAGGAATGGGAGCGTTTCGGGCCGCACGCGGCCGCGTCCAGCCATAGAGCATGCGAGCCGAGCGACGCGGGCGGCCCGACACGTGGCGGCAGGGGGCGGCAGGGGGCGGCGGGGTAGTACCTGTCATCCGCGCGGGGTCCCGTCCTCGTAGCGCGCCCGCGTAACTGTTGGCCGCGAGTCCCGCTACACACACATACACACACGCCACGGTTAGCGCGCCGCTCACCGCGGGGTCGCGGGGGGCGACACGCGCGGGGGGCGGGGGGCGGGGGGGCTCCCACATATACACCGGCTGGGGCTCGAACCCAACCCCGACATTCGTTTTTGCATTTTGTAATTTAATGGAGCTTGTTTTTTGATAGATAAATAAATATGACGTAGGTACACATTAAATAAAGTATTTCAGTGTCATAAATATTTTTTATAAAATCTCACATTTCAATTCCAAGGTCAAGACAATTTCCACATTTAGTTTGTAGATTTTTTTAATATGAAATATATCAAAATATTTTGAAGTTATCACCGACATAATATAGTATGTTTTATAAAGGGAAAGTTCTAGACACAACATCTGTATTTGTAATTGTTTGCTCAATACATTATGACACTACATTACAATATGGTTGGAGTGAATGATATCCGATGTTAAAAGGTCTGGTCGACAAGAACAGTACTCTTGTAAAATTTTTCAATCCCCCGACACTACTATTCTGATAGGCTATGATCTGCCTGCGTTTTTTCAGTACACGAGATTGTATCAAACGAATTAGGTAGGTAATGACAACAATATAATTATATAAACGGGAAAACAGTATACGTGAAAAATTCGAATCGAATAGTTGCCGCCTGAACCTAGCCATAGTTCGTAAAATCTTTGTATAATTCATTTGCGGTAACCCTAGTATAAAACAGGAAAAGTCAAATTGTAATAAGGTGAGTGGACCATGGAAGGCCACTGTAACGAATAAACAGTTTTTATTAGTCCGTTTACTGGATAAATAAAAGAACCAGATTATTAATTAACACTTTGTTTTATTGTGTAACATATAAATTACTTTTTTTATTCTAGGTGTAATCACTATTTCTTAGACTTAACCTTCATTCAGCTTTGGCAAACGGACTTGCAACGATCAGGGCTCCATACACGGCCAATATTATAAATCAGTCATAATGTTCCTAAGAACGTCGTTTGCTTCAAATCATCCTCTTTTCTTTAGTTTTAAATAAATCTTTAACTATTCTTTGCCCTGTAATTTTTGCGGTACGTATTTATAACTACAAACTAAGTGTTCATATATCCATTACTTAAATATTCCTCGTAAGGCCTATGTACCCTAGCAAGGCCAACCGTCAAATTTTTGATTGGCCTTATTAGGAACCAATGGCTTTCATAGGAACACTACTGATATTTGAACTGAAATCGAAATAAAATCATGGTACTACCATAAGAAATCCTACTATGACAATTTACAGTATAAATAAAATAAGATTACAATAGGTTTTTTACATTAAAAAAATCACCTTTTGCTGTGTGTGTGAATTACAGTTCTAACGTCGACGACAGAAGTCTACGAAGCAAGGGACCCCATTAACAAAATAGCAACGCTAGCGACTCGCCGCCGTATCTGTGTCCTTGAGATTGATGGAGCTTGGTGTGTGTGTAAGGAATTTGTCATCACGTGACTATAACTATGACTTTTTTATAGTTGGCCGTCAAAGGAGCATGGCCTTCCATGGTGTACCCACCTTATGTACCGAAATAACTAAATTATAGTATTACAATTTGACTTTTCCTCTTTTATACTAGGGTAAACAAACACATTAATTCAGAACCTCCTCCATTTTTGAAAGTCGGTTAAAAATAACAAAAATATGACTATTTGTAGCCACCAAGTTGCTAAAGAACATAATATTTCGAAATAATATTTTTCAATAATGTATTACGGAGATATACAGAATGCATTTTTCAAGTGGGCGTGGAGGACGAAATTCGAAACAATGAGGAATAGCGAAACATGTTTAAACAAGTCTCTGCGCCGATTTTGATGCAAACTAAAACTGCATTATTGTATTTTTTAAAAATCAATATTCCTAACCAGGAACCGAACCCGTTGATTTCGACAAAAAAAAAACTACTGTATCGTTACATTATTCCATAATGTCGCTAATAAGCTTTAACAATATGAGGAAATTGAAAAGGTTTGATCACCTTTAAAAAAAATGTTACAGGTACTATTTGTCCCCGCGCCGAGCCGTGTTGCTGTTATCACAATTAAATTCCGGTAGAGACAAATAGAAACATCAGATGTTATGTGAAAAAAGAAAAAGAAATGCAACAGCACTATTTGACAAATACTTGTATCAACAGGAAATAAAGCCGAGTTCTATAAGCCATTTGACTCCTCAAGCCCCGCGACGGACACCGGTGTCCATACACATTCCCATACATCTATATATATAGGCGGGGCTTGAAGGGTTAAAATTCGATCCCAATCGATAATATCTGGTTCATTCCAAGAATTAACAAATAATAATCTGTACACTTGTCAAACTAAGTTTACTGTGATCGGTTTACTTTATTTTTCGGTCGATCTAAACGCAACTATCGGTCGTTCGGCTGGACATAAACCAATCGTAGATGTTGTGTCTAAAACTGAAAATTGTATAGAGTTGTGTAATTCAGTGTTGTACGTGTCAAACTCCTTTCTGTCACGTCCGAAGTTATTTATTTATTGTGAACCCAAAGTAACAGGTATCTTGCCAATGTGTAATCGTCCCACTGTTGAACAACGCTATCTCGTAAGTTATAATATTATGTCGATGACATTATTTTAGCTTGGGATTTAATTCTTAAATATAATAGTAATTTTAAAATTGACTCGTCGAGCCCCGCGATGGACACCGGTGTCCATATATATATAAGGTTTTCCCATACATCTATATATATAAGCGAGGCTTGAAGGGTAATGTAGAATGTTCGAATGAACTTCGCTCCTCAACATATGCATCAAAAAGTTTACATGTATTAAAATAAAAATACAGTGCCACGTAGACCCTTTGGTAGAATATTGTTAAGTTTAGAATTCTTTTGTTCGATAACATCAATAAATAAGCTCTAAATAAAGATCTATTACTTTAAGTCCACAATAACAATATTGACGAGCGTGCGGTTTGGGGCGTCAGCTTCATGTTATTGACACATTCGATGAGATGTAATATGTGTACAGAATAAGTGGATCAGTCTGGTGATGAGCCTACACAGAGGAGAGTTTAAAATGTATTAATAAAATGTACGATAATTAAAATGGGAAACGGAAAATTGTAATTGGTTTGAATATAATCGTGAATGAGATAAAAGAAAACGTCGATTTTTATCATGTGAAGGAACGGCGAGGGACCGAGGAATCGTGAAGGACGCGGGGGATGCGCAGGATGTACTTCATCAGGTGTTATTGCACAGCGTGTGCGAAGGCGATGAGTCGTCACTCGACATGTAAGGGACGCTCAGCACGGCCAGTACGGCCACTTACAACACGTGAAATCTAACTCGACCAGTATGAAGTTCGTCACGAGTAGTGTCGTTTATAACACAACGAGTGATCGTTAATGCCGTTCAAATTAAATTACGTGTACTGTATTTGAACATCTTAGAATCTGGAACGGTCCTCAAGAGGTTGACGATTCGCTTCCTTAATAAAGTTTCTAGAAATGATGATCATAAAGTAAGACAGATGCAAAATGAGACGAAGTGAGGTGTAATGTGCGGCCCGTGGCGACCCGCGGCGGACGACAGCGTCCGTGCGGGCCGCCGCGCCGAGTTAGTGTGGGCGTCGGCGAGAGCGGCTGGGGGTGTGGGGTGGTGGGGGGTGGTGGTGGTGTGCTCACCGTCGGCGTCGTGCTGCAGCGCGTGTGGCGGCGGGTCGGGCGCGGCGAGCAGGCGGTGTGTGCGCAGCAGTGCACACTCGCCGCCCTCCGCCGCGTCCAGCGCGTACACGTACAGCACGCCGGCCGCCGTCGCCACCAGCAGGCGCGGCGCGCGCGGCACGCTGCGGCACACGCACGCACACACACACGTATACAACACAACACAACTGCCTTTGTGGCTCGGTTTATTTAAGTTGTGTGTTTTTCTCAATAAACGTAAACATTATTTACGTGCTTAATTGTACAAGTTTAATTTTTATATCTGGTGCACCAAATAAATTTTGTATTTCCAGAATACTGGTGGTAGGTCTCACATATGTAAGAGTCTGTCTGGGTGGGTACCACAGCAATGTATATTTCTACCGCCAAGCAGCAGAGTGTAAGCATTGTTGTGTTCTGGTTTTAAGGATATTGTAGCCAAAGTAACTACTGGACATAATGACTTAACATCTTATGAGTCACGATGACGAGCGCAGTGGAATACCACACAATACTTTATAACTCGAGAAGCTGGATGGTGCTACTATTGTTTATGGACGATCGTATCACTTACCATCCGGCGAACGACATGCTCGTCTCGTCATTCAATGCGACAAAAAAAGGAAAATTTTAAACAGTTCAACCTAATCACACAGAGATAAACAAAATGTAAACTGACTCAAGCGGGTATGTGCTATATAGATGTATAGTGGTGCTCACTTGGTGACGGCCGCGACGGCGCGGTGTCCGGTGCGGGGCAGGCGCGCGGCGGCGAAGGCACGGCCCTGCGCCAGCACGTCCGCCACGTGTGTCGGCAGGTACCCCGCGCCCGCCGACACCGCCGCCGACAGCCAGCCCATCCACCCGCCCGCCTCACCCTCACCGCCGCCCGCCTCCGCCCCGCCGCCCGTCGCCGACCCGCTCCCGCCCACCTCTGCGCCCTCCTACAAACTCACAACAGACACATTACAATAACAACGGTATGACGCTTAATGTAAGTGCATTCATGTAGGTAAATTATAATGTACCTGCAGTTTGAACACGTGCACGGTTTCGGTGTTGGAGGTGGCGGCGAGGTAGGTGCCGCACGCGCTGAACGACAGACACGCGATGGAGACGCATCGCTTGACGCCGCGCCGCAGCTCGTACAGTTTGACGCGCTCCGGCACCGAGAACACGCGGATGACGGTGCCGCGTTCGGAGGCGGTGGCCAGCCGACGCCCACACATGGACCACGCCAGCGCCGCCACGGGGCTCTCGTGCGCGCTGATGGCACATTTGGCGTTCAGGTGCACCGCGTCGAAGATCTGCACCTCTCCCACGGCGCTCGAGCCGGGGTACGCCACGTAGCAGTGGTCCACGCACGGCGACAGCGCGCACAACCCTCGCGGGTTGGGCGGCGTGTCGCGGATCGTGTGCAGCACCTTCATGTCGCGGATGTTGTGAATGTGCAGCGACTCCTCCAGGCATACGATCAGCCTCTGCAACACCGACACGACACATAACTAATGTACACATCCGAGCCGCATCCCGTCGCCTCGTCTCCTCGGCGGGTACTCACAGAGCGGTTCAGCTTCACCGCGAGGATGGTGTTGCTGTAGCTGTAGTTGCATATCTCGGTACCCTTCTTGTAGTGGCATACTATCAGCTTCCTGCAATATAAAACACAACACAAATTAATATAACTATCTGTTATCATTGGAACTTGCATATTATGGTGTAAATTATAAACTAACCAGTGGGGCTAGAATGTGAAAAGAAAAACACGATGCGTCTCCGCTTCGTTTCATTGTGATTGGTTGAGAGACTGACGTGTCGGTCTCTCGATCAATCACAAACATCAAAATACCGATACGTCAGTCTCTCAACCAATCACAATAAAACGAAGCGGAGACGCATCGTGTTTTTGGAACGAAGTTCCTTATCGCGCGTTGTGAAAGGGAGCTAGACGGAAAAAATTCTCGCGAAAAGTTTAACGACACTTTTATACTTGCCCTGTGAAACCAGTCAGCAACAATAAAGAACTGGCCGTAAAAGTGACATTCGAAACTTAAATAAAAAAAGACAATTTAAATGCTTTTTAGAGTAGTTTTTTTTTTCGTTAGTTGTATGTTAATTTTAATGTCAATGCTTGCTTAGGTGATGACCGTGATTCGATGACATATCTATTGTGTAGGTAGGGCCCAGCAAAAACAGCACGCCATTGTTATGTATTACCAATGTACCTATCAGTGGCGAAGGGTGAAATTTTTCAAAAGGGAACCCGAGGCAACACATTTTTGCGTCAGTTAACATATCGCACGGTGTTCACGGTATAAGTCAATTAAACGTAAAAATAAAACTTCGACAGTGGATTAGTCTTAATTCTAATTCAACAATCGTTGACATACGTACTAAATTGTTAAAAGAATAACATAAGTATTAGAAATATAATCATGATACCTAATACTTACATTTGGTTATAAATTTCTTATAACTTTCTCAGTAAATGTAACTTCTACTAACAAATATGTTATTCGTCAAACAGACCAGCAGTTAACGTGTACATACATAAATAACTCATATTATCGATATAAATAATTAACGTTATTCGTAAGGTTTTACTTCGTATCGTCGTGCCCTTTAAATTCAGAAAATATCGTAATTGTTTAGGTACTTCTAACAAACATTTCATGTCTGAAATTAAAAACTAATCAGATTCACAAACAAATAATATACTTACGTAAAAGGAGACGATACACTAAACACAAGCAGTAATTTCCATTATAATGCACTACATTAATTTGCAATTACCAATTAAAAAACAACTAAACAACACATAACTGTCAATAAATAAATTGAATTTGACAATTCACAGATATCGCAAATCGGTATCATAATAAATTATGACCTAAAAAGTGACAACAATACATAGTCGGTTAACGTGAGCCGAACAGGCTCGGATTCCCTTTGCCTATATCTTCGGTGCGATTCCGACGAACAGAGAGAGATAGCAAGTCATAGAAGTCTTAGAAAGTGCTGCCATCTATGTACAAAAACATATTACGACATGAACCCGGTGGCCAGCGGGTTTCCTCGTGTCCGTGGCTCCACAATTTCATATTGTAACGGAAGTTTTAGGAAAAAAAATACTAAGGGCGTCATCTAGCGTTATTTAAACGTTGTTTATTAACATAACTCATCGATATCGATAATTTTAACAATCAACAGGCAGATAGCCGATAGATGTCATTATTAAGTGATCATCAATGAACCTAATTAATTAATTATAACTATTATTATTGTTCCTAGCTGTGTATTTTCTAACTTTATAATGTACTTATCAAATGTATTGTGAAGTACCCAAAACCTAAAAGGGAAGCCGGTAGGAATCGGGTTGTATGGACGCTTCGCCACTGGTACCTATGAATATACTTACAAGGCATTATAATAACTAGCTAGACCCGTAGATCTTTTAAATTTTCGCTGTTAGATAAAAAAAAACATGTAGAAACATCGCGAAAAGTTTACTATCGCTAGTAAATATATTCATTCGGTTAATAATATGAACGCTGCTTCCAGTTCATACAACCTCGTGTTATTTACAGTACAACCGGGATTGTGTACCTACTAAAACGACAATCTATTAAATGTATAATCTAGTGACATTAGATTTTGTCCATTTTGTATTTTTAACATGACTGCCTCGGTGGCGTAGTTGTATTACGGTACGACTGTAATGTCGAGGCCTCGGGTTCGATCCCCGGGACCCTGGGTCGGCCAAAATTATATTGGTAGTTTTTTTAATCATTACAGCCCGGAGGCTGAAATTTGTGCCCGATATGGCGACAGGCTCGCCACCTATCTCATCATGGGACAAAATACGCACGGCAAAAAGAGCGTGCACTAGTTGCGCCTCCGCGTACCACTTCAGGGTTAAAAGGCGAGATTGTGTGTGTTTGTAACACACACACACATTCCGCTCTGAGCAGCCGTCCCGGACGGACCTATTGTTTGTTGTAGCGCTCGCTACAACTCGCATTGTTCCGCCCGAGTACCTGCTCGGTGCGATCCGCAGCGACCTCGCTGCAGCCAAGGCCAAACAGGTAGCAAAGGGGCAACCTTTTGCTATTTTGTTAGCCTATTTCGGGCCAAGCCGCGTCCTTTTCAGGACAGGGTTTAGCCCAATTTGTTTCTATCGACGTTTGGCCCCTTCAGGGTATTGGCTCGGCGGAAACCTAACGGTGCTAACAAGCCGAGTCGCGGCCCCGGCCACGCGCTGCGCCCCCTCAGGGCAAGGCAAAGCCGACGGGTACGGATCAGGAGGCTGTGGAGGCACACCGCAGTCTCCCCCGTATATCACCCTCCCAACCCTACCCTTCCTTCATTCCATCCCGTGTATCGGTTGAGCGTGCGGCCCCGGCCAATACCGCTTACGGTACACGGACTGCTAGGAACCCTTTTGCACATTAAGATTGGCAAAAGGGAGACAAGCTTAGGGCACACCCTAATTTAAGTACACCCCCCCTCGCCTATACCCGGCGGGGAGGGACACGCACTTACTCACCCCCGGGCGTTCCTACCCGGGGACTTAGTTCAACGCGTCCCATACCGCGTCGCGATCCGCGCTCGTTTTGTGTGAACCCGCCTGGTTTCTTGTGTGTTCTTTACAGGCGGTGCACACCCGGGGTTAGTGAACACACACGCGGCCCCTAAATCATTTTTTACCGTAGGCTCGGACTCAGCCGCCAATATGGCTGATTCTGGGCCTATGGATTTGGCTCCCGAGCGGCCTGTCGTCGCCGCTCAAACCGTTAGCGCTCCCCTCACCGCGCCCATTATCTCCAAGGAGGAGATAATGAACATGGTGAGGGAGATGTTCCGGTCGGACAACGCGGTCCGACAAGAAATCCTCAACATGGCTAGGGAAGCCAGGGGGCAGTCTGAGTCCTCAGACACCTCGGAGTCGTCCGAGGCTACGACCTCGACGGAGACCACCGAAACCTCGGGCGGCTCCGCGGAATCGGATGAGGACATGGACACGTCCCCCAGCACTCCCGCAGCCTCCAATAATCCTAAAAAACGGCCAATATCTGCTTCTTCCTCCGCCTGCGAATCCGGGGAGGAGTCGTCTTCGTCGGAACGCGACGAGGAAGGCTTCACCACGGTGAAGAACAGCCGGAGGAAGAAGCAGAGAAGCGTCGCTGCTCCCGCACCAACCTCCCCGTCCGCGCCTTCTGCGCCTTCCGCGCCTTCAGCGCCAACCGCGTCCGCGTCTGCGTCGACGCCGCCACCGCCGCCGACTCAACCAAAGGGGCCTAAAAAACCCCCGAGGTTGAATTTACAACTCCCCTCAAATATATCCATGCGGGACATATTTGAAGAATTGCGCAAACAGCGCATATCTATCGCGTCTAACTCGTGGAATAAAATCCACAAGCTTCTGGCATTACAGCCCTCTTCAATCGCGGACCACAGAGCCCTCACCAAATTTTTAGATGCCAAGAAATGGCACTACTTCACGTATTCACTCCCAGACGAGCGGCGCTTCCGCTACGTCATTCGCGGAATCCCCACGCAAATGTCCCCTCTTGAGGTCAAAGAAGGCCTCGTAGAGAAAGGCATAGTCGCCCTAGAAGTGCACAGGATGCACAGACAGTCCCGCGCCTCCCGGCCGGGAATTCAGTACGAGATGGTTCTTGCCATTCTCCAGTCCCCGTCAGACGTTAAACGTCTCTTCGAAATCAAGGACATCTCGGGGCTAGGCGGCTTCACCGTCGAAGCCCCTCATAAATCCACCCAAATAGGGCAGTGTCACAACTGCCAGAAATACGGCCACAACTCTCGTGGCTGTCGCCTCCCCGCCAGGTGCGTCAAGTGCCTCGGCGAACACGGCACATCCGAGTGCCCCCGTCCAAAGGACCGCTCTCAGTGCACGGAGCCGCCTTCGTGCACCAACTGCCGGCAAACCGGCCATCCAGCGAATTATCGCGGATGCCCTCGCGCCCCCAAAAGAGTTGCCAAAGCTCCTAAAGCTGCGGCTCCCTCGGCCCCTCAGGCCACCACATTCAAACTGGCACCTGCGCCAGTGCGCAACCCGTGGTTTCCTCCCACGGCGCGCGCTGATCCCCCTTCACAGGCCCCCAGCGGAGTCACTCCCGCTGCCCCGGCCTCTACTCGACCCTCTCCTCCCCCAGCTGTGGCTCCTTCTTCAAAGGCAGCCCAGCCCAAACCCAAACCCAAGCCCACCACCCCCCCCACCCCCTCTCAGTCGGTGACGGTGGCGGCGAAGGCAAGCGACGCCTCTTCCCCAGTCAACTCACTATTAGGCTCCCCGGAGATCATGATTCTCCACGGGAAACTTTTTGAGCGTTCCCGTCTGCTCACCCGTACGGGAGTAGAAGACCCCCTTCTCATAGCTGAGATCGCTCTGATCCAGCAACAAATCTTCGAAACCACAGTTAATGCTGTGCGCCTCCCCTCACTAACGTCATAAATGGCTACTAACGCCACACAACTCCCCCAGCGGACAAAACCCCGCTCCCTCAGAGTGGGGTTTTTCAATTGTAACGGCATTCGGGACCAAAAAGCCGAAATTTCATCTTTTGTCCGCGACAACAAAATAGACGTTTTCCTCATCCAGGAAACGTTCCTCAAGCCCTCTCACCGCGATCCCAACATCCCAAACTTCAAACTGGTGCGAAATGATCGTACCAGTGGCCGTTTAGGAGGCACTCTCATTTATTACAAAAGGTCCCTTCATTGTATACCTTTAGAGTCACCGATAAGCTTGAGCAACATTGAGGCTTCGGTCTGCAGGCTAGCCATGACCGGACACCCGCCGATTACCATCATATCGGCCTATCTCTCGCCCACTAAGGAGCTTCACTCCAACGAACTTGAAACCTTATTTGATCTGGGGGATTCCGTCATCTTGGCGGGAGACCTCAATGCCAAGAACACTCTCTGGAACTGCAACTCGACCAACGAGCGAGGTGCAGTCCTAGAGAGTTGTCTTGACACAATCAATCTAAGCCTATTGGTTCCTTCAGAACCAACCCACTATAGTTATAACGACGACCACCGACCGGACATACTCGACGTGGCACTTGTACGGAACGTAAGCCTTAGCGTGCGTTCCATGCAAGTGTTACAAGAGTTAGACTCTGACCACAGACCTGTGATCCTCGATTTAGTCCCCGAAAACAGTCCAACAGACACAGGTCCTAATATACCGATGAAGGTGAAAACGAATTGGCGTCTTTTAGGCACCAAGCTCGCGGACACCTCATCCACTGATCTTTCCGCGATCCCGACCAACATCGTGACTCCTGAAGAAACGACCAGCGCGATACGCGTCTTCACCGACCACCTTCAGAACGTTTTGAGCGAAAGCTCCGAGAGGGTGCCAGAGACTGTTCACAGTCACTGGCAACTTCCCGAAGACGTTCGGTGGTGGGTGAGGTTGCGTAACGCTACGCTCAAAGCCTGCGCGACGAGACCCATCCCGGAACGACGACATCTTGCGCGCTACCTTCAACGTGAGGTTAAGCGTCGCGTAAAAGAGGTCGTCGATTCGAGGTGGGACACTCGCCTTGCCGATATCGATCCGACACATACGGCCTTCTGGCAACTGGTTCGTTCCTTCAGGAGAAACGATGTGGCCTCCATGCCTCCGCTCAATCGTCCGAATCAACGCCCGGCGTTTGATGACGACGAGAAAGCGGAACTACTGGCCGGCAGCCTGGAGTCTCAATGCTCGCTCACCTCTGTACCCGTAGATGACGACATTCTTGTTGCGACCGTTATACGACAACGTCGACCCGGACGTCGACCCGCCGCCCGATCCCCTTGCGCCGGTGACGATCGAAGAAGTCACCACTCTGATCAAGGCACTCAAACGTAGGAAAGCCCCCGGGGGCGATCTAATCCCCACTCGTATGATTAAAATGCTCCCGGAGTATCTAGTACAAATTTTAACCTCCATATATGACGCCGCGTTTCGTAACTGCATCTTCCCAGAGGTCTGGAAAGAGGCAGTTGTGATAGGTATCCACAAGCCGGGGAAACCCGCTTTCGAACCCTCCTCTTATAGGCCCATCAGTCTGCTCAGTACTCTGGGCAAAATCTACGAGCGGATCGTCCTCGACCGCCTCAAAATAGTAGCCCATAACCAAAACTTGACCCCTCCGGAACAGTTTGGCTTTCGCGCTAGACACAGTTGTGTCAATCAGGTGCTCCGCATCACGGAGTACGTCCACGAACAATTCCGTAAAGGAATGCCTACCGGTGCTATTTTCTTCGATATCGAAAAAGCATTCGACAGGGTGTGGCACAACGGCTTGCTTTTCAAGCTGTACACTCTCAACGTGCCCACACAACTCGTGCACATCATACGAGATTTCCTGTCGAATCGCGGTTTCAGATATCGCGTGGAGGGAACTCTCTCTTCCCGACACACCATCACGGCCGGAGTCCCGCAAGGCTCCGCCCTGTCCCCTTTTCTTTTCTCGCTTTACACGAGCGACATCCCTAGACCACAAAACGCCCATCTGGCACTATTCGCGGATGATACCGCAATCTACGCTTCACGTAGAGACCCCGACGAAGTGGTGCGCACTTTGCAAACCGCCGCCGACGAACTCGGCGAGTGGTTCCGCAAATGGCGAATCACCGTCAATCCCACCAAAAGTCAGGCCATCCTTTTCACTCGGAAAAGGAAAGTCCATGTCCCTCACTTTTCAGTCCGCATGTCCGACCAGGTTATCCCCTGAAAGGGCCAAGCCAAATATTTAGGAGTAACCCTTGATCAGAGGTTGACCTTCATCCCACACGTAAATGCGGTACGCGCGCGAGCCGCATTCGCGATGAGCCAGCTCCACTGGCTCTTAAACAAAAATAGTAAAATGTCAATCCGCAACAAGATTAGGATCTTTAAAACATGCATCCGTCCGATAATGACATACGCGTCGCCCGTGTTCGCTCATTTACCGCCCCGTCGCCTTCAGCGAATGCAGGTGCTTCAAAACCGATTCTTACGACATGCACTTGGTGCCCCGTGGTACGTTCGCAATCGCAACCTCCACGTGGACACCAATATGCCGACCATCAGGCACTTTATGCAGTGCGCCAGCAGACGCTATTTCGACAGGGCGGTAAACCACCCGAACACGCTTATCCGTAAAGCGTCTATATACACTCCATTTGATCGCGCCAAATGGAGACGACCGCGTTCAGTTCTTACAGATCCAGAGGACGAAATCACTCTGGCGTTACGTGAAAAGACCGAGCATCTAAAGCTCCTACACTCAACAAGACCGCTGTACCGTCCTCGCCGTCGAGGACCTCGTCGCGTTCCCCAACCCCCTGTCCGCTCTTAGCAGTTCCGGCCCGCGTGCCGAAGACTACGATCAACACGTTAAATAGGATTAGGTTAAAAACCATCTTCCCCAAACGCTGATGTCTTATCCTCTCAGTGGCCGCCCTCAGCGTGGTCGCTTAAATTTAAGGGTTGCGAGCGCCTTCTGCGCTCACCCACAAGACCGGTGTTCTTGTATAAGCCAACTCTCGTCAGGCTAACAAGAGTTTAGTCAGGGACAAAAAAAAAAAAAAAAAAAAAAAGTGTTTGTAACATTTTTCTGTGATTGTAATTGCTACTTGCTAGAGATACAACATTTGTAGATTTATCGTCAGTAGGTGGCGCCGGTGGGCGACGCGGTGGAGTCGCAGCTGCAGCAGTTGTAGCGCTTGCAGCAGCTGCAGGCGCAGCGGGACACAGCGATGATAATATAGCGTAGATAGATGATGTAGAGAACGGCGCGGCGCGGCGGTTGGCAACAGCGACACGGCCAACACTTGGCAGCCCTCCGACCATACGCGGAAACACTGCACCTCTCCCATGTAGGTAACGTTGCTAAGAACGTTGACGCTCCTACATAACAACGGCCGACACACATTTTGGTGCCTTATACTGATTTTAATTATATCTTTATAACATGATATCAAAAATATTATTCGTTTTTTTTTGTATTAGCTCTAGTTTATGAGATGTAAAAGAAAATGCATTTTTACGGAAATGTTAATCTATACTAATATTATAAAGCTGAAGAGTTTGTTTGTTTGAACGCGCTAATCTCAGGAACTACTGGTTCGAATTGAAAAATTATTATTGTGTTGAATAGACCATTTATCGAGGAAGGTTTTAGGCTATATAACATCACGATGCAACTATTAGGAGCGAAGAAATAATGGAAAATGTGAAAAAACCGGGGAAAATTATTCATCCTTGAGGGCTTCCATTGCGTGCGCTGCGAAAACGGTTCAAGATACCAAAAATATATGTATGATAGAATTGTTCCTCTTGAAATGATCTAAAAAAATGTCCGCGACAGTATATGTCTATCTTTTAAGATTAACTCACTAGAACCGTTTTTATGGTTGTACGGTGTGTTTCCGTACACTTAGAATTTGATTGATATTCTGATGTTTTGTATAACTTTTATTGATAATTGATATTTGATTAATGAGTCCGTGTGTGTTGATGATTTAATGCGAGCTGATTTATTGATCGTGTATGAATTGATTTATACCGCGCGACGCATGTAAAGTGCTTACGCGTAGAAAATGTACATGCTTGCACTGTACATGCTCCGGGCACGGGATGAGGTAATGAGATGAGTGATGGTGAAATTGATTATAAAACAGTACACAATGATACATAACAAATTAAATAGCAATACAGAAAAGCTCAATTAAAACTAAAATGTTTTCGTATGACTGGTGACGTCGACCGGTCCACTCGGTGCGACGTACTGGGGTTGTTTGGTGCACGAGGAGGTACTGCCGGCCGCTCTGCTGTTGTAGAGTAGTGTACGGTAGGTTCACTCCGGTCTAAATGCGCCCGCTTTTTCTTAAGTCGACACCACACGTAGATCATTCCGAAAACACCCACGACTGCCACCATCACGTAGATTACCACGTAATGATGAATGTCGTGGTAAGTGATTCCATCTGCTAGTACTGATGACTCGCTTGTCTTGATTTTGCTGATATCCTCTTCGATCAGATCCAGGCTTTGTTGTCGTTTCATGGATTCATTACTCTCGTCCGTATTGTTGATCAACGGTAGAGACAAGTTAATTATGTTATTAATCGCTGGAATCTCGAAGTTGACAAGGTTTGCTTCTGTTTTCATTGCATTTGATAACATCTTGTGTGCATAAATTGTAAACGAAGCGGCCTTGATGACACAGCCTTCGCTTATTATTATTATTCCGGCTTTACTTAATCGTTCAATTGTAATATTATCCTCGCATATGATCCGAACAGTGCATTGTCCGCAACAACAATAATAATGCGAATTTATTGTATTTAACTCCAACCACATGTCTCTGCATATTTTTGTTTCTGTTTGACATCGATTTGACATCGTATCTTTTATGCAGAGGTTTTCATCCGATGTCATGTGATGAATAGGGTGTTGTAGTCGACAAATCATTTCCATGGAGTCAAAACTACGACATTCCTGGAGTTCATTCGCTGTCATCGGTATATATGTGTCCTTCTGCAGGTTGATGGCCATGGCGCTTGAAATAGGTACTATGCTGACCATATTTTCACCGACTGGATGAGGAATAGGGATGAGGTCGAAAACTTCGTAATCTTCTCGGCTCACCAAAGGTATTTTCACTTCGAAGATTAGATATTGTTTCGTGTTTCTGGCTCTAACTTTTAGTAAGTGAAATATTTGTGTCAAGTCAGTCTCAGTGTTTGTATTGATGGGTATGGTTAAATCCTTGGATAACTGTCCACTTATAATCTGGAGTTCATTTCTAAGTTGTTCTGGTGTTAACAGGTGTATGTTGAATTTATCCGTATAGATGTTGATTATAGTTTCCACCACTGCAGTTTGAATAATTCTTAGATTGTTAAGGATGTTATTTGCTATCACTGACGACAGGGTGAATTCGGTTTTTTTGTCAGTTGTTTCAATTTGTTGTTTCAGCGTATTTACTCCGCTGTCCACTTTCATCATATGCTGATGAAGCATTTTATGTTGTTTGTCCATGGCGTTTTCAATTCGCTTGATAATGTTGAGCTCCGCTTCTACAACAGATGTTTGGTTTCTCCACAGTAAAGCGAGATGATTCTGATTGGTCCTGATTAAATCAATGTCCTTTTGATATTTTTCAGCAAAATTTTCATCCAAAATGCCAAATAGGCTGTGTGCAATATACCCCACACCATTAATGAGGCCCCGACGTTTGCGCGTTGTTTGTTTATTTTGTTGGTCAAGCAGTAAATTATTATAATGTTCGAGTTCGTTGAGCCCATGGTGTAATTGTAATGTGACTACATTGCATTGTGATATGTGATCCACTGTACATATATTTTCTAAGTATTTCATGTATTTTACTAATAATTCTGTTGCACGCCAATACGGTCCCATATCACAGTAGATTATCATCTTCCATTCCTCTCTTTCCAAGCGTAAATTGATCTTCTTGTCGAAATAGAGACTTTGATTGTTGCCAAATGTCGAAATTTTGTAAATCGCCGTTGTTGGAAATATAATCAACATAAGCAGCATGATGGTTGTAAATAGTAATTTGCATTTTCTGGGTTTCAAATTAGTGAGGTAACTGCTATGAGGTATAATAATTGGATGTGTCATGTTGTTCGGAATCTTCGCATTACGGAGTCTTCCTCCCACTCGTAATAGCTTTTCTTGGTCCAGGAACGGGTTGAAAATTGGTAGGGTTCCTTGTTCTATTATTTGGGTATTTGGTAACAAAGCCTTGAGTTTAGTGGAAACTGGAGACAACCAACCTAATGGGTCAAATGATTTTGATATTTGTGATAGTAATGACCTTTTCGTAGTTGGTGTCGTTGATGTTGTGTCAATTTTGATTTGATAAGTAAATTGATCTTTAAATGGTTGCCAACGCAGGCCCAATGTTTTGGTTGATTCCTCGTGTCTAAACTCAAATGCTTGTTGATTGGTGTTAATTTCGTCGTGTAATATATCAGGTTTATTTGATGACCATTTTCGTAGACGGAACCCTCCAGACTTCAATAAACTTGCGAGATATGTCTTCAATTTAATGGCGTCTTGTAAAGAATGATGTCCACTGAGAACGTCATCCATATAAAAGTCTTGTTCGAGGACTCTGGATGCTGTTGGATATCTTGATCGCTCGTCTTCTGCTAGACGTTTCAGAGTCATCATAGCGAGAAACGGCGCGGCCTTAGTACCGTATGTCACGGTAGTAAGTTTATATTCTTGCAGAACTTCTTCTGGTGATTGTCGCCATACAATCTTTTGATACCGTTGATCTTTTTCGTTGCAGAGGATTTGTCTGAACATCTTCTCAGTGTCTGCTGTGAAAGCATATTCATATTGCCTCCATCTCAATATTAGTTGAAACAGATCTTGTTGCAAATTTGGTCCACGATACATAAAATCATTCAAACTGAACCCTGTTGAAGTTTTTGCTGATGCGTTAAAAACTACGCGTAACGATGTTGTTGTAGAGTCCGCCCGTAAAACACAATGGTGAGGTAAAATGCAATCTGGCAAATATTCGTGCGCACACTTGCGCATATGACCCAGTTCAATATATTCATTTATAAATGCCTTGTATTGTTCGGCGATTTGTTTGTTCGTTGAAAATCTTTTCTCTAAACTATAAAATTGTGACACTGCCTTTTGTTTAGATTTACCAAGATGTTTGTCTACTTCCGGTTTCAGCGGCAGTCGTACCACGTATCTCCCATCATGTGTTCGAAATGTTTCAGAGTTATATTGTTGTATGCATTGTTGATCTTCCAAAGAGATGTTTGTATCATTATCGGAAATATCTTCAATAGCCCAAAATCTTTGTATGTCCTCAATATTGTTGATGATTACATTGCATTGATATGATCGGATATTTCCACATAATATCCAGCCGAGTTGAGTTTGTTGTGCGATGGGAGTTTGGTGTTCGTTTTCTTTGATGATACCTGCCATGATGATATCGGCGTACACATCTGCACCCAGTAATAGATCAATCGGACGACTAATGTTGAAATCCGGGTCTGCTAGTTGAATTGTTTGCAGATATTTCCATGATGGTTTAGCGAAACTTTGATTTGGCAAATTGTGCAACAAATTGTTCATTACTAATACATCAGCTTGGAATGTGAAGTTGGTATGTAATGAGGATGCTGTAATGTTAACTACCCCCTTGCAGTTGTTTGGGTTAGAGCCGATGCCAAATATTGTACTTCTGAATGCTTTCCGTGGAATACCCAGAAGTTGTGCAGCATTTTCGGAGATGAGTGATACTTGAGAGCCTTGATCAATAAGTGCTCTCATTATAAAATTTTCATTTTTCCCTTTTATTTCAACAAGAGCTGTTGCTAGGAGGGTTTCTGCTATGTTTTGATTTGAAATATGTGTCACATTTTTTCGCTGTTCAGGCAAGAGCGTTGCCCTCTTTGACGTGCTCGTGTTATTTGACTCCGCTGTTGTTTGGAAGGTGTCATGTAGCACGGTGTTATGATGACCCGAACAGACACGACACTTTGCTTGTGAAAAACATGCTTTGTCTTTGTGATCATACAGGCAATTTATACATAAATTCAGCTTATTGATGGTGCTTCTTTTTGTTTCAGGGTTGTAGTCCAAAAATGTTTTGCAATGGAATAACCCATGACTCTCCTTGCAAAGCGGGCAAACTTGCGTTCTCGTAGCGTAACTCTTGTTATTTGATCGGGGAATAGATGGAGCATCCGCTTCATTTTTGTTGCAACTTGAGTTATATGTCTTGTTGAAAAAATGATTTGTCTTCGGCGGAACGGAAACTTGTTTTTCATTGGATGTTGTTGATTTTGAACCGAATTTACGCTGTGATGATTCAAGCGATATGTATTTATTTTCCATAAATTTGAGGAAATCCGCTAACGTTGGCAATGCTTTCGGATCCCGTAAGAAGGCATTGTATTCGACATGCGTTTGGTTGTCTAATTTTTGGGTGAGCAAATAGACAATTAATGGATCCCAGTTTGATATGTCTACACCAAGAGCTTTTATTGCGTTGAGGCATTCATTGGTAGTGTCAAATATGTTCTTAAGTTGGGTGAATGATTGTTGTTGCATGGTATGCAGCGATAAAAGTATGCCTATATGTGAATTGAAAATTAGCTTTTCGTTGTTGTAGCGATGATTCAATATATCCCAACAGACTTGATAGTTCTCCGAACTGATCTTCAAGTGCTGAACCCGACGTTCAGCTTCTCCTCTTAATTTGCTCTTCAAGCACTTCATCTTTTGAGCAGGTGATATAGATTTATTGTTATGAATTGCCTCAGTAAAAAGATCCTTGAAAGATATCCATTTATGAAAGTTGCCTAAAAATATTGGGATATCGGTTTTTGGTGTACAATCTTCTGAATGAGAGGCTGAACCCATGTTTGTGTTGATAGACTTTTTCATGCTGATATATAATCTCTCGTACTTGCTGTAAGTTTCTTCATATTCTTCATCTTCTTCAAACGATTCGCTATCGATTTTCCAGTGTAGAGTATCGATAGCCGTCCATCTCGTTTCAATAGTTTTAAGTGCGTCTTGATATTCCCATTTTGCAGAAATGCTGTCTAAATCGATGTTGGCGATAGCCCGAGATAAGGCTTTAAAGTTACTTTTTTGACTTCTATACATTTCTTCTAATTTACTGGGGTTACCCTGAGATACTAACTTGCCAAATGATGTTGATATTCCTTCCGAGTGGTCGGTCGTTGGTTGATCTTGCACGCTCAATAAATCCTTCTTCTCCGAAGTATCTTGATCTTGAGAATGTGACAAACGAATTGAAGGGTTTATTGGAGAGTGATCCTTTTCCACGCCTTTGTACTGCTGAATGGTTTCTTTGACGTGCTGGTAAAATGTCATTGTTTTACGGTAAATATTTTCTGAGAAGTATGTATATCCACGGTCGTCAAACTCGCACAACTTTACGTGATTTGATTGAAATTCTTCCCAGTAGCCATCTAGAGTTTGGAGACGTTTTTTGATGTAAGCGGAAGATTTTCGATCACTCGGGTCCTTTTTGAAATTACTGTAAAGTTGCTCCAGGCCACTTCGTATTTGTTCTTGATTGGCCAGAAGATCCTCCATGATAGACATGATAATTTTGCTTGATATTAAATTGGTTGTAGATTTCGTGGCCTACTCACGATATGTGCGCCTTCTCAATCCAGCTGGGGAAACCCGCTTCTGGGAAGCCAACTGAACCGATTCGCTACCGAGAATAGGTGTACGAAATCTCACAATGATGTTGCTGAGGTCTGTAGATAGTCTCCACCGGGGCTGGTCGTGGATGCAGGAACAAGCACGTTGTTCTCACACGAATTGATCCCGCTGACACGATAGCTCGAAGGACCAAAATGTACGGTGTGTTTCCGTACACTTAGAATTTGATTGATATTCTGATGTTTTGTATAACTTTTATTGATAATTGATATTTGATTAATGAGTCCGTGTGTGTTGATGATTTAATGCGAACTGATTTATTGATCGTGTATGAATTGATTTATACCGCGCGACGCATGTAAAGTGCTTACGCGTAGAAAATGTACATGCTTGCACTGTACAATGGTAATCAAATTTGGTCGAAATTAATGCATTATTTGTTAAGAGTTGTATTAACGTAATAATATTAATCTTTATCCAATGAATATTTATACGGTACATACACCAAAATTTTTTTTTTTTTCAAAGTTTGTCTGATCCGGCTAATCTCTGAAATGGCTGGACCTATTTTGACGGGACTTTTATTGGGAGGTAGTTGATGTAATAAGGAGTAACTTAGGCTACGTTTTATTCCGGAAAAGTTTAAAGCGGGACTTTTCCCTGGAAAAACATTTTAACGCGGGCGGAGCCGCAGGCAACAGCTAGTAATATTATAAAGCTGAAGAGTTTGTTTGTTTGAACGCGCTAATCTCAAGAACTACTGAACCGATTTTGAAAATTCTTTCACTAATAGGAAGCTACATAACTCCTGAAAGCTATAGGCCTATGTTAAGACTTAAACATATTAAGAACTAGCTTTAGCCCGCGGCTCCACTCGCGTTAGAAAGTTTTTCCGGGATAAAAGGCCCGCTTATATTTTCCCGGGATAAAAAGTAGTCTCTGTGTTAATCCAGGCTATAATCTACCCATGTGCCAAATTTCATAAAAGAGTAACAAACATACATCCACACACACATTCTTACAAACTTTCGCGTTTATAATATTAGTAGGATACGCAAAAACCTTCCTCTTAAATCACACCGACCATTGTTGAAAAACGAATGAAAATCCGTTCGATAGTGTTTCAGTTTAAGTTTAATCAATACTTATTGTAAAACAAAGTCCCCCATCGCATCTGTTTGTCGCGTTCAAGTGACAAACAGATGCGATAGGGTACTTTGTTTTACAATAAGTATTGATTTAAGGACATATCTTTAAAAATAAAAAGATAAAAAACTGCTAGAAAAAAAACCGAGATAAAAGTTCCGGTTTATGTTTTTTCCGGATAAGCAGTGGCCTGTTTCCTGCTCTGGGTCTCAAACTATCTCCATACCTATTTGTTTACGGACCCACTCACAAACAAATATATACCGGGATTAAAGTTCCGGTTTAGGTTTTCCCGGGATAAGAAGTAGCCTAGATCCTTCCCAGGGTCTTAAACTATCTCTCTGCCAAATTTCATCGAAATCGGTTCAGTGGTTTGGCCGTGACGGCTCCACTCGTAAGAACAAAAAACACGGGATAAAATTTCCGGTTTATGTTTTTCCGGGATGAAAGTAGCTCATGCCCTCTTCTGGATCTCAAACTATCTCCACTTATTTTCTTGCGGTTCCAATCGCAGTAAAACATTTTCCGGAATAAAAGTCCCAGTTTATTCTTTCCTGGGATAAGAAGTAGTCTGAGTCATTCCCAAGGTCTTAAACTATGCCCCTTCCAAATTTCATCGAAATCGGTTCAGTGGTTTGCTCGTGACGGCTCCATTCACGAGAACAAAAAATCCGGGATAAAATTCCCGTTTCTTTTTTCGGGATAAAAGTCCTGGCTTATATTTTTTTTCCGGGATAAAAAGTAGCCTATGTCCTTTCTCAGGCTCCAGACTATCTGTGTACCAAATTTCATTTAAATCGGTTTAGTAGTTTTGGCGTGAAAGCGCAACAAACAGACAGGCAGACAGAGTTCTTTCGCATTTATAATATTAAGTAAGGATATGCTCCATATACAAGTTTTCAAATTTTTGGCTAATAAACTTATCCTCTTTATTTTACTGTTTTTATATTGTAAGGTCAACATATCCTGCTCTGTTAAAAATGTTGTTTTCTGATAAAACGAGCCAAGACAAATCTTGAGCTTAAATTTACACTAATATATCTGCTTTGTGTAAATAATTCTACTGTTCAAATTTAAGATGTAATATTTTTAAATATCATACCTTGTGGTAGCAGAAAAAGAAAGATAGGTTAGTTAAAATTTATTTTTGAAATGAGTGTTCTGCTTTTTTAATAGGTACATCAATGGTTCTTATAAATATTTTTCAGGAGTATCTACAGGGCTTGGCAACTACTTAGATTTCAATTCTTTTGTCGGTGACGTCGACGAGCACACAATATAGTCTTAATATTGGACTTGGCTTCCATATTTCACATTTATATTTTTGATGGGATATCTTTACTTTTTGTAAACATATTATTCCACCAAAAACATAAATGTAATAAAGGAGAGCCAAGTTCAATACAAAAATTATGCTTGGCTGTGGGCTTCGCCGCAAAAAGAATGGAGTTCTAAATGAGTGCCAAGTTTTATGCAAAATCCAAATATGTATTTATAGGAATAAAATTAACATTATGAACAAGTATTATACTCTATTTCTTTGCTTTATTGGATACCCATAAATTATAACAATTGCTGTTATTTGAAAATGTGAGATCTTTAAGTAGGTTAGATTTGACTTGGCCAGTTTTCATTACATCAGTAATTTTATAAAGTTATTCAACATATACATATTTAATTCTAGACAAACAGAACCATAACAAATATTAGCGGTGCACAAAATATAAGTCTGCCATGAGGGATCACCAGGACGGTAGCGATGGTAATACTAGGAGATATGGAATACAGGGAGTAGGTACTAACTAATAGACAAAAATAATTTTGAGGGTCGGTGATTGGCAACGTCAGAGACGCGCGCCAAGTTCAGGAGCACGGTCACGGCGCGTGCCCGCCGCGTGCCGTCGCCGGACACCTCTGCGCGGTATAAATACCGCCCGTTATAAATACGGTAATTAGCGACGCGACCATCAGCATCACACACCGCGCCCGTGGGAATCATCTGGGTGTACGCGCGTGGGCTAGTCACGATACGTAATCAACAGGGGCCGTAGCCACGATGCCTTTCTACAATCCGAAATTTCGCCGAAATGCACACATTCTTTCAATGCTCACCTGTGCAATATTCTCTTTAATCCCATTACTCCTCGTTACCTTAAAAATAGCTTTGAATTTTTAAACCTTACTCACTCCCGTTCCGTGCGCTCCTCCCAGACTCTCCAACTCAAAACGCCTTCCTATACATTACAATAGGGTAGTTTGCAACGTTTGCATACATATACATATACACTCACGCCTGTTATCCCCGAAGGGGTAGGCAGAGGCGCAACTAGTGCACCCACTTTTCGCCATTATTCCGTCCCATGATGTGATAGGGGGCGAGCCTATCGCCATATCGGGCACAAATTCCAGACTCCGAGCTGATACTGAATAGAAAAACTCAATACCACTTTGCCCGACCCGGGGATCGAACCCGAGACCTCAGCTTTGCAGTCGTACTGTAATACAACTACGCCACCGAGGCGTCAGTTTGCAACGTTTGATTTTTTAAATTATCTTATAAGTAAAAGAAAATAATACGAAAAAAAAAAAATCTTTTGTGAAATCAGAATCAAAATTGGTTAAAAAATACAGCAGTTATTCATATTGGAAATATTGTTGTGAGCAAAAGTGGGGACGTGGAGGGGATATCACGCTATCTCTTTCTCACGCACGCAGCGTTATTATAGCTGGCGACTATCGTCGACGTCACAGTGTAATATTGCTGTTATTTGACAACTACCCCTTCCACCAAATTTAAAAGCTTTATAACTTACTAATTATTGCCCCAATTTTGAAAGTTATTTTTCCGTTAGATTTTGGATGACATACATTTTTGATAAATGCATTAAAAAAAAAGTAGTCAACTACCCTATTTTGTGATTTGTCTTTTACTGTAGAAGCTGTAACAATCAGACTATAGTCCGCGCCAGATAACATGGTAAGGAAGCACATTGACCCTTCAGAACGCACTGAAATGTAAACTGTAGTAAGTTAAAAACAAAATAAACTACGTAAATAAAAAAGAAATATTACGATTCAAATTTAATACTAAAATACATTTATTTTTAATTAATGTCACATCGTTGATTTTCTCATAGTATTCACTTATATAAATTAGAAAACAATAGTTCTTGTCACACTAAAATCATTTATTTAATATTTAATTTCATGACATGCGACAAATTATGCCTTTTAACAAATATACAATTTTAAATAAAAAGGTTCAAAACATATTAATCCGTTTTTTACACTATAGAAAATCACTGCCTTGAAATAAACAATGCGTAAGTTACACCAATTTGTTTATAACGGCAGACGCTCAGGGTATGCAACCATCAGTCCGCCATTTTAGGCTTGCCACACACGTTCGGTTTCCTGATGAGGAATTCAGATTCCGAAACCTGAATGCTCCGCTTACATAGAAAATGTTCAACAAAGCGCACACGTTCTTATTATTACACAAAAAAACTGACGTTCGTTTCGAAATTTTTCTAGTGTGCGGGTCGTAAGAACGGAAAAAACCTAATGACGTCATCCCGATCAATTCATCGTTGTCGTCCATGATGGCGGGCTTTTACGAAAGCGTCTTTATACGAAGAGCAGAATTCCGAATCTGAATTCCTGGTCAGGAAAGCTAATTAGGGAACCGAACGTGTTAGTACAAAAAACCGGACGTTTGCGCTAGTCACTCGGAATTCCGAATCTGAATTCCTGATCAGGAAACCTAATTAGGAAACCGAACGTGTGCGCTTGGCCTTAATGTTTTGTTCATTCATTCGTGTTCGGATAGCGCTTGTGTGTGTACGTTGTCGGGTGATTAGTTGAATTTTGATTTTACCTTAAATTTTAATTGTTACATAATTTAAAATTTGATTCCCGGTTCTTTCGGTACTTTCGGTACTCAATATCGCCACTTAAAAATGTTTATACATATATGTACATATACACTCACGCCTGTTATCCCCGAAGGGGTAGGCAGAGGCGCAACTAGTGCACCCACTTTTCGCCATTATTCCGTCCCATGATGTGATAGGGGGCGAGCCTATGGCCATATCGGGCACAAATTCCAGACTCCGAGCTGATACTGAATAGAAAAACTCAATATCACTTTGCTCGACCCGGGGATCGAACCCGAGACCTCAGCTTTGCAGTCGTACTGTAATACAACTACGCCACCGAGGCAGTCTTAAAATGTTTCTAATGCAGTTTATTGTCACTTGTATACTTTATTCCACACTAATTTTGTAATTGCAGCGTGTCGACTGACGAGTGTATAAAGCACATCATAATCGGTGAAGATTCTTACTAACATATAAATTCGGAAGTGTGAATTTGTTCGCCAGTGGAGGTTTGGATAATTGGAGGTATGTAAGTAATAACCGCCAAAACCACTGAACGTTATCATTATCTTCAGCCTTTGAAATTGGCCTGCTGAACACAGGCCTCCCTTAAAAAATTCCAGATTAACCTGTGTAAAGTAAAGTAAAGGGAGTAAAAACTCGCTGGATGCTGTATACATTGCTTTGCCGGTACATAGTTGTACATGCTTTGTACCCTGTCCTGGCCTACTGGGCTTTGTTGGCAACCTCCGTTCTTCTACGGATCTCCCATTTCTGATTTGATCGCGTTTATTTTAATTTTATTTTTTAATGCCCCTACTGCCAGTAGTCTGATGCGAATCGGCTTTTCTGGCCACACCGGTCTTTAGGGTGAACGCAGAAGGCGCTCGCAACCCTTTGAATTAAGCGACCATGCTGAGTGCAACCCACTAACGGGTTACGAACCTCGGCTCAGGACGGCCACTGAGAGAGGATGAGACATCAACGATTAGGGAAAGATTGGTTTTTAGGTCTAATCCTATTAGACTGTGTTGTCATCGGCACGCGGGCCGGAACTGCTAGGGGGTCGGGGGAACGACGGGGAACGCGGCGAGGTCCTCGACGGTGAGGACGGAACTGTGGTCTTGTGGAGTGTTGGAGTTTCAAGAACTCGTTCTTACAGCGCAGTTACAGTTCTCTGGATCGGTTAATTCGGAACGCGGCCGTCTCCATTTGGCGCGGTCGAATAGAGTATTTGATCGCGTAGAAATACACTCTATAGCTAGCTGATTGGCTGTGAGCCGATTGAAGCCCCCGACGACACGAACGAAACGGAGGTGTTGTCTAATTTCTTAATGTTACCCAACCGAGCTGGATTAAATGATCTCTCTTTCAAAGTTGGATATGCCAAACTGGACCACTTGACCAAGATATACGTATTCGTGGACAATATTGAAAGTTGAGTTTCCAAGAGTACCTAATTCGCATAGGTACAACATGAACATTCTACAAGCTTTTAGTCTTGTTCATATTCATTTTAAGGTTAGGAAACTCGGTTGAGGCTTGAGGTCTTTGAGGAAAGTACCAGCGATTCTGTCAAGACAACAATGTTGCTGTCACATCAAAGGTGAAATTGATGGTGATGCCGAATCCTATTCAATCCAACAGCTTGAAAGTATATTTTAACGCCGCAGTGAACAGTTTCGGAGAAGTAACATGTCCCTGTCTCATGCGTCTATGCAGTGGAATAGTTACGTTTCATGCTTTGAGTATCAACGCACCACCCCTCTTTGAAGCTTTATAGGGATTCCGTTCTCAAAGACCATCTTGTTTTTGAGTTATCCAAATGGCATCCTAGTCTCACAGAGGATAATGTTTGGGATGTCTACACTGTAGTATTGGACCAGTTTGGCTCTCGGGTCTCGGGGCGAGCTATTGGCGGGTTTGGTACTTTGTGATTTCTCGAAACCAAAACACATTTACCCTTCCCAAATAGCTATTCAATTCCATTATAGCCGGCAACTCAACTATTAACTTGGTTTTAAG
This sequence comes from Lapara coniferarum, assembly GCA_949316025.1. Lineage (NCBI taxonomy): Eukaryota > Metazoa > Arthropoda > Insecta > Lepidoptera > Sphingidae > Lapara > Lapara coniferarum. Next base: position 40,893,791 of record OX438920.1, read on the forward strand.
TGTGTTTATGAGCAATGTAAATATGAATGATAATGCCGTTGAAAGTTAGCGGGTCTATATAATAAAAAAAAATCTAAGTGAAAGTGAAACGAGCTTGTCCACGAAAAAAAAAAAAGTACCGAAATTGCCGGTTCTGTGAGTGCAAAGTACCGGAAATCCCGGTACTAAATTCCAACCGATTCCGGAAACCCTAAAATGAACACACGGTCACTCAGCGAGCTATGTAAAGGGCTATGCTAGGTTTTTCTCTACGCAATCGAATCAAAAATGAGGAGATCCGTGGAAGAACGAAAGTTACAGACAGCCCAGCGGATTAGCAAGTTGAAGTGGCAGTGAGCAGGGCACATAGTTCGAAGAACTGACGGCAGATAGGGCAAAAAAGTTCTCGAGTGGAGGCCACGTACTGGCAAGCGTAGCGTCGCGTCGGCCGTACACCTGCCAGGTGGACAGACGACTTGATAAAGATGAAAGAAAGAGAAGGAACATGCTGGATGCAGGTTGCTTTTGACAGGTCCGTCTGGAAATCTTTGGGGGAGGCCTATGTTCAGCAGTGAAAGTCGTGTGGCTACGTAGGACTGCAATGCGGGGGACTTGGGTTCGATCCCCAGGTCCGGCAAAGGAATATTGGACTTTCCTATTCAGTATCAGCCTGGAGTCTGGAATTTTGGCAGATATGACGATAGGGTTGGCACCTATAACATCATGGGACGGAATACGCATGGCGAAAAATGCGTGCATTAGTTGCGCCTCTGCCTACGCCTCCGGGAATAAAAGGCGCGCGCGTGTGTGTGTGTGTCTGTTTGTTTGTGTGTGTATGTGTGTGTGTGTGTGTGTGTGTGTGTGTGTGTGTGTGTGTGTGTGTGTGTGTGTGTGTGTGTGTGTGTGTGTGTGTGTGTGTGTGTGTGTGTGTCTCTGTGTGTGTGTGTGTGTGTGTGTGTGTGTGTGTGTGTGTGTGTATGTATGTTTGTGTGTGTGTGTGTGTGTGTGTGTGTGCGTGTTCCGATATTTATATTCTCACTTCAACTGCCGCCAAGACCCTATAGAATATGTCCTCATTTAAATCGACAGGCGACAACGTTACCAGTTTCCCTCTAGTAGATTGGATCGACAAGTCGATGTGCATTTATTTACCAATATCGTTTTCTATAAACGCTTAGACAATAGAACAATAGAATAGAATCCTTTGCAACCTGGCTACAGGCCAAGAATCCTACTAATATTATAAAGGCGAAAGTTTGTAAGAATGTATGGATGTTTGGATGTATGGATGTTTGTTCCTCTTTAACGCAAAAACTACTGAACGGATTTCGATGAAATTTGGCACACGGGTAAGTCATGTCTTGGATTAACACATAGGCTACTTTTTATCCCGGGAAAACATAAAGCGGGACTTTTATCCCGGAAAAACTTTTTAAGGCGGGCGGAGCCGCGGGCAAAAGCTAGTATTATATAAGAACCATTATGCAGTTTCCCACTTCTTCCCTCGGTATTATGTAGCGAGGTCGGTAACGCACCCACAAGTTCACTGGCAACACCAACATTCTAACATGCTACAGCCAAGTGACCCACTTACTCGTTTGACCGTCTTCTGTTCTATAGATAGACACGCTATGAAGTTGATTAGCCTGACGACATCTCGCGGGTGACCGCGCCGCTTCCTACGGGCTGTGACATTGTTGTGCATTATCAGTCAGCTGTCCGACCTCCGAGCACTCTCGACTCAGCACGCGCGGTACCAACTGGTAACCTTGATCCACACTGCCACCTATTAACAGTTGACTATTGGCCTTTGCGTTCAAACACTTGCATTCTTGATCTAGTATAGTGGCAGTGTGCTGACGCTATGAAATCGCTCAAAGGTGCAACCCCAGATTGGTCAATTTTTACCGAAGCTTACTTTTACGTCAGTACCATAATTAAACGCATTTAATATACACAAAGTTCGCCAGGTTATTTCCATACTATACAGGTAGCAGGTAGCATTTTCAATACAAACCACGTGTAGTTTTCGAATTATAAAATTCTTTATGACGATTTCAGTAATGTAATATGCCTGTCGTCAGATCAAGTTTACACAGAAACAAGTCAACCAACTGGATCAGCTTTTTGTACTTTAATCTAGTCTTTAAAGGGTCAACTTCTATTAATTAGTAAACGATAACACTTAAGCATACGTTGCTAGGAAAATGCAACGGTCGCTGACCGCTGTTCACACGCTCAGCGTCGTCTTATTACTAACGTAACCAATGCACTGAGGCGGCATATAGTTACCATTTCACTCACATGCTGTGAAAAAATCAGTATTGGGGTAGCCACAAGCAGAGGTAACGTTGCTTTGGGTTCAGCTGCCAGCAAGATTTTACTAACCCCAGCCTTAACTCCAGTGAAGAGTCAAAATATAAGTGGGAGGTTTATGATTGCATTGCTAATTTATAATGTAATAGCTTCGATGGTGAGCGTGCGCAACAGAAGAGCTAAGGACTGTATTAATAAATGAATCTCAAGTTTGAGTTACATCTCAAGTAGACATAATGTATTGAACTCTTCATACATTATCTCTACTTGAGATGTAACTCAAACTTGAGATTGATTTATTAATACCGCCCTAAGACTTCTCGTCACTTTTTGTCAGAGAGCTAGACTGGTCCAGTTCCCTTCTTAAAAAAAAACAAGTGTGTGTGTGTATTAATAATAATATACACACGTATGAAGTGAAACATTTTCAATCAATTCATTTTTTACTATTCTTATAATGGGTAATATATTCTATTAATACGGTCAAATTATTATTATTTAAATATATTTAAATGATGAAGAAGGTATGGGCGAAGGTGGTCGGTCCATGTCTTAGTCTTCGTCACGATTTAAGTAAGTTTTCCATGATGTAATAATTGAAAGCCGGTTTTCCCGGACTCTATGGATTCCTCAGAAACCCGACCTCCGCCAGAGTCGAATGCTCACGCTCGACCCTACTGAAAGTAGGCAGCAATTTTTACTGACCTACGGCAACACGACAACCTTCACGTATGGTCCACTCCAGATCATCATGCAAACTTAATTACTGTCACTACAACTTGTCTCGAATTTAATTTCATCGATTGTGCGGAGCTGCAAACAAGTTTGGAGCACCTGTAATAAAAAATGGGGGACAAGATTGGATTTTACTCGCACGTCATGGAAGACTATGATGTAGTGGACTCCTGTCACGTCAACAACGCTGGTGTCACCTTTTTAAAAAGAGCTCGCGATCTACTCCTCCGTCATATAGGTACGTGCAAGGAATTTGTTCAGGGTGTCAGACGGACTGTGCCAAGCAAAAGTCAAGAAAATATACGTGCCAGGATTCGTTTAATATGAATCGCAGAATATATTATCTGAACCTCTCACAGTACTCAAAATAGCGCCATAACACGACACATGTGTGTTACGTGCTAGTACATTTAGTATAGAGTATTGAGCCCAGTCTCTGGATTGACCTACTTATTTAGGTCAACTGACGTGAGGTTATCATTGTTATCAATAATCCGACACATGCTGATGACGCGTCGGGCGACGCTGACGTATTCGCATCCATAATTTCACTGCATATATTTTCGAGTTGAAGGTATGCAAATGAGCATACGCATCGCCCGCTAGTAAATCTCCACTAACGCAAATGAGCACTTCCAATGTTAGAGAAATCATGCACTAGTTGCAGAATAGGATAAGAAATGAGGATAATAATAATTATTATTATTTGTGCTTCCCGCTTTGGTGGTACCTCCCTATAGAGCCGGCATTGAGCTTCCACACTGTTCTAATTAATCTAGGCTATGGTCTTTAGTCTATGGTCCACTGTTTATGGTTGGTATAAAAATTAAATATGACCGTTGGCTTTCAAACATCACGAGAAGCATAGTTTTATTTTATAACAATATCTACACTAGTGACTGGGCGCATTAACGAGTAACGCCTAGGCACAACTAACAAAAACTAAATAAATAGGTTCAATACGCGGAAGAGTGCTACTACCATACTAAGATATGATAAAGTCATAGTGCCGACCTTCTTTAAATATACGGCGCAATTTATAGTTTTACTCAAGTGAGTCAAGACGACTCTGATGACGTATGCTTGCAATAGAAATGTTATTACAAATAATAGCTGAACGCTACAGGCGCATCAGGCGATAATTGGGAAACAAGACAAGTGTTTCTGTGGCAGCAAATATTTGATGTCGGTTTGGTTTGTGTTTTGCGACCAAAGGCCCGTAGTTGATTACCACGAAACCACTTGTGCCTTACTGTCGTCATGAGTATATAGAATGTCAGACGCATTTGTTTATGTCTATTATATATACTTGTCTTAGAGCATCTAAGAAGGAGATGGGATGCCCAGGCGAACCCTTCGTTGGTCATAAATGCGCAGCTGGTCATAAACTTTTATCAAAACCTATGTGCCTTGAGATCGCTGCCATTACATTACGATAATGGCATTAAGTGGTGCTCCACAGAACTTGTGATTTTTGCTGTGCTATTGTGTAAAAAGCGACCTTATATTCAGCCGTGCACGTGTGGTTTTTAAGCTGTTGCATAGCTTCTATCGCGGGCCTTGAGCGTGGAGACCGAATCCAGAAATTCCGTAACGAAAAAATAACCTAACACCCCTCACTCCGACCGGCACAGCGGTGATATTTTATTTTCAACTCTATCACAATCATATAGTGTAAAATTCCATAAGTAAATTTATTATCGCAGTCTAGTAAGAATACAATATGTAAGAGGATATGAGTTGAATGTTAAACGATAAAAGGTCGAAATTACCGTGTATTTAAAAATTGTTCCAGTCAGTGAAACGTATCGAAATGTCAAACGCGCGCAGTTGATGAGAATGTCCCCGTGGCGGGATGACGTGATTCTAAGTTTGAATTTTTAGAAAGTTTTTTTTTTATATCTGTTCAAAGAGGTTATAAATATTAGAATTGCCTGCTTAGAGTTTCGGCGTTAGGGCATGAGTGAAATTTGGACAACAGAAAAAAAATAAAATCCTATCCTACTAATATTATAAAGGCGAAAGTTTGTAAGTATGTATGGATGTATGGATGTCTGGATGTATGGATGTTTGTTCCTCTTTCACGCAAAAACTACTAAGCGGATTTTGATACAATTTGGCACATAGGTAGATCATGTCCTGGATTAACACATAGGCTGTTTTTTATCGCGGGAAAATATAAACCGGGACTTTTATCCCGGAAAAACTTTGTAACGCGGGCGTAGCCGCGGGCAAAAGCTAGTAAATAAATAATTATAATTACATAAGTTGATAAAAAATGCTATGCAATAGCTTTACCGCGGCAGTCTCCGAGTGCCACACATCTTTTTTTTTTGTTATACATATGTGTGCTATCCGTGTCTACCTCGGGATCCCTTTAGTTCGCCTACTTTTTTTTAAACTATTATTTTTTCGCATAATTGAGTTTGCATAATATGTATTGGCATAATAAGTACTAACGCATAGTAATATTTTGGCCTACTACTTTTTTGTCATAATAAGCTATTGGAATAATTTTAGCTCGACTGATTCAAATCTTAAACTATTATTTAAATTATTAAATTATTCGATTTAAACTAGCTATTTTAAATCGAATAATTTTAGAAGTGGACGATAGCCAAGTTGGGAATGGAACGGTCTGCCGAGACAATGTCCGGAGGTTCAAACCCAAGGCACACACCTCTGACTTTTCGAAGTTACGTTTGTATTGTTTATCAATTATCGTTCGCTTTAACGGTGAAGGAAAACATCATGAGGAAACCTGCATACCCAAGAAGTTCCTTATAAGAATCCGTGCCGCGGCAGCGGCCGGCGACTGCCAGAACCGACTTTAAATCGTTTCCAACTCAGACAAAACCAAACATGAATGATGCTTATTTATTTTTATGACTTTAGATATCTATCCTTTTGGACGTTAGTCGTTCTGATGGTTGTGCTTTTTGTGTTAATGCTTTTTTATTTTATGCTAAAACAATTATACGTAATGATTATTATGCACATTGATATTTAGGCTTAAAGCTAAGATGCGTAACAATATTATTACAAAAAAAAATATGCAATCCAATAGGGAACCGTCTACCTCACCCCCGTCAGGATTGACAGAAAAAAATACTTAATTTATTTGCGCATTATTGCTATATCGTCTCCATTGGATAATTAATACTGTAAGATACTTGTAAATGAAATAAGGCAAAAACGATACGCTAGTACACGTGCGGCCCACGACTATCACACAAAGAGACATTAGACGGACCTTATCACTCATTATTGCGCAATAAATGTAAATAATCAACAACACACCCACCTTATAGTACATACACATTACGGTCGGCGCAATCTATTTGTACGTGTTGCAGCCAAGGTTTGTATTGGTTTTCGAACACCTGAAACCTCTACGGAGTGTTGGACGTTAAGCATATGGAGAACATTAGGTATTCGTACGGTTAGCAGACACAACCGTTAATCATGTTCAAATTCAAACCTTAATATACATATATATGCAAATTTTATAAACTGGAAAGTTTAATGTACAAATTATAATTTCTTTGCGGCTAACCGTAGAAAAATATATTTTGCATACTACATATTTTAAACTCTATCTGTATGTCATCTAAGGTCGACATCATATTCTTATCCGTGAAAATGGGTGAATATGCTCGAGCAATAGTTTCCCAAATAGTATTACTTACAGGAAAACACAAAGATATCTTTAACATAAACATCGATTTTTATTGTATAGGATCTCCAGTTAGCGTAGGGCTACAGTCAGCAGCAGATATATAGAAGCGTACTGTGTACACAAATAATTATACACTCCTAATAAATACAAAAACTTCTACACAACAAAAGTATTCAAAAAATTGTTAGCATCCTACGTGTCAAAATAATTTAAACACTCATGTCGAATAGTTCTAAACAAACAAGTCTTCGCAATTATCTACACAGCTAAGGTCATCAAATGTAACTAAGAAGTTATTTCGATACATTTGATTGATTTTTTTATTTCTATTTATGGATAAACCTTGAATCTTGGTAATGAATATAAGATATTAGTTTTCTTAATATACCCTAAGAAAGTAAAAGTGGTTAGAAACTAAATCGTTGAACTGATAGTGCTGAAATTTTGGTATAATTATATCTTGAACCTTTGGAAAATAAATTAGTGGCCGTCCTGAGCAGAGGTTCGAAACCCGTTAGTGGCTTGCACTCAGCATGGTCACTTAATTCAAAGGGTTGCGAGCGCTTCCTGCGTTCACCCTAAAGACCGGTGTGGCCAGAAAACCCGACTCGCGTCAGGCTACTGGCAGTAGGGCCATTAAAAAAAAATCGGAAAATAATATTATGAGATATTCTATTTTAGGACTACCTCGGTGGCGTAGATGTATTTAGCCATGACTGAAATGCTGAGGTCTTGGGTTCGATTCCCGGGTCGGATAAAGTGATATTGGATTTATTAAATTCAGTATCAGGCCGGAGTCTGGAATTTGATATAGGGATAGGCTCGCCCCCTATCACATGGGACAGAATACGCACAGCGAAAAGTTATGGCACTAGTTGCGCCTGTCTACCTTTTCAGGGATAAAAGACGTGTGTGTATGTGTGTGTGTGTGTGTGTGTGTGTGTGTGTGTGTGTGTGTGTGTGTGTGTGTGTGTGCGTGTGTGTGTGTGTGTGTGTGTGTGTGTGTGTGTGTGTGTGTGTGTGTGTGTGTGTGTGTGTGTGTGTGTGTTCGTTTTCTTTTTCTTAAAATTTGTTAAAACACAAACTCTGCAGGTTAGAAATCCTAAAAATATTATTAGGATAAATGTTTTGTAACGGTATTTGTAACATGGTAACCAGTTATGAAAACTATTTGAAATGTCAAAATAATAGAGGAAGTGGTAGTTGGGTGTATAAAAAGGGTGGCATATCGATGCTCACTCTCATTCGTTCTTTTTCGCATTCATTCGCGCACACAGCTCAGTCTCGCAGTCTATCTCAGTTGAGTAAGTTTATCATTGACTTCATACTGGTCGGTTAGTTGCTGATACCTATATTTGTAAAAGTATTTCTGTTAAAAAGTGCTTATATAAAATCAGTGATAAATGTGTTATGTAAAATCAGTAATAAATCGTTTTTATTTAAATCAAAATCGCTTCTGTTTCTAACAATATTATAAACGCGAATGTTTGTAAGAAGGTATGGATGTTTGTTACTCTTTCACGCAAAAACTACTAAACGGACTTCGATGAAATTTGGCACACGGGTGGATCATGTCCTGGATTAACACATAGGCTACTTTTTATCCAGGAAAATATAAAGCGGGACCGTTATCCCGGAAAAACTTTAATGCGGGTGGAGCCGCGGGCAAAAGCTGGTGTCAAATAAATGTGGCACAAATATGGAACATGTCCTAGATTAAAATTTCGTGCCGGGATCCATACATAATCGTCAATAAAAAAATAAAACAATAGTTATCAGTGCGGGAATCGAGTAAACTACAGTGGAGTTCGCACATACATAGAATGGCTAGTAAATTAAGTCCACTGTATTCGCCACTAGCTTTTGCCCACGGCTTCGCCCGCGTTAATTAGTTTTTCCGGGCTAAAAGTACATACATAAAAACCTTCCCGCTGAATCACTCTATCCAACACATTTATTTGGATAAAGATTAATATTATGACGTTGATACAACTCTTAACAAATAATGCATTAATTTCGACCAAATTTGATTACCATAAAAACGGTTCTAGAGAGTTAATCTTAAAAGATAGACATATACTGTCGCGGACATTCGCGGACAGCGCACGCAATGGAAGCCCTCAAGGATGAATAATTTTTCCCGTTTTTTTCACATTTTCCATTATTTCTTCGCTCCTAATAGTTGCATCGTGATGTTATATAGCCTAAAGCCTTCCTCGATAAATGGTCTATTCAACAGAAAAACAATTTTTCAATTCGTACCAGTAGTTCCTGAGATTAGCGCGTTCAAACAAACAAACAAACAAACTCTTCAGCTTTATAATATTATATTAGTATAGATTAGAAAGATTAGGCAACTGACAGACGTGGCGACGGCCAGGTTAGCGTATTTTGCTTACTTTCATACTAGTATGTCGTACTGCGTTTTGCTATGAGGTTCTGCAGCTTTTCTGCAGAATATCTAGACACGCGGCAGCGTGTCAAGCCAAGTTCAAGCAAAGGAACTGGCTAGCCAGCGCCACGTGTAATACTACACGAACCACTTGGTGCCACTTTTCACCCCTCTATAACTCAAAACCTATGTAACTTAAACACATAAACCTACGTATGTATAATTATATCCATAAGGACATAAAGAAGCTTAAATTTCATGAAGCTAGCTCAAACGGTTATAAAGATATGAAGGTCAAAAAGTCGTAAATTTTAGTACTGACTGACTGACTGACATATAGTACCTAAACCTAACCTACTTCCAGATGACCTAGAAGGATGAAATTTTGGAATCCAGCTCAGTAATTGTGTGTAAGCGTAGGAAAAAATCTACAAATAAATAAAGTTAAAAAATAAGGGGCGTCCCTGTACAAAAAAAATATATTATTAATGGTAGCGTTGAAACCGTTACAAGCAAATATTTGAAACTATCCCAATATATTTATTACTAGCTTATGCCCGCGGGTCCGCCCGCGTTAGAAAGTTTTTCCGCGATAAAAGTTCCACTTAGGTATATTTACCCGGGATAAAAAGTAGTCTATGTGTTAATCCAGAACATAATCTACCCGTGTGCCAAATTTCATAAAAGAGTAAAAAACATACATCCATACATACATTCTTACTAACTTTCGCGTTTATAATATTAGTAGGATACGCATAAACCTTCCTCTTGAATCACACCGACCATTGTTGAAAAACTAATGAAAATCCGTTCGATAGTGTTTGAGTTTATCGCGTTCAAGAGATAAAAAGGTGCGATAGGGGACTTTGTTTTATAATAAGTAGTGATGTAAGGACATATAGTTAAAAATAAAAAGATAAAAAGCTTGGAGAAAAAAATCCGGGATAAAAGTTCCCGGTTTATGTTGTTTCGGGATAAGCAGTGGCTTGTTTCCTTCTCTGGGTCTCAAACTTTCTCCATACCTATTTGTTTACGGGTTACCACCCACAAACAAATATTTACCGAGATTAAAGTTCCGGTTTAGGTTTTCCCGGGATAAAAGTAGCCTAGGTCCTTCCCAGGGTCTTAAACTATGTCCCTTCCAAATTTCATCGAAATCGGTTCAGGTGTTTGGCCGCGACGGCTCCACTCGCGAGACCAAAAAAATCTCAGATAAAATTCCCGGTTTATGTTTTTCCGGGATAGAAGTAGTCATGTCCTCCTCTGGATCTCAAACTATCTCCATACTTATTTTCTTGCGGTTCCACGCGCAGAAAAAGATTTTCCGGGATAAAAGTCCTGGTTTATTTATTCTCGGCATGAGAAGTAGCCTAGATCCTTCCTAGGGTCTTAAACTATCTCTCTACCAAATTTCATCGAAATCGGTTCAGTGGTTTGGCCGTGACGGCTCCACTCGCGAGAACAAAAAATCCGGGATAAAATTCCCGTTTTTTTTTTCGGGATAAAAGTAGCCTATGTTCTCCTCTTGACCTCAACCTATCCCTATAATAACTCGCGGTTTCAACCAAGATTGTTTTTTCCGGGATAAAAGTCCCAGTTTATATTTTCCCGGGATAAGAAGAATCCTAGGTCCTTCGTAGAGTCTTAAACTATCTCCCTGCCAAATTTCATCGAAATCGGTTCAGTGGTTTGGCCATGATAGCTCCACTGGCGCGAGAAGAAAATCCGGGATAAAAGTCCCGGCTTATATTTTCCGGGATAAAAAGTAGCCTATGTCCTTTCTCAGGTTCTAGACTATCTGTGTACCAAATTTCATTTAAATCGGTTCAGTAGTTTTGGCGTGAAAGCGGAACAGACAGACAGACAGAGTTACTTTCGCATTTATAATATTAGTAAGGAAGTAAGGATAGTAAGGATTATATTTGCTATATAACAGAAATATAAAAATAAAGTTAAGTCAAAAAATAAGTGGTGTCCCCATACAAAAAACTTGTAATACGCGCTAAACAACCGGCCAACGCGACGGTGTGTCGTCGGCGGCGCGCGGCACCACATAACTCAATATCTCCCTAGTTTTCTTTACAAAAAGTAATGATATCCCACCAAAAACATAAATGTAAAAAAGGAGAGCCAAGTTCAATACAAAAATTATGCTTGGCTGTGGGCTTCGACGCAAAAAGAATGGAGATCTAAATGAGTGCCAACTTCTATGCAAAATCCAAATATGTATTTATAGGAACAAAATAACATTATGAACAAGTATTAAACTCTATTTCTTTGCTTTATTGGAAACCTATAACAATAGCTGTTATTTAAAAATGTGAGATCTTAAAGTAGCTTAGATTTGACTTGGCCAGTTTTTATTTATATCTTAGGGCTACATCCATGCATACATTAACCTGTGTAATAATGAAACTGTAAAATATATTTAAGAAAAAAAATCAGTTCTTTAATTAATTTAATCAAGATGGCAGACATTGACGCAGTCGGGTTTTTTCATTTAATGTAGGTACATTAAATTATTTAATTGGTATAACATGTACCTTTGTAAATTTGTTATTGTCTACCTTATCAGGACTTGTCATAATATGCGCTTTTTTAAAAGCCCACTTGATGAATAAATTATTTTATTTTAATTACCTTAACACTTTTGACAAAAACTAAATTTGCATGAATATTTCGCTTGAATTTACTTCAGTCTCAGTTTAATATAAATGACATGGTCAAACTCAGACTAGTTAATAATAATTCATAAGTGCAGTACGCTACCTACAGCGTGCCACACAGTGGATGGTGGCGCAAGGTTTATTGAACAGTGCATATACCTGGGAGCGGAGACGGTGACCACAGCCACCAAGGAGCTGCTAAAGAGGCGGTCCACCAGGCATGTCTCCTGCCCGGAGCGGCTCGCGTATATCTCCTCAACGCCATCGTCCGGCGTCAGCGCGAACAAGTGGTACCCGCTTGTGCTGCCAGCTACCAGCGACCTGCGCATAAATCACACGCATCTGCTACTTACACTGTAGGTACTTTACTTCAAGAGTTCTCTACTTGAATGGTACTTCTATGGATCCGTGTCTTAGCTGTTTGACCTCATTTTTGAAAAGTAGCAGATTAAGGGCTTAGGTTACCTAAAACTCGATTTTATGCCCACTTTGAAATTTTAAATAAAATAACCAGAGCATTCTTCGCAACTATATTTAGGAAATAAGTAGTATACCCTTTGGTCTTACTGGTTGATCGAGACATGCGGCAGCGTGTCAAGCCAAGTAAAAAAAAAAAAAAAGTCGAAGCTGCCTAGTGTAGTTTCACCCGAACCATTTGGAGCGACTTTTGACGCCTCTATAACTCAAAATCTATTTAACGTAAATACCTGAGATTTGGTTTATGTATTAAACCCCGTCAAGTTAACTAGAATCCCAAATTTCATAAATATAGCTCAAACGGTCATTGAGATACTAACGTATAGAATTCGGCATTTTTATCACTGACTGACATATAGATAAAAAACCTAACCCACTTCCAGATGATCTAGAAAGTTGAAATTTGGTGTCCAGATAGGTAATTGTATGTATACAAAGGAAAAAATCTGAAATCAGGTTGTTTTTAAGATTTGAAACATTTTGCAAGCAATCGGAAAATCTGCAAACTATCTATAAAATATCTTTAGAATAATGGACATTTAGGCGTACACGTCCATTGATGCTTTATTTTAATTTAAATACTATTTAAAGGTAATAGTATTTGCATTGCATTGCATTGCATTGCAAATACTATTTGCCTTGATCCATTAATTACCTTCCCTCCGTATTAGGGCACCACTTTTGCTTGAATTATTCTATAAATTTTCCGACTTTAGACAGAGCTGTTGTGGGATACGGCGGTAGATTCATATAGATACGTTATAGGCATCAGTAACTAGTGCCCACTCTTCAGTCTTTTATATTATATATTTACTTCTGTTTCGAGCTCAAATTAAAAATTTATGATTTCTCAGTGTTTATTTACATCTTAAGACGTTTATTATTTTGGACATAAGATGACATTGGACGTTCTATCATAACTTGATCATAATACTTGCGAATCATAGAGTTTAAGTAATTATTAAATAGAGGTTTTTATACCAAGAGGACTTCATCGCGTGCACATAGCAGAACGATGAAGCGGTTTACGGCTTTTAATACATTGTTTCTTTTTAAAATAAGTAACTTCATAAATATTGCGCAAAGGTAACTTCTTAGGTAATTGTTTTAATTAGGTTCTTAACTCAATATTTTAATAAATAATATCTTTATAAAAAGTAATGATATCCCATCAAAAACATAAATGTGAAATGTGGAAGCAAGTCTAATATTAAGAATATGCGTGCTGGTCGACTTCACCGACAAAAGAATTGACATCTTAATGGTTGCCGAGCCTTGTTTTAAACTAATATTTCTTTGTTTTTCTGCTACGCGAATGTATGATATTTAAAAACATAATTTCTTAAATTTGAATAGTCGAATTATTTACACAAAGCAGATAACTTAGTATAAATGTAAGCTTAAGATTTGACTTGGCTAGTCTTCACATACAATTTTTCTTATATTTGGGTAATAAACTTATCTTTATATTACTGTTTTCATATTGTAAAGTCAACATATCCTACTCTTAGAAAAAAAATATTTTCTGATAAAACTAGCCAAGACAAATCTTGAGCTTAAATTTATACTAAGTTATCTGCTTTGTGTAAATAATTCGACTATTATAATTTAAGAAATTATATTTTTAAATACACTCATTTGCAAAAAAAAACGGGCGGTTTGGATTTTAATTCTTTTTTAAAAAAATACGGTACCGAAATGATTTCAATCATTTGTACATGTTACTGGCCGGTTTTAAAAATGCCGTGGTGTTTAAAACAATACGTTCTAAATAAAAATTTTCGTTTGATGCTTGTTTTTACAGAAAACCACTTTTTATCCTACATTTTTGGTGCGAAGTTCCAAAAGATAATATCGGTTTTCATAACTTTTAGTCAATTTTTATGAATTTATTTCATATTCTTAATTGTCAAAGCTTCATTTATTGCTGTTTAGCTGTCTCAATAATGTTAGAGAAAGTGGTAAAAGCTACCAAAATTATTGCGCTGCTCGAAGAGGGCTGCAGCCAATGCTTCGTGGCTCAGAGGCTAAGTGTGAGTCGCTCGACGGTTCAAAGGACTTGGCAGCGGTATCAAGACACCGGTTCCGTCGAGAGAAGGCCTGGTTCTGGAAGAAAACCATGTACCCAACCACGGGATGATCGTTTTCTTGTGAGTCGCGCATTGAGAAATCGCAAGTCTTCGTATGTGGACCTTAAGAACAACCTCGAAGAAGTAAGAAATGTGCATATTAGTCTATGGACGGTCAGGAGGAGGCTGCTCGCGGCCAATATACGCAGTCATCGCCCGGCCCGCGGCATTAAGTTACTCCGTGAGCACAGAGTTGCCAGGCTTAGGTTTGCTCGAAATTGTGAGTCATGGACTCAAGAAGACTGGAATAGGGTATTGTTCTCCGATGAAGCCAGGATATCTCTGTTCGGTGAAATCGACGTCGGCGAGTGCTACGAAGACGAGGAGAACGCTTTGCAGAGGCTTGTTTTGGAGAAATCACACCTCATGGTGGGGGCTCTGTTATGTTTTGGGCAGGAATAAATTCAATGGATCGTACAGAGTTAGTCTTCATTGAAAACGGCTCACTGACTGGACATCGATACATAACGGAAGTTCTTATTCCTCATGCACAACCCGCATTGGCCGCTTTAGGCGAAGACTCAATTTTTATGGACGACAACGCTCGCGCCCACCGGTCTGGCGATGTGGAAGCGTATGTGCAAGAGGTCGGCATTCGTCGTTTGGATTGGCCAGCTCGAAGTCCCGACCTCAATCCTATAGAGCATGTCTGGGACGTTCTGAAACGACGCGTGAGATCAGTACAACCGGCTCCGCAAACCATCAGAGAGCTGAAGAATGTGATTACCGCGGAGTGGGAACGTATTCCGCAAGCAAGTATCCGGGATATCCTCGCTAGCATACCCAGACGAATTCAAGCTGTGATTTCAGCTAGAGGGGGTCACACTCGATACTAAACATTTATCTGCTTTTACTTTATTAAAGAAAAAACAAACAAAAATCTTTGTTAACTTTTACTTCACGAGCATATGTACTGGCGAGCATACACTACTAGTGAACTTTAGCATTAAAACCCATAAATTTTATCAAAATTTTATGATAATACTGACGAAAACGATTATTTGCTTATTAATTTACAACATTGTGAAAGTAAAACTACCTATAATTATCAAACAAACCAATAGTAACATTTGAAATGGTTCATTGCTTAGGTGCCCGTTTTTTTGCAAATGAGTTTATCATACATTCGCGTAGCAGAAAAACAAAGAAATATTAGTTTAAAACAAGGCTCGGCAACCATCACGCATATTCTTAATATTAGACTTGGCTTCCACATTTCACATTTATGTTTTTGATGGGATTTTACTATACTGTGACTAAATAATGATTCTATTTTTAAAAGATTTGTTGTTCTCTTTTTTGAAATATCGTTATACAGTGTCATTTCAACATTGCGTTACTAAATGAAACCACATATTCAGCGTGACCTCTGCTAACATCGTGCAAAAAATTATCCATGGATAACGCATATTTTCGCCAATAATCCCGATTATAGTTTTGTAGTTTTTGGATCACGCTGTTTTAGCGCGCTTGACTTTATTCAGTGAATCACGTCACAGCTGACGATGTTATTACAAAACCTATATGATTAAGAAGGGCAACTCACAAATTAACTTGCAATACATTCGCTCACATAGCTGCAGCAGTACCGCTTGAGACGTGGAATTTGAAAAAAAATAATTAAATTGCTACTAGAGCGGTCCCTACTCCCTAACTAATACGTTATAAATAAGCTCTGTCAAGATAGCAGTAGCAACTTAGCAGAATCAAATCAAATACATTTTAGAATTTGTAGCTAATTTGTTGCTAATTAGTTACCACAATATCGATTTTGTTGCGCAAGCCGTTTAAAAAAAAAAGCTGTCACTGCTATCTTGATATCAAGATAGCAGTGAACTAACGAAACTTAAAGATATGTGATCAAATGTGGTATAGGAATTTGTAGCTAATTTGTTGCTAATAAGTTACCGCAAAAACAATTTTGTAGCTCAAGCCGTCTCCAAGAAAAAGCTGTTACTGCTATCTTGATATCAAGATAGCAGAAAAGTAACGAAACTTAGAGATATGAGAAAAAATGTGGTATAGGAATTTGTAGCTAATTTGTTGCTAATAAGTTACCACAAAAACAATTTTGTAGCTCAAGCCGTTTCCAAAAAACAGCTGTTACTGCTATCTTGATATCAAGATAGCAGGAAAGTAACGAAATTTAGAGATATGTGATCAAATGTGGTATAGGAATTTGTAGCTAATTTGTTGCTAGTAAGTTATCGCAAAAACAATTTTGTAGCTCAAGCCGTTTCCAAAAAACAGCTGTTACTGCTATCTTGATATCAAGATAGCAGGAAAGTAACGAAACTTAGAGATATGTGAACAAATGTGGTATAGGAATTTGTAGCTAATTTGTTGCTAATAAGTTACCGCAAAATCAATTTTGTAGCTCAAGCCGTTTCCAAAAAACAGCTGCTACTGCTATCTTGATATCAAGATAGCAGTAACAGCTTTTTTTTTAAACGGCTTGAGCAACAAAATCGATATTGTGGTAACTAATTAGCAACAAATTAGCTACAAATTCTAAAATGTATTTGATTTGATTCTGCTAAGTTGCTACTGCTATCTTGACAGAGCTTAAACTCCAACCACACGTCCTGATCCGAACATCTGATCACGTGGGGGGCGGACAACACTACTTGATACTACTGGAGTGGCTAACGAGGCAATGGTAACCCATTAAATATGGAGACTAGGTCAAAACGTAAACTTTTACGGCCGCTTCCCGGGGGCGATCGCCGGGGCGCACTTGGAGCTGACGATGAGTGCCACAGCATGCAAACCGTCAGCGGTAGAGAGTTGAACAGGCGGGCTCCTATCGGGTCACCCGAAATTAATGCGACAGCCGACCATCATCACCTATCATCATCCTCATCTTCTCCCAAAACGCTCTTTTCTTCCGTTCCATCATCACCACCCTCATACCTAAATTATAATCTTGATCATTCATCTCCTATCTCATCTCATTCTAATGATTTTACAGCAGTGGATGTTGTGCAGGAGGCACTCGCCAATAATACTGCACCCACCAACGGCGAAGCTCGCGTTCGAATTAAATGGACAAAAGAAATGAACGAGTTCATTTGGCGAAACTACCTCATTATCACACAATCTGAAACTAAAATACGTGGTTATTTAGACCCACTCTATACTAAATTTAAAGCAAAATTTCCAGAAATCATTTTATTTAAACAAAGAATTGGCGATCAACGGCGTGTTGTTGTTAGAAATAATTTAATACCACCTGCTACTTTACAGCTAATCAGAGAAGAAGTTACCCGTCATCTTCAACTTAACAACTCCCCAATATCGAGTAATAACATACATTTAGGAACACAGCAATCGAACAGTTCACGCATGCACTGGACAGACGATATTAACAAGGCAATAATGAGGGAATATTATAGAATAACACACGCTGAAACTAACAGGACTGCTTATCGTAAACTACTCCATATAGCTATAATAGAGCAATTTCCCCACACAACACATGTTTCTGAACAACGCATAGCAGATCAAAGAAGAGTTATAGTAAACAATGGGCTAGTTACCAGAGAAAGATTAGAAATAATTAAAGAAGTTAGATTAAGTTTAAATTTACCACAAACAACAAACGATCATCTATCAACTGAATCTATGATAAATGAAAATACCCAAAATAACACCAACGTTATAAACGACAAAGCAACCACCCATGAGCCATCATGTGACATCCAATCAACTCAGTATAATAATCTTGACAGCACTATCACACAAACATTTGAAAACACCTACCAAAGTTTCCTTAAGAGTAACCCAGTTGAGAGACCATGTATTCCGAAACCAAAAACTTCTAAAAGATTTGCATAAATCATTACATATTTGAACACACATATAATACCCAAATACGATTCGCTAGATAATGATTTTATAAATACCCACACCATTGTATATTGTGTTGCTTACACTGCAGCTAAATGTAATGGCTCAAAATAAAAAAATCCCAATGCGCTGTCCCAACCTTTTCCCACTAACCATACCACTGGCAAAAGACCCCACTGGCAGAAAAGATTAGATAACAGAATATCAAAGTTAATGAGCGAAACAGGAAAAAATGACTCAATACATACAAGGTAACAGAAGCTTGGGTTTAATAGCCCATGTTGACAGAATAAAGCATAAATACAGGATTCATTCTAACTATGAAGAGCCTTTTTTTTTTGAATTTTTTTTTTATTAAGAATAATGAACGGCAATTCTATAGACAGTTAGCATCGACCTCAATAAATACACAAAACCCGACTGACTCCCTCTCTAACATACCTCCTAAAGAACAGCTACAGGAATTTTGGGCAAATATTTGAAGTAATCCTACACAGCACAACCGGAACGCTACTGGATACAAGCAGACAAACAAAAAAATAATCAAATACCAGAAATGATCTTTGAACAGATTCCCCTAGAAATTTTTAACAATGTTTCAAAATCAACCAACAACTGGAAAACTCCTGGTACAGACCATATACACAACTTCTACTATAAAAAACTCACGTCCATCCATTCTTCCCTCTACAAACATATCAACGACTTTTTAAAATCTCCACATACAATACCAGACTTCATTACACAAGGCGTAACTTATTTAATTCCTAAAGACACTGACCACAGTAATCCGGCTAAATATAGACCTATTACATGCCTTCAAACTGGTTACAAAGTTATTACTTCATGCATATCACAGATTATATATAAACACTGAACACAAAACAACATACTAGCGGAGGAACATAAAGGTTGTCGTAAGCATAGTCAGGGCTGTAAAGAACAAATAACAATTGATGCAGTAGCCATGAAATACACCACCAAAGCTAACAAAGACATGTGCACTATGTATATAGACTATTAAAAAGCTTTCGACTCTGTACCTCATAGCTGGCTTGTTTATATACAACTCAACTAGTAGAATTTTTGCAACAAGTAATGAAGCAATGGGCGACCAAACTTAAAATCGGCAAGACCTTAGAAACTGATTTAATCCCAATAAGACGGGGAATCTTTCAGGGAGACGCTCTAAGCCCTCTTTGGTTTTGCCTCGCACTGAACCCTCTCTCTAATTTACTCAATGATACTAATAACGGTTTAGAAATAGTTTCTGATGAATCTGAAAGCATAAAACTCTCACACCTTTTATATATGGACGACATCAAACTTTATAGTAATGGCGTACCATCTCTACACAATCTTGTAGACATTACCCAGACATTTTTTGACGATATTAACATGAGCTTTGGAATAGATAAATGCAAAACTTACACGTACCGTAAAGGCAAATACATAAATAATGATCCATACACACTAACGACAGGACAGAAAATAGAATGCTTACACGCAAATGATACGTACAAATACCTAGGATTTCAGCAATCTCACCAGCTCCACCAAAAACAGGCAAAACAATAACTAAATAACACTTTCAAACACAGACTTAACATCATTATGAAATCTCAATTATCATCCCGAAATTTAGTAAAAGCAGTCAACAGTTACGCAATATCGATTTTAACATATTCGTTCGGTATAATCAAATGGTCCAAAACAGATATTAGAAAACTACAGCAGCTAATAAACACTACTCTAACCAAACATCGCAAGCATCATCCTCGTTCGTGCATACAAAGGCTTATTCTTCCTCGAGCAGAAGGCGGCCGGGGTATTATGGATATAGAAAATCTACACAACAAACAGATAAGATCACTCAGAAACTTCTTTTCCCAAAAATCCCAACACTCTTCCCTCCATAAAATCACAAATAAGGACAAGCAGCATACACCCCTCAATTTAGCTTCTAGAGATACATAACCTAACGAACATATCACGAGCATTAAAGACAAGATAACCATCTGGGAACGTAAATCCTTACGCGGAAGACATCGTCTCGACCTGCAACAATCTCATGTCGACATCAAAGCGTCGAACGCATGGCTGCAGCGAGGTGAACTCTTTCCCGAAACTGAGGGATTTATGATTGCCACTCAAGATCAGATTATTGACACTAAAAATTACCAGAAATTCATCATCCGTAGACCTAATACCCAAGACACATGCAGACGATGCCACAGTGCTTCCGAAACAATTCAGCATATAACTGGTGCCTGCCGAGCTATAGCCCAGACCGACTATAAACATCGCCATGATCAAGTTGCTGCGATAATACATCAAAATTTAGCTTACCAAAATAAACTAGTCACAGAAAAAGTCGCCTATTACAAATACAAACCAGAAGCCGTCCTAGAAAACAGCTCATCTAAATTATACTGGGATAGAACCATCATTACAGATAACAGTTTACAGCAATAGACCTGACATCACATTATTAATAATAATACAACAAAACCGTAATCTTAATTGATATAACAGTATGTAATACGCACAATTTTATCACCACACACGCAAAAAAAATAGCTAAGTACACCGAACTGTCAGTTGAAATAAAAACTCAGTGGCGGGTCAATCATGTTCAAACTGTGCCAATCGTAATTTCCAGCACCGGTGTTATCCCTAAAACCCTTCAGTCCAGCATTAATTCTCTACAGATAAACCCATCTACATAACTACTCATGCAAAAAGCAGTAATACTGAACACATGCCGTTTGACTCGTAAGTTCCTTAATAGTGACTCCCTAGTTTAATGCACTTGGCTTCGGCCCGTGCTAATTATTACCTTCCTATGAGAGGATAACGTAATCGTTAAGAACTAAATAATAATAATAGATTTTTTTTGCATTATCTTATTCTAGGTACATTTTGTCTTTATTGGAGCACTCCTTTTAAGTATGGCAATACCACAGGTATTGCCCCGCACTTCCAACAAAAAACAACTATAGATATCCATTTTTATACATTTTGTAGAAAATTGCTCGACCGCATATTGTATTATAATATACATTCCCTGTTTCGAACGTTTCAACGAACCTTCACCTTTATATAATAATTATTATAGCTATTACAAACCCAATATCAGTTTGACCAACCCGGGGATCGAACAAGAGACCTCAGCACTGCAGTCGTACCGTAATACAGTTACTGCGCCGCGTGCGCCGAGGCGCCGACATACCTAATATTTCGACAACCATGAATAAAGCCTCCACTACACTACTCGCAAAGTTACCTCGACGAAGTACTCGTCGAAGTTCACCGAAGTCCGAAGTATGTGGCTACACACTCGTGCCACCTCGCGAGGAGCGCAGTCGCCCGGCGCCCGCACGATAGGCATCATGGATGACGTTCAAGTGGCAGCTGCCCAGTGGCAACTCTCGCGTATTGACGCGAGAGTACACATTGCAACGGCAGCTACGTGCGTATTTATAATTCAACGAAAATTAAAAAGAAATGGATGCATGATGCTAATACACACACACACACACACACACACACACACACACACACACACACACACACACACACACACACACACGTACTCACGTCTGTTATCCCCGAAGGGGTAGGCAGAGGCGCAAGTAGTGCATCCATTTCTCGCCGTTATTCCGTCCCATGATGTGATAGGTGGTGAGCCTATCACCATATCGGGCACAAATTTTACACTCCGGGCTGATACTGAATAGAAAAACTCAATATCACTTTGCCCGACCCGGGGATCGAACCCGAGACCTCAGCTTTGCAGTCGTACACGATACAACTACGCCATCGAGGCAGTAGTATGCTGCTAATATTTTTGATATTTTTTAGAAGTAAATGCCAAAACTACTGAACGGATTTCGATGATATTTGGCACATGGATAAACCTAATCCTGGATCAACACATTATAGATTGGCTATTTTGTCCCCGGATCTTGCTTTTTTTTTTGTTGGAAATATTTTAATTTTATATCAGGTTTTTTGATAGATGGTGCTGGCGTTGTAAAGATGGTGCCATAGTGAATAAGGGGCTTTTGTAACGTTATACCGCAAAGCTCTAAATAAATATCGTTGTTTTAATTGCAATATATTATTATAGATCAGCTTTTGCCCGCGGCTTCGCCCGCGTTAATAAATTCTTTCGAGCTAAAAGTACATAAAAACATTCCGGTTGAATCACTCTATTAGCTATCTATTTATAAAAAAACCGCATCAAAATTCGTTGCGTAGTTTTAAAGATTATAACAGTACTGTTAATCGTGTTCTGTAAACTACCTACGGAACGTTGACGACAACCTGTGCTCATGACGTCTCGATGCGAACTGAAGTGAGCCGAGTAGTGTAGTAAGACGCTTCGTGTTCGAACCTCGGGACACTTCGAGTCCTTTGACTCGGGCGCAAAAACCGACAACGTCTGGAAGTCGCCCGAGGCGAGGCGAGGTTGCACGAGGCGAAGCGAAGTGCCCTTCCACACTATCTTATTCGGCCAACCTCGATCAACTTCGCGAGTAGTGTAGTGCAGGCTTAACAGACACGCACAACACCGTGTAGGTACGCCTACTGCCATCTAGTTAGCGTTATAGTACAACTGTACGCCCTCAACGCTCAAGGGCATTCGCGGCACTTTTTTAACCGATTTCAAAAAAGGAGGTTCTGTATTCGATTCGTATGTAGATTTTTATGGCCGCGAGTCTCTCAAAAACTACTGATCCGATTTGTATGGGGTTATAGTTATTCAAATGAATATTTTTCAGGGAAGGCTTTTGTGTATAATTTATTACGATCTGATGAAGATCTTCGGAGATACACAAGATAAATCACCTGGAGGGGCATTAGCTGAACCACGGAACATAACTATTTTATTTGGGGTCAACACGTGCTGCCTCGGTAGCGTAGTTGTGTTACGGTACCAGGTACGACTGCAATGCTGAGGTCTCCGGTTCGATCCAGAGTCGGGCAGTCACACACACACACTCACTCAATCACTCACGCCTATTATCCCCGAAGGGGTAGGCAAAGGCGCAGCTAGTACACCCGCTTTTCGCCGTAATTTCGTCCTGGATGTGATAGGGGGCGAGTCTATCGCCATATGGGGCACAAATTCCAGACTCCGAGCTGATATTGAATAGAAAAACTCAATATCACTTTGCCCGACCCGGGAATCGAACCCGAGACCTCAGCATTACAGTCGTACCATAATACGCCACCGGGGCAGTCATGTTGGATTTTTCTTTATTGATTAATGAATTATTGCACCCGTGCAATGCGCCTCTCACCTCTGCCTACCCCTTCGTGGTGAAAAGGCGCACGCGCGCGAGCGCGCGCGCGTGTGTGTGTGTGTGTAAAAAAGTTAAAAAAGGAAAACAATAATGTTTACAATATTGCTGTATTCGAAGCATCTGCGTTACGGGGGATTTAGGGTAGGTAGGGGATTTAGGGGTACAGGGACGGGTTTACAATTTTATTTTACTCCCAACGTTTTGAATGCTTTGCAGCATTTCATGGTACTGGAGCAAGCTTGCAAAACCTGGGTCGAATAACTAGTTTTAATTCAGTATTTTATTTTAGCACAATAGATCGGGAGATAGGCTAGTAAAATCAGTATATCGGGAGACTACAGATAAAATCGGTAGATCACCTGATAAATCGGGAACTTTTGCAACACTGCACGTAAACAGCACCTGACAACAACAAAACACAACATGGCCGATCTGTGACATAAATAAACTATTATTAATTCATTTTCTAGTTGGATTTTCTATATAAGCGTGTTTTTAGTTTAAAATATTGAGTTGTCATCGGTCCTTGATAAGTATGCCAAATCTCAATTTAATTTGACGTTTTGAAGGGGGGTAAAAATCATGTTCAAAGTTTCCGTTACATAGATACATAGAAAGAAAGAAAGAATAAATTTATTGACCACTAATTGGGTGGTGAACTTATTATAACAGTGGGTGTGTGAGTATCGTAATACAATAAAAAAAAAAAAAAAGTACTCAAATACTCAATCAGTGAGGATGGTATATGTCCCACCGCAACCGTGTCAATTGGATCTAGATCAGCATAATATGCTAAACAGCAATGCTTGGCGCTGATTTTCGTCTAGACCCTAAAGTGGGCTGCCATCATCTAAATTGCCGACGCCGGATAAACACGGCAAAAATCCCGGACATTTGGGCGAAATATGGGTATTTCCCCGGACATCTCTGAAAAATATTTTGCCGTTCCTTCTTGAATGCGGGGAAATGCATGAAGTTTTAACTATAGATTTATTTCAATTTGTCGCTCATCTATAAAAAATGGATTTCCCCTGACAACAAAAGTGTCCGGGTTTTGCCCGGACAATTTTTAAAACCCCGGCCGGACAGCCCACGGACGCCCTTCAAACTAGGACAAATCCGGGGAAATCCGGACGGATGGCAGCCCTACCCTAGAGCAACGTCAACCAAAAACATATTATACAAGAGTGCGCGCGTGCGCACCTTCCCTTGCAAGTGTGTATGAATGTGTGTGTGTGTGTACGTGTAAGCGAGTGTATGTGTGTAAACTGTAAATAATTAAGAAATTAAAATGAATAAAATAATATATATATATTTTACACATATGGCGAGGTTATATGGACTCCAATCCTTTGCCTATCTATAGAAAAAAAAAACAATAAAAGGATAATCTGTGCCCAGACAGTAGACAGTAATGTCAGTGTCATTGCCACCATATTGTTATTTGTTATTGCCACGTCAGTAGTTAAATAATTTCTAGTGTTTGAGCTGTTTTTTGAACCAAAACCTAAACATACGTACATGCATACGCTTGAAGCTAATAAAAGCGTGTTAAAACACGTATTGTATTGTTACATCATTCGATAGTGTCGCTAATAATGATCAAATTCTGGAAATTAATGACATATGGCAAACTAAAGATAAGAACAAATTTTTGACAAATAATTTTTATTTTTCCTATTTTACCTACCTAAGTATTAAATCTTAATATTTTATTGTTTGTAATAATGGTCATTGTTTTCAATACATGGCTGGTTTCAACATTTCCAATATTATATTGCATTCAGCATTATCGATTCCATTTAGAATATTCCTCCAGGATGGTTTTCGAAGCAATTTTTGATGAAGGTTGTAATCTATTTCTTGGACACTTAGCCGAAAATTTTTTTTTTGTCAAACTCAACAGGTTCGATTTTTGGCTAGGAATAAAGACTTTCAAAAATCCAATTATGCAGTTTTCGTCATCATCATCATCACCAGCCGATATTTTAATCCACTGCTGGACATAGTCTTCGGCCGGTCGCATCCAGTTTTTACCAGCGACCTTTCGCAAATCGTGTCTCCACCTGGCTCGAGGGCGTCCTACACTACGCTTGCTGAGTCGCGGTCTCCATTCAAGAACTTGTTTAGCTCAGGGGTTATCAATTATTCGACAGATATGACCAGTCCATTGGCACTTCAGCTTAATAATCCTGTGTGCTATGTCGGTGACTTTGGTTCTCTGTGGGATAACCTTGTTAAGAAATGTATTCCCCGCCAAGCTGAATGGAGCACAAGGGCACTACCTACCTTGTCTCAAAGTGCTTTGGGTTTTTTTTAAACCTCATAACTAGGGTTTGGACTTGGGACTATTCCAAAAAAACAAAATTCTCAAGATATGATGTCAATAGTGGACGTTATTCCAAGACCTGGTGAAGAATTTTGGGAAGGTACTTTAGACACTTTCAAACATTGAAAAAATAGTGTTTTATGAATCTCAAATCGTGAGTCGGGCAGGGTAATTGCGGTTATTTTGCAACTGCACAGTATATAGAAAGTGTTTTTTTTGTTTACGCGGAGAAAGTGAATTATTACTACCGCTCAGTGTTCAAGGGGAACGACTGAGCGGTTATGTTGGGTTCACCGTGCCTTACGACCCGACGTTGAGCCGCCCGGAGAGATGGAAAACGTCGGGCGACCGCCAGGCCGAGTCCCTAACCTATGTACACAGCACGGCATACCAACCAAAACTCCGCGGTGGTCATCTTCGGCGCATTAGGAACGGCTGCGGGCTTCCTCCGACTCACGTCTAAGTTGTCGTCCGCAACCGCCCCTGCGCGTTCCGCTATTGCGGTCCGTCTCCTGTTGTTGGGGGGGCTCAGAAGCCCCCGCACACCGAAGGACGCCCTCGGCATCAACGGCAGCGTGAGGCCTAACCGCCACGCTGCCGTCCATCACGGGGGTCACAAAAGTTGGCTAGACTAATAGGTGGACGGCCCCTTCCGCCCACCCGTGACCCCCGGAGGCCCCTATTAGTCGCCTTTTACGACAGGCAGGGAATACCGTGGTGGAATTCTCCAAACGCCCCCAATCCAATGGGCGGGAGACGTCGGTCAGTCATCCACCCGACGCTTCCTACGTTTCGTCTGGCGGCGGGAAGGATCACCACTGCGCTAGCGATCCCTCTCGGCACTTTCCTTCCGCGAGAGGACCACCTCGCAGAAGTGGGCCACCGCCTGCCAGGCCTCCCGGCCGCCGACCATGGAAGCGACCACGGCCGGTAGCGAGAGGTCTTCTCCGACGACTGCTCTGAGAGCGCTGCGTTCTTCGTCCCAGGCTGGGCAAAACTCCAACGTGTGTTGGGCCGTGTCCAGCGGGCAGTTGTCACAATAGTGACACACGGCCGACTCCTCCTTCCCTACCACCCGAAACAGGAACTCACCGAAGCAGCCATGCCCGGTGAGCACCTGCGTCAGGTGGTACGTAGCCGCTCCGTGGCGCCTGTCCAGCCAATCGGCAAAGACAGGACGCACTGCCTCTACGACCCTGTGCCCCCACGACGGGGCCTCCAGCCTGAGACGCCACTCCTCCACGGCAGCTCGCCGTAGGGAGGCCCTCTTGGCCTCCATCTCTTTCAGGGCCGGACGTTGCCCGCGACTGAACGCCTCCTCCCGCCAATGAAATGCATCGGCAAGGGATTTGGCGTCCAGGTCCCAGGGCAGAAATCCGGCCAATAAGCAAACCGCCTCGAAAGAGACCGTGCGGTACGCCCTGACCGCCCACTGCGCTAAAGCTCTCTGCGGGGCGCGCAGGAGGGCGATGCAGGTACGGTTCAGGGAGTCAGCCCAAACGGGGCTGCCATAAAGGGCCATGGACCGCACGACTCCGTGATACAGCCTCAGGCAAGGGAAGCCAGGACCTGCCAGGTTGGGCAGCAGGCCGGAAAGAGCGCCCGCTGCCCGGGACAATTTTGTCCTCAACTCCTTAAAGTGGGTGCGGAATCGCCATCGGCTATCTAGGACTAAACCCAGATATTTCACGCTAGAGCCGATGGGGATCCGCACCCCCCAACGACGATGCGGGCACCGGCCGGTGGCCCTCTCCGAGGTCCGTGAAAACACACGGCCTCGGTTTTCTCGAGGGCCACCTTCAAACCGAAACGTTGAATTCTTCCAACTACTTGGCCGGTGCCCGCCGCTGCCCGCGTTAATAAGTTTTTCCGGGCTAAAAGTACATAAAAACCTTCCCGTCGAATCACTCTATCCAACACATTTATTTCGATAAATATTAATATTATGACGTTGATACAACTCTTAACAAATAATGCATTAATTTCGACTAAATTTGATTACCATAAAAACGGTTCTAGTGAGTTAATCTTAAAAGATAGGCATATACTGTCTCGGACATTTTTTTAGATCATTTCAAGAGGAATAATTCTTTCATACATATATTTTTGGTATCTTGAACCGTTTTCGCAGCGCACGCAATGGAAGCCCTCAAGGATGAATAATTTTCCCCGCTTTTTTCACATTTTCCATTATTTCTTCGCTCCTAATAGTTGCATCGTGATGTTATATAGCCTAAAGCCTTCCTCGATAAATGGTCTATTCAACAAAAAAAGAATTTTTCAATTCGAACCAGTAGTTCCTGAGATTAGCGCGTTCAAACAAACAAACAAACAAACAAACTCTTCAGCTTTATAATATTAGTATAGATTAGTATATTAGTATAGATGGGATCCGGCCGAATATTATTGATACTCAGCGGGGCTAGAATATACTTTTTTTTAGATAGGGGATTTTGATGTTTTTGAAGCAAAATTAAGAGATTCATATCATCATCATCATCAGCCACATGACGTCCACTGCTGAACACAGGCCTCCCCCAAAGATTTCCAGATGAACCTGTCAAAAGCGGCCCGCATCCAGTGCGTTCCTGCGGCCTTTACCAAGTCATCAGTCCACTTGCAGGTGGACGGCCGACGCTGCGCTTGCCAGTACGTGGTCTCCATTCGAGACATTTTTTTGCCCCATCTGCTGTCATTTCTTCGAACAATGTGTCCTGCCCATTGTCACTTCAGCTTGCTTATCCGTTGGGCTATGTCAGTGACTTTCGTTTTTCTATGGATCTCCTCATTTCTGATTCGATCGCGTAGAGAAACACCTAGCATAGCCCTTTCCTTAGCTTGCTGAGTGACCGTGAGCCGTCTTTGGCGGCTCATAGTCAGAGGCCTCAGCGCTGTATGTCATCACTAGTAACACACATTGATTGAAGACTTTTGTCTTCAGACACTGAAATATTTTGTACGAGATGAGCTGGATTCGCCGATTGACCCTTTTCTCGAAGTTAGACTTGCCTAGTTGGACTACTTGACCTAAATAGACATACTGGTCTACAACTTCAAGAATTGAGCTCCCAACAGTAATCAGGGTAGGCACAACATGAACATTCAACATGATCTTGGTCTTATCCATGTTCATCCTGAGGCCCACTAGTTGAGAAACTCGGTTTAGGTCACTGAGCATTGTGCTCAGACCCTCCAGCGATTCTGCCAATACAATGATGTCATCGGCAAAACAAAGGTGAGTGATGTATTCGCCATTGATGTTGATGCCGAGTCCTTTCCAATCCAAGAACTTGTAGGAGAATTAGAATTAGGAGGTTATGGTTCCTTAATAACAGATTTGTTTGTATTGAATATTATCTTCAAAACTTCTTTATTTTTATAAATTACATATTGAGGCATTTTTAAATGTATTTGGAACTCATACTTATTAATTTATTTATTTGACTAGCCAACAATTTTTTACACCAGTACAATTTATACAGGAAAGATACTACACAAATTCTAAGTGCAATAATTTCTTACAGGCTAGTTCCACATGCACAAAAATGATGATCAATACATTAAAATAAATGATATAACGAAAAATAATAGAAATGAAGTCACATAAAAAGTTTAACTAATCGGTATACTAAATTTACAAAAACTAAGTTATACACTAAATTTTATTATTATTTTGAGAAATGCTCGATACTTATGTATGTTTTATACAACTTTTATTATTTTTTTGTCATTTAGTGGGGAACAATTCACCTCTATATTTTTCGACGCGTTTGAAATGTTCAGTGTCTATCTAGGTATATGATTAATCAAAGGAACAGTGAATAAAGTTTCACCGGAGTCCCATGTGACGGTAGCGAAACAGGCACGCCACATATTTTGACTAAGGTGTAGTTTGTGAAGTTAGTTTAAGACATTTGAATGTCGAGAAAGCCAACAGAAATAGATTTGACAATATTATGTATGTTGCGGAGTAGCGCGGCTCGGCTCTGTGACGAAAACGGATCAGCTGATTCATGCGCGACGCACCTCTTAAGTTTACACTGTTTAACAACAATGCTGTGCTGTATGCATACTGTACACACACACACGCGCGCGCGCATACACACACACACAGAGAGCACCTGCGGGCTGCGAGCTGCGGCCCGTAGAGACGCAGGACTCCGGCGAGAGTCGTAGCCATTCTACAGGGGCGGGATTGTTTACCGGCCGAGCGTAAGGGAACGCATTACGAAACAGCTGGCAATGACATATTGCATCATCGCGTCATAGTACGTACCGCCCGAAGCAAAAACTACGCTAATTCGTAATTCTGCGCGCTTTCGCAACGACGCGCCGTCCTCGTCAGGGAACCTTGGGCGCCGTCACCAGCTGCGAACGCGTCTTAGGCCTCTCTTCTGAAGGAAAACAAAACTGCACCTTTATTTAGATGCTAATATCGTAGTTACTTACGTGCAATCTTGGTTAAATTGAACGAAAATTCCTCCTGCATTTGAGCCCTCAGGGTTTGGACCTCCTCCCAAACTCATTGGAACGTTCGCTGCGTACTACGATTTTACTAAACACTAATAGCTATACACGACATACACTATATAATATTCGAAAACAACACTGTCTATATCTGTAATAAGTCAATATTTGAAACTATTATCCGTCACAAGAAACAGAATTTTTGACACAAAGAACGACCTTGTTGCTAAAAACAAGCCCCCTCCCGCACACAAAACATTCGCAGTTCGCTACAAAACTGTTGGAGTGAAGTGAGCTAATTGCGCTCTGTCACAAATTCACCATTCGTCGTTTACTACCACGAACTTCATGTTACTATGGAACAAGGCAATTGTGTCTTTATCTCTAAGGCTATATATACTGTTTTTAATTTTTGCTATGCTCATTATTTAATGCATCATAATATTATATTTAATACATAATATGCCAGTTATGCTGATTGTTTTTTTTTTCTTCTTGGCTTCGCACGTCTTGTGCATTTAGCCAAAGACAAGTTGTAATTGTTCATAATTTCGGCTTGCTCGTCTTGGCTACTAATATTTATTGAGATACTCTTTGTAGTATTCTTTGGGAAAGTACCTACTTACATCGTGTTTATATTCTCTTTGCCTACTTACATAGGACAAAGGTAGGGAAACTAATTGAGTTTAAATATAAGAAAATTTTGAAAAAGAAAAAAATAGACTATCAGGAGGGTTTGAGGAAAAAAGAAAGGACTAGGCAGTACATAAAAGATCTAAACCAAATATATAGGTAGAAAATATACATATAACGCCTAACGGTAATCGTATTATAACAATAATGATGGACGAGGGTGAAATATCCACAGTTTTATGTCATTTTTAATGAAAAATGATGCTATACATTTATACACAAGAAAATTATTAGTACTAAGTAAACAGAGGGTAGAAGAAGGGAAAGGAGTGCTGATCGTAATTATCAGGTTCTTAAAGTCTGTCTCACGAAAGAAGGCCCGCGGCAATATGTGGAACAGCGTTAGCAACTTGAAGTGGACTGACTATCGTACCAGGGGCGTAAAATTATCGTATTATTCGTATACATGGATCGAAATTATCGTATTTTTTAGAATAATGTCTATTATAGATAAATAAATCATATAAATTGTAATATTGATATGCATGCAAGTACTCTATAGTTTATCTTTTTTAAACCACCGCTGTCAAATCAACAGAACACTGAAATCCAAATGTTTTACACGTGGTACAGACCTGAACTGATTCCCTTTCCACTCACGTTCAATAAACGCGCCAAGCTTAAAATTCACTCAGACAAAATTTCACTGTTCCCATGCAAGTTGGGTATGAAACACGCCAAAATTTTGTATTTATCAAGAAGAAATGAATATGAATGAGTAGTGAAATAAAAAATGAAAGATTTTCTTTTATATATCAATATACACTTATATTCATAAAAACAGAAAATATAATTTTTATATTTTAATATAGTTTTTAAAAAATATTTTCCCAAGATTTTATTGGACAAAATAAAATCATGCTACTGCGATTTAGACTATCAACGCATGAGTGAAATAATATAAATTCTCAAATTTTGCATCATGATAGAAATTATCGTACAATCTGCGTACGATAATAATATGCTATCGTACATCGTACGTAGGCACAAAATTATCGTATGTGTACGATAATTATCGTACGGTTCCGAACGCTGATGTGGAAGAGAAGTTGTGAAACTATCATCACATGACAGATGTCACAAATCGGCCATGTTCTCATTGTCAGGTGCTGTTTAGGGGCAGTGTTGCAAAAGTTCCCGATTTATCGGGAGATCTTCCAATTTTGTCTGTAGTCTCCGATATACCGATTTTACTATCATATATCCCGATTTATTGTACTAAAATAAAGTACTGAAATAAAACTCGTTATTCGATTTCCACGCCTTTTTTAATATTACATTTTATATATGACGTTTTGAAGATTTTGCCAGCTTGCTCCATTGACCATTACTATGAAATGTTGCAAAGCATTCAAAACGTCGGGAGTATAATAAAATTGTAAACCCGTCCCGGTAACCCTAAATCCTCCACCTACCCTACATCCCCCCTAGCGCAGATTCTTCGAATACAGCAATATTGCTAACATTTTGTTTTATTTTTTCATAATCACTAAAAAAAATATCTGTGCGTGTACTTATGTACGCGCATGAGAAGTTATACTTCTTTGGCATCATTAACCTTTATAGTTTCAGAAAATTGCAGTCTTGGCTTCGGCCTTTGAATTTTGAAAAAGTCCTTGGATGTGGTAAAA
The DNA here is from genome assembly GCA_949316025.1 of Lapara coniferarum. Classification (NCBI taxonomy): domain Eukaryota; kingdom Metazoa; phylum Arthropoda; class Insecta; order Lepidoptera; family Sphingidae; genus Lapara; species Lapara coniferarum. The sequence continues at coordinate 40,926,445 of OX438920.1, forward strand.
TAACAACAGGCTAGGCTGCATGGCTAAGCGCCTTTGCCATCTCCTTTTACTAAAAAATTAAATTATATAGAACTATTGAAAATAAAATTTAGATAATAATAAATATATATTATAACATAAATTGTACTAATTATTATAAGATTCTTAATTTAAAATATTTATTATTGATTATTTAATATTTTAAAAGTAAATAAATAAATTTAATAATTAATTCAAAAATTGAATTTAAGTTTATTCATTTTTTATTTTCTTAATTGAATATTCACTTTTCATCTTTATCAAAAATTTTAATTAAACAGCTTCAACCTTTTTCGTTTTTTTTTCTTCAACTTCTCCCGTGAGAATTTTGTGTCACACATGCGCGTGCATCTTAAAATTTCACTCTCGTCATTTTTTCATAACGCGCCTAAAGAAGTATAACTTTAAAAATTATGCCGTACTCTTTTATTTCGGGACGTTTAACACCTTAGTTAGCAACATTACGTCGCATGACTGTGGCATGGCGCCGTGTCTGCGGGACTTCTTTCGTGAGACAAACTTTACAGTAAAACCTCTTTGTACACACTCGCCGAACATGTCACGTAACATGTTTGTCTTCGCGTACAACATGCCGCGGGCCGCTTCATTAATGGACCACACATAATATATCCCATCAAAAACATAATTGTGAAATGCGGAAGCCAAGTCTAATATTAAGTGTATGTGTGCTGGTCGCCTTCACCGACAAAAGAATTGAAATCTTTATGGTTGCCAAGCCCTGTAGATAATCCTGAAAATTATTTATCCTCTTGCGTACATAGCGCTGGCCACACTGGCGCAAGCGCAATTTTTCGCGTGTCTGTCAACACGCGAAAATCGACCTACACGCACACACATAAGGCGCGTCAACACGCACACATATCGAGTTTGACAAGCTGTCAGACCGGCCCGATTGGGCCGGTCGGGGCTCGAGAGGTTATAAGAACACACTCCATTCTAAAATAAATTTAAACTTATATTTCTTTGTTTTTCTGCTACGACAATGGACGATATTTAAAAATATAACTTCTTAAATTTGATTAGTCGAATTATTTACACAAAGCAGATAACTTAGTATAAATTTAAGCTCAAGATTTGACTTGGCTAGTCTTCACATAAATTTTTTTTTATATTTAGCTAATAAACTTATCTTTATGTTAATGTTTTTATATTGTAAAATCAACATATCCTACTCTTCGAAAAAAAATGTTTTCTGATAAAACTAGCCAACACAAATCTTGAGCTTAAATTTATACTAAGTTATCTGCTTTGTGTAAATAATTCGACTATTCAAATTTAAGAAGTTATATTTTTAAATATCGTACATTGTCGTAGCAGAAAAACAAAGAAATATCAGTTTAAATTTATTTTAGAATGGAGTGTGTTCTTATAAATAATTTTCAGGATTATCTACAGGGCTTGGCAAGTGGCAACCATTAAGATTTCAATTCTTTTGTCGGTGAAGTCGACCAGCACACATACTCTTAATATTAGACTTAGCTTCCGCATTTCACATTTATATTTTTGATGGGATATCATTACTTTTTGTAAAGATATTATTTATTAAAATATTGAGTTAAGTAATTAAAACAATTACGTAAGAAGTTACCTTAGATCAATATTTATGAAGTTACTTATTTTCGAAAGAAAATAAACAATGTAGGTATTAAAAGCCGTAAACCGCTTGATCGTTCTGCTATGTGCACGCGATGAAGTCCTCTTGGTATAAAAACCTCTATATAATAATTACTTAAACTCTATGATTCGCAAGTATTATGCTTGATTATGATAGAGAGAGTTTTGGCGGGAACGTGAAAGTGTCATGAGGTGCTTTTGTTTTAATTTATTATTTTGGTGATACTTAGTGTTATATTGCTTAATTGTGGTGGTATATTATCCAATATAGTTCTATTAAAGTGCTCAAATGAAGTGAATTGAAACAACTGTGTCAATCAAGTGTTTTTTCGTTGCCGCCAAAACTCCTTGATAAAGTCTTGGTAAGGTAGCCACTGCTTTACTACGACAACCAGAGATATCACTTAAGACGAGGCTGTATGGGCTTGAACCCTTTGCCTTCCCTGTAAGGGAGAATTATATAAAAAAAAAAAAAAAAAATGATTATGATAGAACGTCCAATGTCAGAGTTTTAGGTGAAAAAAAAAAGCGCGGGAACGTCGAAAAGAAAAGGCGCAATTTTTAAACTTATTTATTAAAAATAATTTTTATACGAGTAAAGTATAAATAATTGTACATATTTATATCTTGGTAGTTGAAGAAGAGATTTGTCCAAAATGGGGGGGACAAGAAAACGTAAGAAAAAAGATGAGTCAGGGCATGATGAGGCGGAGTTGGAGGCGTCGGATTCTTCGTCTCAAAAATCCGTGGATGCTGTGGATAAGTATAGAACTTTCCAAATACCCAATTATCACAGACTGTATGCAGAAAATACAGGTAATGTCGAATTTATTGTCTTCTTAGAAAGTATCGAAAACAATAAACCGCTGGGGGACAGAGATATGATGTCTCTGGCAAATAATCTGAAAAGGTATAATAAGGGCATAAAACAACTAGTGCGCATGAATAAGTATAAGGTGGGCGCTATTTTCGACAGTGCAACACTTGCAAATGCTGCATTATCAAATAAAAAATTTCTAGACATGAATAAGCTTAAAGCCAGTATACCGGCTGCCGCTACCGAGACTACAGGTGTTATACATCATGTTCCGATAGACCTATCCAACGAACAAATTTATACTGCATTAACAACAACAAAAAACATTATTTCTATACGTAGAATTATGAGGAGAATAAAAAATGTTGACAGCACCTTTACTTTACAACCCACTAAAACTATATGTATTACATTTTCCTGCCAAACTTTACCCGACAGTGTTGATCTTAATAGTTGGCGATTTGAGATCTCACCATACATACCTCCAGTCAAACAGTGTTTGCGTTGTCTCCGGTATGGCCATTTAGCTAAATTTTGCAAGAACTCAGAAAAATGTTCAATCTGTACTGGCAGCCACAATTTTAAGAATTGCACTATTGCTCCAACTAATGCTTGTTGTATTCATTGCAAAGGAAACCATATTGCTATTTCATCAGAGTGCCCAGTAAAACAAGATAAAATTAAACAGAACAAAGAAAAGTTTATTAAAAGATCATTTGTGGATGTTGTCAATGAAAAATCATTCCCTTCACTAGGTGGCAGGAAAAAAAGTCCTAATGAACTATTTATATCACTTTTAGACTCTGATCACTTTTTGAAAGTACTAGTTGATTCAGTTATAAAAATTATTACCATGAGCAAAGCAAATGAAACTAGCATCTGTAGTAAAACTATTAAAGAATTTCTCATCCAAAACATACAAGACCAAAAAATCTCCTCTTAAATCTTTTTCTCTCTTTTATGGATTATATAAATATTGTACAATGGAATGCCCAGAGTTTAATGAGTAATCGACTTATTTTTTCACATTTTCTTTATGAGAAAAGCATTCATATTGCCATTATATGCGAGACCTGGTTGAAGTCACATCATCATATTAGTTTTAAAAATTATGAGATGGTGAGATTAGACAGTGGTAACGATCATAACGGCGTTGCTATTTTAGTACACAAAAGCCTTAATTTTAAGAAATTAGACACTTTTAGCGATAATTCCATTCAAAATAGCGCAATTCGTTTGTATTATGGTAACAATAAGGAACTGACCATAGTATCTCTTTACAGTCCCAAACTATGTTCTCCATCTTTCTCTAAACATAAATTGAACAACCTAATTCAAAGTCTACCTGAGCCCTTGCTTATTGCTGGAGACTTTAATGCCTTGCACCATAGCTGGGGTTGCATGACTTCTGATACTCGTGGATCTGAAGTATTAGAATGTATAGATGATAATTTGTTAGTTATTCTGAATGATGGTCAAATGACAACAGTAGGTTCCCATAAATGGCGACAAAATGCACTTGATCTTACAATAGTTTCTCCTGATCTTGCAGTTTCCTGCGATTGGTCTGTGCACGATGACCCTCTAGGAAGCTATCACTTACCTGTAATAACAAAAGTTTTTGTTAGAAATGTTTCTGGTAACAAACAAACTTTATTACCCGATAGTAAGCAATATCCTCAACAACACAATTATCGTAAAATTAATTGGGATATGTTTAGAACCATTTCAGATAGTTTCCTGCATAATTTTCATTATAACAAAGAAAATCCTTTAAAATCATATGAAGAATTAATGAGTCTCTTGGATACAGCTATTCAGTTATCTATGTCAATTGGACTTCGTCCTAATTCTCAAAGTCACTCCAGCACTTATTTTAATAAAAATAGAAGACCTCTACCTTGGTGGAACGCCAGGTGTGCTTCTGCTGTTAAACAGGCCAAACATGCATATGTAAACTTTAGACGTGATTCAACTGAATCTAATTATTTACATTTCAAAAAGTTGCAAGCTATTAAAAAGTTGACCTTGAAGCAAGAAAGACAAAAAAGTTGGGAAAATCTTTGTGAAAGCTTTAATAGAACTACTCCTTTATCTAGACTATGGTACTACATGAAAATTTTTAAAAACGTAAATACAAGCTATAACTCCTGTAAGAGATTAGATTGGATTTTTGATTTTATTAGAAAATACACACCTTCCACCGTTGAGGCTGAATTAAATTTAAATAATAACTTCATAACTGCTTCGAGTTCTGATTATCTTACAAATTCATTTACTTTTGCAGAATTGAATTCAGCCATTTCCTCTAGACGTGATACAGCCTTTGGCCTCGACGGAATTCCATATAAAGTACTTAAACATTTATCAAATACTTCAAAGCATGTTTTGTTAAATATTTATAATCTATTGTGGAATAATTCAATCATTCCTTCAAGTTGGAAAACAGATTGTTTAATACCAATTTTAAAGCCCAATAAAGAGAAAGAACTTGCTGATTCTTATAGGCCAATAGCTTTAACTTCATGCATGGGAAAAATATTTGAACAGTTGTTAAAACAAAGAATAGAATTTTTTGTAGAAAGCAATCATATTTTACCATCAAACCAATTTGGATTCCGCAAAGGTCGTTCTTGTCGCGAAAGTATTTCTCATTTACATTTTGATGTTTTCAATGCATTCAAGAACAAAGAAGTTCTAATAGGTATTTTCTTTGACATAGTTGGAGCATTTAATAATGTCAATCATCACATATTAGCTTCTGAATTATTGACCATTGGTATTCCTGAAAAAATTGTGAAATGGATTTTTAACTTTTTACATGGTAGAGTAGTGTACGTCAAATTTCAAAATCAACTTATTGGACCTAGAGTGTCTTTCAAAGGTGTGTGTCAAGGAGGAATTTTAAGCCCTTTAATATTTATATTGTATATTTATAAACTTAATTTAATACTAGGTTCAGACGTTAGAAATTTACAATTTGCTGATGATCTTGTTATTTATACATCAGGGTCTAATGTAAATGTCATTGTTAATACTCTTAATGCAGCTTTGACGAATCTTCACATTTACTTTAAATATCTGAATCTTGATATTAATATTGACAAAACCAAAATGGTGGTATTTAACAAAACTCGTCCCTTTAAAATTAAATTATTTTATGACCAAAGAGAAATTCCACAAGTGTCTGAAGTTAAATTTTTAGGGGTAATTTTGACTAATAATCTGTCATGGAAAAAATATGTTGATTATATTATCGGAAGGGCAGGTAAGGCATTCAATATCTTAAAATCACTTGCAAGAACGTCTTGGGGTGCTGACCCAAAAATTTTGCTCATGTTGTATAAATCACTTGTCCGTAGTCACTTTGAATATGGTTTTTTGTGTTTCGCATCTAATGACAAACTTGTTCAGAAATTGGATGTTTTGCAAAATAAAAATCTGAGATTAATTACTGGTGCTATGAGGACGACCCCTATAAATTCATTGCAAGTAGAGTGCAATACTCCTCCTTTGTCATATAGATTTAAGTATCTAAAATATTGTTTTCTTCTCAAATTATTTTCTATGGCTAATAATTTATTATTGAGAAAATATAAACATTTTGATAGTCAATGTTCCTTTGTTTCAACCACTAATGTACCTTATGCACTTCATGATTTTTCATTTATGATTCAACTTGATCAAAAATATAAAATTCATAAACCTGACAACTGGGCTTGCTATACGGACAGTTTTGAAAGCAAATTTACTTCTATAGAGATAAATATAAATAACAATATGAAGCATAAAGAAGAGGTAAACAATGTTTTGGCTGAATATAATGAATATAGAAAAATATTTACTGATGGTTCCAAGTCGAGAAACGTATCGATGGCGTTCTATATTCCTCACCTGCGTTTAGGATTTGGTCGCAAACTCTCGTGTGAGTTGAGTATCTTTTCCGCTGAGGCTTTGGCAATATTATTTGCATTGCAATATATTGGTCAAGCAAATGATCAACGTTGGCTTGTTATTACGGACAGTATGAGTGTTTTATGTGCCTTACAAAGTAATAGTTTAGACTGTAAAATTAATTACATTATATACAACATCAAGAGTCGTTGGTTTCAATTGAAGAATCAAGGCAAAGAAATACAATTCCTTTGGACACCTGCGCACGTGGGAGTAATCGGAAACGAGCAAGTTGATTTTTTAGCAAAGTCAATTGTTGACAGTGACAGCGGCGACAGTGTGAAAGCTGTTGATGAAGTTGCCATACCATTCTCGGACTTAAAGCTACTCGTAAGAGAGTCTATTCTTAATGAATGGAAAGAATATTGGTTGACTACAACAAAGATTAAAGGTGCCTATTACGCAGCAATCAATATTAATGTGGGAAAGTGTCCTTGGTTCTGTAGATCCAAATTCAACATGCAACGAAAATTTTATACTATATTAAATAGACTTCGATTTGGACATGGTCGTTTTAAAGCCCATCTTAACAGAATGCGCATTATTTCGTCCCCCATATGCACAGATTGCGATCAGAATGTTGAACAAACAATGAATCACATAGTATTTGAATGCTCTGCTTTCAACATACAAAGAATTATACTTATTGATAAATTAATTAACATCTACGGCAAATCTGAGCTTGTCCCGCGCTCTATGCAAGAAATACTTAAAAGACCAGAGACATACAAAGCTATTTATGATTACATTTGCCATACGGTAATGGATATTTAGGGAAAAATAAAGATATAATAGATAGCAGTCTAATGACTTAACTTCGCTCAAAACTAAAAATAAAGAAAACATAATGAAGACTTGGCTTTGGCCTAAATATAAGACTACAAATATGGAAATAATATAATGAAGACTTGGCTTAGGCCTAAATATAAGACTAAAAATATGGAAATAATATTATGAAGAATTGGCTTAGGCCTTTAATGCACGGAATTTCAAATATGAATATTACTCATGACGAGGCTGTATGGGCTCGAGCCCTTTGCCTTCCCAAAACAAAGGGAAAATTAAAAAAAAAAAAAAAAAAAAAAAAAACGTCCAATGTCATCTCATGTCAAAATAATAAACGTCATAAGATGTAAATAAACATTGTAGAAATCAGAAATTTTTTATTTGAACTCGAAACAGAAGTAAATATATAATATAAAAGACTGAAGAGTGGGCGCGAGTTGCTGATGCCTATAACGTATCTATATGAATCTACCGCCGTATCCCACAACAGCTCTGTCTAAAGTACGAAAATTTATAGAATAATTCAAGCAAAAGTGGTGCCCTAATACGGAGGGAAGGTAATTAATGGATCAAGGTAAATAGTATTTAAATTAAAATAAAGCATCAATGGACGTGTACGCATAAACGTCCATTATTTTAAAGATAATTTATAGATAGTATGCAGATTTTCCGATTGCTTGGAGAATGTTTCAAATCTTAAAAATATGCTGTTTTCAGATTTTTTCCTTAGTATACATACAATTACTTACCTGGACACCAAATTTCAACTTTCTAGGTCATCTGGAAGTGGGTTAGGTTTTTGATCTATATGTCAGTCAGTGATAAAAATGCCGATTTTTAGATGTCAGTATCTCAATGACCGTTTGAGCTATATTTATGAAATTTGGGATTCTAGTTAACTTGATGGGGTTTAATACATAAACCAAATCTCAGCTTTTTACGTTAAATAGTATTTGAGTTATAGAGGCGTCAAAAGTCGCTCCAAATGGTTCGAGTGAAACTACACTAGGCAGCTTCGACTTTTTTTTTTTGCTTGGCTTGACACGCTGCCGCGTGTCTCGGTTACACACACACACATGCCTTTTATCCCCGAAGGGGTAGGCAGAAGCGCAACTAGTGCACCCACTTCATCGTGCGTACTCCGTTTCAGAATGTGATAGGGGCGAGCCTATCGGGCCTAAATACCAGACTTCAAGCTCATACTGATTAGAAAAAAACAATTTCACTTAGCCCGAACCAGGAATCGAACCTGAGTCCTCAGCATTACAGTCCTACCGTAATACAACTACGCCCAACCCCCGAGGCAATTCTTGTGCGCTGGGTCTACACACCCATGCATGGGGGGACATTAGTCGCAGGCCAAGGCACACAATGCAGTGTGTATACCTCTTGGTTGGATTACATATTGAGGCCAAAAAGGGCCCGCGAACATTTCTTGGCACCCACTTCTCTTTCCGCCCATCCTGGGAACCTTCCTCCCTTCCCCGACTTTCTCTTCCTTCTTCCTCTTCTAATTCCTTCCCAGGCCCCCGCAGTCATCAAGCCGGGGGACTCCAGTATTCTATTCGCAGGTTTCCCCCTGTGTTGACTGCAGGACGCCTACCTAAAAAAAAAATACAACTACGCCACCGAGGCAGATAATATGTATACAGCGATCCAGTGGTATCGGAGAGTGATGCCAGATAGTGTTTCAGTAATAGTGGTACAGATACCACTGAAAGTTGGTAGGTATTTAACTAAAAAACAAAAAATTGTACACACACAATGACATGAATTAATTGCAACTATAAAATAAAAATTCACTATAAAATTTTCCAGTGACTTTTTTTAGGTATCAAAAGTAGAATAGGGAAGATGCAAATGTAATATTTATCAATATTTTGTAACTATAATGATAAAAAAACATAAAACAAGGGCCACTACCATGTTTTTATTTTAATTAACATCGATTTTTAACAATAATTACGAATTGAAAGTAACGTGAAAAGGAACGTGTTTTAAAAAAACAGTTAATTGTCTTGTGACGTCACACATGCAAATTGTCTCTCTCTCTTCAAGCTTGGAACCACTTTTTCTTAATTTCGGGTTAGAAGAGGAAGGTTTATGTCTCAGAGTAAGTATATACCTATAGAGCGCGCGTATACAAGTGGGAACAATAGGCACGGGTGGGAACTAGTGATGTGATTAATGGTTAAAAATTATTAATGGTTAATAGCTAAACATTAAAAAAAAATAACGTGATAAATTAATAGTTAAGTTATTACGGTCAAGAAGTAAGGAGTTACGTGAAAAGCATTAGTGATAACATGTTCAACACGTGTCTTGCGTCGTTTATTTAATTTTGTTAAATTTTTTAACATTAATCTCTCGAACCCAGAGCGGTCACATTGGCCCAGTACGCGTGATCTGTCAACAAGCGAAAATCGACCTACACGCACACACATAAGGCGCGTCAACACGCACACATCGCGAGTTTGACAGCTGTCATACCGGTCCGATCTGACCGGTCGGGGCTCGACAGGTTAAACCAATAACCAACAGGTTAATTTTTTTTCACAATAACAGTCACATCGAAATAAACATTTTCTAATTATTACGTATTCATGAACATTTGTGTAAATGACGCTTGCGTGCCGTTCATACAATTGAAAAAATCGGCTTTGAGGTGTAATGACTGTTCAATTTTTTACACCTTAAAACTGTGTTAGTATGTATCTTTATATTACTTATTTATTTATTTATTATGGACATTAGCACTATAGTATTCAGAACCAATGTTAAAATTGGTATACACGGCCGCCATTTTGAATTCCTTTGTTTTAAGGCCAATTGACCTCAAATTCGACATCTGAGTATAACTTTAGTTACCAAAGAACATTCCAATGTCGGAATGGAAAAAAGTGGCCGCCGTTTTGAATTTCTTTGTTTTAAGGCCTATCGACCTCAAAATCGATATCTGGGCAGGCCTGTAGGTACAAAAGACGGATCCAATGTTAGAATTGAAAAAAGTGGCCACCATTTCGAATTTGTTTTAAGAACAATTGACGTCAAAATGGATACTTGGGCATGCCATCGTTAGTAAAAAAAACAGATCTAATGGTAGACTCAAGAAAAGTGGTCACCATTTTGAACTTCTTTGTTTTAAGACTGATTGGATTTAAGATAGATATTGGGGCTTGTCTTTAGCCAAATAGAATAAATCGAGGTTGTAATTTTACTAATTTAACAATTTAAATACGCAGTCACATCAAAATTAAATACTTTAAAAAATTAATAAGGTAATCAACGTGAGTAGCCTTTTAAGTCTGGTGAAGGGGGGTAAATAAAAAAAAGATACAATTGAATGGTCAACCAACAGGGCATAACGATGTGGGGGAAGAAAAATATAGTAAGATAATTTCTACTACGTGGCTAATTATTCTTATGGCAATAGTTGAATTGTTAGCGACTCCCTGATTTTTAACCGATTTTGATGCTTTCACAGAAGAATTTACTTTATTTGCTGTTTGCTGCCACGGGCCACTTCTTTGTTTTCCAATTCTTTTTTTTTGCGACATAACAAACCTGCGATATCGTTATTGAAGAGAATTGAATAAGCATTGATGGTGGCCATATTATTTAAAAGTTCTATAACCTACTATAATTTGTGGCCATGTCCAGCGGAGTTTGATTTTAAAACCAATAGCCCTTAAAACAAAACATTTAACATGGAATGCAGTTCTTGAAATTCCAACCTCGATTTATTCTATTTGTCGAAAGACAAGCCCAAATATCTATCTTAAATCCAATCATTCTTAAAACAAAGATGTTCAAAATGGCGACCACTTTTCTTAAGGGCCTGTTTCACCACCCTCGAGTAAAGTATTGAGTAGACTAATCGCCAGTTAAAGTCACCCGTAACTGCACGTGTCAATTTCACCACGTTCGAGTAGCACTAATCATATGATAAACTAACCCGTAACTTACTTGCAAGGGCGGATCCAGGGGGGGGGGGGTCATGGGGGTCATGACCCCCCCCTGGACAGAGTCCAGAACCTAGGTGGACTACTAATTAAAATTATTAAACATTATGTTTTTATATATTTTTTGTCACAATATAGATTTTATTTAAGTATTTTAAATATTTAATTAATCTATTCATATAAAAGGCTTAGTCCTGACTGACTGACGGATCAACGCACAGCCTAAACCGCTGATCGTAGAGACCTGAAACTTGGAGGGTGTGTTCCTTGTATGACGTAGGCTTCCGATAAGAAAGAATTTTCCGAAATTCTACCCCTAAAGAGATGAAAAAGGGGGGCAAAGTTTGTATGGGGCAACGCGATTCCTTGGTCCAATCTAATTCAAATTTAGCGTAAACTTTTTTAACACCATTGATGGAAGACATGTTTCGTATTTTATTGAAATTTCTTCCCTAATGGGGTTAAATAGTCTAATCAATAAATTCAAAAACGTGAAAAATAGAGATAAAGGGCCTAAAAATATAAGGGATGGCTCATTCGATTCGTAATCACCTCTAGAAAAATGTTTTTGAAGGATTTTGTTGCAGGCTAAAAATTGCAATTGTTATTAACAAAATAAGATGAAAAAAAAATTATTTATTTATTTATTTATTTTATTTATTTATTAAGATATGGAAGACTTACAGCTATAAAATACTAAATAACTATAAACTAGTTAACTGATAGCCAATAACAAGTCTTCACTTATAGCAATATTATAGCTAGAGATGAGCAAACAAGTACTGCAGCTAATAAGACAATTTATAATTAGATAAAATCAAATATTATAAGAAGTAATACAAAGAATTTGTTTATATTTCGTTTTTTGTTAATAACTCGAAAAATATTAACTTAAAAAATATTAATTAAAATTTAAGCAATTTTGAAAAAAGCTCGTTAAAGAGGAGGAAATTTCCAATAAAAAAATCCTAACTCCCGGAATTCTATCTCCATTATTTATAATTTTAATTAGACGTTGAAAATAGGGCTCCGCGCGGCAGTTACGGCATGCGCGCGCTGCCGCTAAAGAGAGTTCAGCAATATAAATAATTTATTTATAAGATAAAATGTGATTTTAAAAATTTGAAAAAATTCTTGTATCTTCTTAACACTTGAAAGAATCGAGCCCTGAAGAAAAAAAAGTTTAATCACCATTTTTCAAAAAGTTATTAAATTGTTAACTAACCAATTTTTTCCCAATCTCCATTGGCATAAACAATGTGATGAAAGGTATAAATAATTGGCCTATAAATTTTAAACGTCGTGGAGCCCTTTTGATATATGTACTTTATAAGATCCTGCGGTAAATTTTCATTAAAGTTTATTAATTTATTAATTATGATTTTTTATAACTATTGAAAAATTACAAAATTTATAAAATTAAGTAGTTATAAAAAATCATAACTAACAAATTTATAAACTTTAATGAAAATTTACCACAGGATCTTATAAAGCTATCAAAAGGGCTCCACGAAGTTTAAAATTTATAGGCCAATAATTTATACCTTTCATCACATTGTTAATGCAAATGGAGATTGGGAAAAATTTGGTTAGTTAACAATTGAATAACTTTTTGAAAAGTGGTGATTAAATTTTTTTTCTTCAGGGCTCGATTCTTTCAAGTGTTAAGAAGATAAAATATTTTATTCAAATTTTTAAAATCACATTTTATGTTATAAATAAATTATTTTTATTGCTGAACTCTCTTTAGCGGCAGCGCGCGCATGCCGTAACTGCCGCGTGGAGCCCTATTTTCAACGTCTATTTAAAATTATAAATAATGGAGATAGAATTCCAGGAGTTAGGATTTTTTTATTGGAAATTTCCTTCTCTTTAACGAGCTTTTTTCAAAATTGCTTAAATGTTAATATTTTTCGAGTTATTAACAAAAAACGAAATACTCTTTTTTTTTCATCGTATTTTGTTAATAAGAATTGCAATTTTTAACCTGCACCAAAATCCTTCAAAAACATTTTTCTAGAGGTGATTACGAATCGAATGAGCCATCGCTCATATTTTTAGGCCCTTTATGTCTATTTTTTACGTTTTTGAACTTGTTGATTAGACTAAGGCGTAGAAAGTTATTTTGGCATTGATTTGCTTCGAAGTATCAGTAAGATATCAATACTCCTTATAGGTCGGATAGTGTGTAGAGAAGAAAACAAAAAATCGGTTGCAACAAATAATCGATTTTTTAATGCAATTGATTTTATATTCAAGGATTTTGTTATCGTATGCAAATAGAGTTAGATTATTATCAAATCTTACACATTACAATCAAGAGGTTTTTTATTGTAATAGTTATTGTTAGTCGTTAATTTTGATTTATCGATAGAATTTCACGATTATCCTTTCATAACATTTAAATTGGTTATTGGACATTACAAAGAAATAATGTGTGTACTGAAACTTAAATCACAAATTTAGTGGTACGGTAAATTATTTACTTTGGAGATCTTCATTTCCAGTCTTCTATATCTAAATTTAAATATCTAACTCAATGTTCAAATATGTTTGTGTAGTGTCGGTGATGGAATTGAGTAAAACAGCCGGTCAAGTTCACAGTTACTTTAATAATGATAGACGATCGGGTTGCAATATCCGAGGCGCAGCTCGACGGTAGATATGAATATTTTTATAATTGTTGCGTACACATCATTTCTTCCGCCTTATTTTGAACACCTAGCAATAAACAAACATTCTTAAACGAACAATACATGATAAAAATAATTAAAAATATTTTATCGTCTTATTTCTAGGACGTAGATTGTAGCGTTGATTGTATGGGTTTGATATTTCTGTTGATGAGGCCGGACTCTTCGCTGTCGGCAAATCGGCAGGTGTTACTCCTGTTGTCAACGCAACAACCTGGTCGGACCCATGCGTAGCATTCTCGCTATTAGCCCCGCCGTTATTATCAGAGATTGACTCACACTTTCCCTCTTCGTTATCATTTACCTTGCTTTCGTTATTGACGGTTACTTCATCCGTCTTATCCGCTAATGGCACTTCTGTACTATGAGTCGATCTCTGAAGAGGAGCGTGAAAAATTTTTGGGGATTGATTACCGCCCGGATACCGCAACAATTGATCTACGTGTCTTGTACATAATCCAAAACCATCGACTGATACAATAAACATTCTATTCCCTAAGCTTTTCACAATGTACCCTAGTTTCCAAACAGGTTTTTGAGATATAAAACACCTGACCCAAACTTTTTGATCTTTATAAAATAATCGGCATGTAGGAGGGTTAATTGTATCATTATTGTCTACTGGTTTCGGTGGAAGTACAAGATCAAGTCGCCCTCTAAGCTCCCTGTTAAACATTAACTTAGCGGGCGACTCACCCGTGCTACAGTGAGCGGTGTTACGGTACTCAAATAAAAATGTTAACAATTTATCGCATATTTCTTTACCGTTTAAACTGTGATTATCCTTCAAAATACATTTTATCATTTTTTTACATGTTTTAACGGAATTTTCCGCCTGACCATTACTACAGGGGTGATATATTGGAGATGTCAAATGCGTAATTCCATAACTTTTACAAAATATATTAAATTCATCATTGTTTATTTTCGGATCATTGTCAGAGACAACGACTTTAGGTAGACCGAAAGTACAAAACAAATTTTTGAGTTTATTAATTAACAATTTTGTACATAAGCCGCCTTGCATGTGTAAACATTCTAACCACTTACTATGTGCATCTACTACAATAAGAAAAGTCATTTGTGCTATTTGCATATAATCTATATGTATTCGCTCCCAAGGCGCGTCAGGGCGCGGCCAGGGCGCGGGGGGCGCGCGCGGCGGAGCTGGCCTGGCGGCAGCGCACACGCTGCACGCGCCTACCGCGCGCTCAATATCGCCATCAATGCCCGGCCACCACAGTTTACCACGCGCAATACTTTTCGTCTTTACAATGCCAAAATGACCCCTATGCAGTTCGTTTATCATCTGCTCGCGCAGTACAGACGGTATTATGATTCTATGACCCCGCATTACGCATCCTTTTTCTACTTCTAAATCTGTTTTGCAATTAAAATAAGGCTGTATATTTTTACAGTTAATTTTACGTGGCCAACCATTATGGATGTATTTAATAACATTTTGGAGGATCCTATCCTTATCAACCGCTTGTTTTAATGTCCTAAAAGATACAGGTAACTGGCAATCATCTAAAAAATTCAAATATCGAATCTGATCATCGACATCAGTTTCCGGCGAAGTTTCGCTTATGGGAGCTCGAGAGAAATAGTCAGCAACCACATTATTTTGACTCGAAATATAGCAAATTTCATAATTATACGCTGAAAGAAAAATAGCGTAACGTTGTAAACGTGACGCCGCCATTACTGAAATACCGTTTTTCTTGCCAAAAATTGCAATTAGTGGCCTATGGTCCGTTTTAAGAATAAAAGGTTTCTCCTTGCCATATAAAAACTGGTGGAAGTATTTTACTCCAAACACAATCGCCGTTGCCTCTTTTTGGACTTGACTGTAATTTCTTTCACTTGGTGTGAGTGACCTGGAACCGAATGCAATAGGTCGCTCCTGGCCTTCGTCCCCCTGTTGGAGCACGGCCCCGAGGCCGGCCGGGCCCGCGTCCACGCTTAGCACAAGTCGAGCGGCGGGCTCGAAATGCGTCAGCACGCGATTTGACGATAGTTCATCTTTGACTGTAGTAAAAGCAAGCTCCTGACGTTTTCCCCAAATCCAAGTTGCGTCTTTTCGAAGTAACTCATGCAGTGGACCTAATATTGATGATGCACGCGGAATGAAAGTTCTATAATACGTAATAATTCCTAAAAAACGTTTTAACTCTGTGAAATTTGTAGGACGAGGCGCATCTATAATTGCCTGTACTTTTTTTGGACATGACCTCAGTCCATTTTTATCTATCACGAATCCAAGATATGTCACACTGTCTTTAAGGAAATCGCATTTTTCCTTTTGTAATTTTAGGCCCGCGTCATATAACCTATGCAATACTTCCCGTAGTCTTGCCATGTGAATCGACTTTGTAGGACCCGTCAAACAAACATCATCTAGCCAACAACTCACTCCGTCTATGCCCGAAAGCAAAGTCTCCATAGTCCGCTGAAAAATAGCAGGCGCGTTAGCTAAACCGTACACAAGACGTGTGTATTTAAAAAGACCGCGCGGTGTATTAATGGTGGTAAGCAGCTGGGAGTCGTCATCTAATAACAGCTGATTATACGCGTTACTCAAATCTAATTTCATATACTTCTCACCCCCACCTAACTTAGAAAATACTTCCTCTACCCGGGGCATTGGATATTTATCGATACACAAATCTTTATTTAATGTCAACGAGTAATCGCCAGCGATTTTTATTTTGCCGTCATTTTTTAAAACGGGCACTATCGGAGTCGCATAATCGGAATGAGTCACCGGAACAAGTATGCCTAAGGATGTCAAACGGTCAATCTCAGCATCCACTTTAGATTTTAGCGCAAATGGTACAGACCTAGATTTAAAAAAACTCGGAATAGCAGTTTTTTTTAAGCGTTAGAGATATTTTAAATTTATTAAATTTGCCTAACCCATCGCTCCACAAATCCTTGTATTTTTTTAATAAACTGCCGATTTCATCCCCATAATAATCTATATTATTATTGTAATAAATAGTATTTTTATTATCAATGGGTAGAATATCTAATTGGAATTTGTACATAAAATCACGACCAAGAAGAGGAGCTCCGCCGTTTTTAATGACGAAAAACTTTATTTTCTGGGTCATTTTATTGTAAGACACCTCGGAAATAAAATACCCAATAGGAGTGATTTTATGGCCATTGTAAAAACACATTTTCATATTACAAGGTGATAAACTGAACTAAATGACAAAAATGTTGTTTATAGAATAATTCAGACATAGCAGAAATACCAGCCCCCGAATCAACCTCCATTATGATATCTTTATAATCAACCCTTATCTTAATAACTATAGGTTTATAGTTATCGTACCTTATATTATAACATTTACATTCCTCGCAATCTTCTTCACTTTTGTCGCTGCGATCATCGTCCATGTTGATTTTATGCACACGGGCTTTACACACCTTCTTCAAGTGTCCTTTCACACCACATTTTTGGCATCGATAGCCCTTATATCTACACATTTCAGCACTATGATTTTGCAAGCCACACACTTCGCACCGAAATCCGAGGGTAGCTGCGTCGCCACGACCCGTCGCTTGACGCGACATCGCCGTGGGCGCCTTGCCACGTCCGCTCCCGGCACCTCCTCGCCCGGCACCAGCACTCCGATACTTGCCACCTGACGTCCCAATCTTATATATGGGTTCCTGCTTCACGGATATCTCGCTGACTTTCAGTTCTTGTACTGATAATTTTGCCAACCTTGCACTGGCCGCTTTCTCGGCGACCTCTAATGCTTCCGTGAAGGTCAACGTATTCGCATCTTGATCAAAAAGCTTTTTTCGCTCTGGTCCACTCTGCAGCCCAAGCACGAAACGGTCCCTAAGAACTGTTTCCAGGGCGGAACCAAATTCGCAAAAACTTGCCAGGCCCCGTAAACGAGCGGCCCAGTCGCCCAACGATTCACCTGTTTCCCGTGTCGCTCCATAAAACTGTGCACGATCCGCAAACGTACACCGCTTTGGCTTAAAATGAATGTCCAATGCCTTGACTAATTCGCCGTACGATAATTCCTCCAATTCTCGAGGATACACAAGATTTCGTGCTAAACGGCATGAGTCATCCGTTAAGTGAGTTATTAAAATCGCACATTTGTTCTCCTCCTTCACCGAATTGGCTTTAAAAAATTGATCTATACGTATACGAAATAATGTCCAGTCCGCAGATTTATAATCGAAATCCGAAATACTGCCTAAATACGACATTGCACTGTATTACGTATTAATACCGCGGGTAATTAAATCTTCGTCGCCAAATTGTAGTGTCGGTGATGGAATTGAGTAAAACAGCCGGTCAAGTTCACAGTTACTTTAATAATGATAGACGATCGGGTTGCAATATCCGAGGCGCAGCTCGACGGTAGATATGAATATTTTTATAATTGTTGCGTACACATCAGTTTGTAAAACATACTTACAACATAATTTTTAAATATACAGCTGTGTTTTATTTGCATCCAAAGTTTAGATTTTTTAAAGTAATCGTTTACGTTTCGTTACCAAGCGATTTTAAACTTTCGAAACATTACGCTCATAAATTGAAAAATACAACACTGTAAAAGCATTGATATAAGAGTCAAGATGTTATTCTTTATTTCAGTATATTTATACAATTTTAAATCAAATATGTTAAATAAGTATGATACTATCTCTTATAATGTATAGAAAACATGATAAATATTTGTAATTATGTAGCCGACTTTAGAATTTTTGGTTAGACGTTCTCACAAAGCTTTCCCGTCGCGAAAAATTTGAATTGTCATACCAGCCAGCTAAGATTGTATAGTAGTATACTAAGTGTATTTAATAAAAGGCGACTAATAGGGGCCTCCGGGGGTCACGGGTGGGCGGGACGTGCCGCCCACCCATTAGTCTAGCCAACTTCTGTGACCCCCGTGATGGACATGTCCGAGGCAGCGTGTCTCACACTGCCTCGGACACTAAAAGGCGGACACGGTACGGTGTTTCGGGGGCTTCTGAGCCCCCGCAACAGGAAAAGGACCGCAACAGCGGTACGTGCAGGGGCGGTTGCGGACGGCAACTTAGACGTGAGTCGGAGGAAGCCCGCAGCCGTCCCTAATACGCCGAAGATGGCCTTTAAAAAAAAAAAAAAAAAGTGTATTTAATAAAGCAGTAGAATCAGTATGTCCGTACATTTAAAGAAATGTGACAAAAAAGACAGGCAGTGACTACAGAAGAGTAATGGAACACAAAGCAGTGATTATTGTAATTATTTTCTGTCTGTCTGTGTGTTTTTCTGTTTTTTTTTACTGCACATCTCCTAAATTACTGAACGCATTTCAATGAAATTTGGCACGTGGGTAGATCATGTCCTGGATTAATACATAGGCTATTTTTTATTCCCTGAAAATATAAAGCTTTTATACCGGAAAATCTTTTTCACGCGGGCGGTGCTGCGACCAAAAGCTAGTTTAATGTAATACTTTGATGTAGGGCTGCCATCATCTAAAATGCCGACGCCGGATAAACACGGCAAAAAACCCGGACATTTGGGCGAAATATGGGTATTTCCCCGGACACCTCTGAATAAATATTTTACCGTGCCTTCTTGAATGCGGGGAAATGCATGAAGTTTTAACTAAGATTTATTTTAATTTATCGCTTATCTATAAAAAATGGATTTCCCCTGACAATAAAAGTGTTCGGGTTTTGCCCGGACAATTTTTAAAATCCCGGCCGGACGGCCCCCGGACGCCCTTCAAACTAGGACAAATCCGGGTAAATCCGGACGGATGGCAGCCCTTTTTTGATGGCAAATGTATTATTCGGGAACGAACGCATCGAAAAGAATTTTGTCGCGCCACCGCCACGGCCGCTACCATTCATATTACGTATGTCAAATTTCGTGTGACACTTGTGCGCCCTTTTTTTCGACTAACGCCTAATGTCTAACTAGAACTAAGCTCTAATGGAACGTTTAAAAGAACGAACGCATTAAAACAAAGAGCATTATAATAATACGGAAACATTAACGCGTTTTGGGAGGACTTAAAAAAAATTGTTATTTAAATATAGGTAGGTATTTTTAAGTACCTACAGTAATTACATTTATTAATAGAATACCTACTTTTTACTTTTCAAAATTAAATTATAACTTCTTGTGACTTGACCACGACTATGTGACCCCCCCCTGGCGCCAAAGCTGGATCCGCCCTTGCTTACTTGCCACGTCGTCTGCCAATTAGCGTGTTTACTTGACAGTTAAATTAAAGCACAGAGTTAAGATTAATGAACATTTGTCTATCTGTTTTCTAAAAATGGATTTAATTGATTCAATTGATCATCAATTGGATGAATTAGAATATTCTACGCTGCAACCATCGAGGATTCGTGTATTTAAATTCCGTGTTGATTATTTTACGGACACAGATGAAACTGATTAATTCGCTAGATTTCGTCTATCAAAGTGAGTATGCCGTGAACCAAGTGCAGTACTTAATAGAACATGAAATAATTTCTAAAATTCCTTTATTTTCTAACATTTTGGTATTTTTGTACAATTGATACCAAAATATCCCGAATGTAATCATGTAATGAAAAGTTTGCACTTCTATCTCTTTTAACTTTATCCATGATAATTTATAAAAAAATTAAAACCAGACGAAATAATTCCCTAACCTAAAACGCAACAAACAATACAAAAAATGAAACGACTACCTGCCAAAGACGTTTGAAGAGTAACGTTGACTTAATATTGAACGAATGTAACGTATGATTTGTTACTTCATTCACTTAACCGGTAAGTTGTTACTCGAAGCTTCATTTTAGCTTGTGAAATTGATAGAAGATACTCGTAAGTTTTACTTGCCAGTTAACGTTAATTGGGAAGTAACTAATCAACACTTTACTTGGAGATGGTGAAAGAGACCCTAAGTCTAACATACTTTACTATCAATGTCATGCCCAGTATCGATTTTGAGGTCAATTGGCCTTAAAACAAAGGAATTCAAAATGGCGGCCACTTTTTTCAATTCTAACATTGTATCCGTCTTTTGTACCTAAAGCCATGCCCAGATATCAATTTTGAGGTGGATTGGCCTTAAAACAAAAAAATTCAAAATGCCGGCCACTTTTTTCAATTCTAACATTGGATCCGTCTTTTGTACCTACAGGCCAGCCCAGATATCGATTTTGAGGTCGATTAGCCTTAAAACAAAGATATTCAAAATGGCGGCCACTTTTTTCAATTCTAACATTGGATCCGTCTTTTGTATCTAAAGGCCTGCCCAGATATCGATTTTGAGATCGATTGGTCTTAAAACAAAGAAATTCAAAATGGCGGCCACTTTTTTCAATTCTAACATTGGATCCGTCTTTTGTACCTACAGGCCTGCCCAGATATCGATTTTGAGGTGGATTGGCCTTAAAACAAAGAAATTCAAAATGGCGGCCACTTTTTTAAATTCTAACATTGGATCCGTCTTTTGTACCTAAAGCCATGACCAAATGTCGATTTTGAGGTCAATTGGCCTTAAAACAAAGAAATTCAAAATGGCGGCCACTTTTTTCGATTCCGACATTGGATCAGTCTTTGGTAACTAAAGTTATATCCAGATACCGATTTTGAGGTCAATTGGCCTTAAAACAAAGAAATTCAAAATGGCGGCCACTTTTTCAATTCTGACATTGGATCAGTCTTTGGTAATTAAAGTTATACCCACATACCGATTTTGAGGTCAATTGACCTTAAAACAAAGAAATTCAAAATGGCGGCCACTTTTATCAATTCTGACGTTACCTAAATAAAATTGTTTTCGCAATCATTGCAAGTGGCGATTTTATTGTTCACAAATCACGACAAGGCATAATTTAAGTCTTAGCTAAATAAAAAAAATCTTTTTTGTGCTTATTAGTAGTATTAAATTTCATTTAATAAATAACCTATAGAGGCGTTATTAGCATTTTTCTATGATTAACAGTTATCAAGTTTAGTTGAATGATAAATTAACAGATGGCATTAACTGCCTCCGCAGTCCGTTCATTAGTTTAAACGTTTAATGAATATTGCAATAGTAGTTAATAGAATTAACAGCTATTTTTTTATAATGAGTTAAATTAACAGTTATAACGTTTAATGATCACCTCTAGTGGGAACATCGTCCTGCGCCGGCCGCAAGCGCTTGTAGTCACTCGAGTAGGAACGGTGTGAGCACACGCGAGTGAGATTCATGCGAATATTTGATTATTAATACTGCAAAATGGTTAAATGTTCTGTGGAATCTTGTAAAAACGACACTCGGAAACACGCTTAACAGAATTCTAATATCACGTTTCACAGGCAAGCCATATTTCAGTATATTTTTAGGTAAAATTGAAATCACGCGTCGCGGTATGAAAGACGCTCGGGAGGCGAACACTTGTACCCCCCGCACTGCCCCGCATCCCGCTTTTTCGATAGTGATGTTACGCGTCGATACCAGAATCGATGTAATATTTTCATATTATAGCATACGTATTTATTACTATCGAAGGCGATGCTTAATATAATGCAGCTTAGGTAACTGTTTTTGTCTGTGTGTGATTTTTAAACCAATTAATAATTGCGTTATTGTTTATGAAATGAAAGAAATAATTACTGTTCCTAAAAATTGATTGATTACGATAATATTTTTAAGCTATTGCATAGCTTCTATCGCGGGTCTTGACAGTATAAGTTAGCAATCATTAAGATATATTTCTTTGACATTTTTTTAACATTGGTAATAAATAAATATTTCAAAAACCAGACGTGACTTTTTGGCTTGGGGAGACTAGCTAAGAAATCCATGGTGCGATGATCGGTTTATATCCATTGGTTCAATTATAATCGATATCCATTAATATTATTGGTTCTTAATGCTTGTAAAAACTGCTCTTGAGGTACTGTAGTGTAGTATGCACCTAGCTTTAAGTTCATGTATTAGTATACAACTATTATAAATATAATGTCTTAAACAATAAAGATTATTCATGTACCAGCATTTGAGTGTTTCACTTGTCTCCACATGGCGACCGTGACATAGGAGCTTGCGCATTCCGATTACCTTTTACGGATAGCCGCCGGTCTTAGTGTTTAATGTATAAAATTTCAACAAGATGATTTACTTTAATTACGTCGGTCGGACTCTAATAACCTGTGCTGCTGAACGTGTCTATTTGGATCTGAAGTAAAAATGGGCGGTTCACAAACCAAATCAAAAGAGGAGATCGTCATAGCCCAAAATGCTGCAGGGGGTGCTAATTCGGCGCAAATAGAAGAATTAAAATTTCACTTTAGCACCGCTAACTGCCTTCTGATAGGCATCGTTATATTGCTGATGACCGGAGCCTGCGTAATTATTTACAAGAAGTACAGAAAATGCCATGAAGGACTGATACAACGCCAGCTTAATGAGATTACTTTGCGTCGATATGCGAGTATTCTACGCCGAAGACAGGATAACGTCAACGAAGATATCGTATAATTATGGATACGACGGCGGAAAAGGACATACAAGCATCAAATTGAGCGTCTAGTGCAAATGTTTCTGTGTGTGTGTGCGTGGAGTGCGTTTTAAATATCGCGCGTACGGTGTTTCCTATGATGTAAAGAAGGTAAATAAAATGAAAATTGTAAGGACTTTAAATTAAATGCATGCCTAAATGTAACTGTAAGATTGCCCTCAGTGATGTTAATTTTTAACGTAATATTATGTTATGGCCGAAGAGTTATCTGTAATTCTAAATGAGTTAAAATCAATCAGAACCTATTTAATTAAAATCGGCCCAAAGCGTAGAATTGGAAAAATAATCGAGACAAAAGAAAAGGAAGCTAATAAGATTCTAGCGAAGTATAATAGTTATTTAGAAATCTATAAGGAGTCCATAAGTAAGTATTCAAAAAACGAGGTTTGTATTATAAATAAAATTTGCGAGGAATTTAATAAGGTTTTTATAAATATTTTACATCTGTGTAGTATGCAAGATACGGGAGAATCCTCTAGTTGTAAAACAAAAAATATAACCATGGATTCTTTTAATATAAAGATTGCGATGAACATTTTACCTATTATGACAGATCAACATAGCAATACAAAACAACTTATAGAAAGTATTGAGTATTATAATACTACCATAGATAAGCCAGAATGCAAGAGCAAATTAATTCAATTTGTATTAAAAAACCGATTGTCGCAACATGCTAAACTTAGGCTCTTACCCGATTACCAAACTGTTGAGGATTTAGTAAAAGATATGCGTCGGCTGCTTTTACCCCAAAAGAGTTATACTGCCTTGCAAACTAAATTGCAGAATTGTCGGCAAAATAATAGATCAGTTTCTGATTTTGGTAAGGATATTTCAGAGCTATTTGTAGAGTTGACAATCGCTCAAGCTGACGGAGATAGTAATAATTACAATGTATTACGGCCTCTAAACGAGAAGTTGGCTATTAAACGATTTTCTGAGGGTTTAGTGAATAGCCGATTAAGCACCATAATAGCGGCGCGTAATTTTTCTTCCTTACCAGATGCTATTCAGACAGCGCTCGACGAAGAAGTATCTTCACAATCTACATCGGCGGATCTCATGAGTATGTATAAACATTCTTTCCCTAACAATATATACAGAAATCAGCGGGGCAATCGCAAAGGTCAACGCAGCTCTCGCGGATTTTCCAATAACCCAAGAGGACAATACGTGCAAGGTGCTTCCATACCACATCAACATGGCCAGGTAACCAATTTCAGTAATTATTATCGTGGAAATAATATAAGAAACAAACGTAGATCATATTATTCAGGCAAACACGGGCGGAGCAACAAGTCGCGTGGTAACATAAATCTCATAGCAACCGACCGTAATGAGGCATCAACAGAACCAAATAGGGAAACGCTTAGTCATTTTTTTCGAGCGTAATGCCGTGTACTCGTGCAGTAGTTTAAACAAGGTGTCATTTTATATTAATAAATGTAAACATGATTTGCTTCTTGATACCGGGGCATCAATTTCAGTTATAGAATACGAATGTGTCAAACGTTTACAAATTCCATTCCATATCGAGAAGACGCGTGTGGTAGGTATAGGTGGCGATGTTTACTCCGAAGGTCAAGTCACATTAACATTACAAAATGATGGGGTTAATTTTGAACACAACTTTCATGTTTTCAGAAACATTCCATGTAACACAAGCGGAATCCTAGGCCAGGATTTTCTAAAAAAATATAGAGCTATTTTAAATTTTGAATTAAATACTTTACAATTAGTTACAACCGATAACATGTGTGTTACTTTAAACTTTGTCTATAACGTAAATGAAACTACAACATTATCGTGTATTAAGGTACCGGCGAGGTGTGAGTCAATTCACTATTTGAATACGAAACTTACATGTGATTTTGTTATAGACTCCCAAGAACTTTGTGAAGGAGTTTTTGTAGCTAACATGATAGCGCGACCGGAAAATGGAAAATTTCCAATACGTATCTTAAATACCCGAGACAAGGAAGTAACTCTAAACCATCTTTGCTTAAGCACTAGTACTTTAGATGACTACATAATTTGCCAATTCGATAAGCCGATTATTAACGCGAAAAGAGTTAGGCAATTATTTTCACTTTTGAATCTAAAAAACTTAAACGAAGAGGAACAAAAGTCAATTGAAAATATTTGTGCGAAATTTCCCGACATTTTCCATTTACCAGGCGATAAGTTGTCTGTCACTTCTGTTTATGAACAGTCCATTGATTTGAAACCTCATAGTAGACCTATTTATACGAAACCATATAGATTGCCACACGCTCACAAAGGCGAAATAGATAACCAGATAAAAAATATGTTAAAGGACGATATTATAGAAGAGGCTAAGAGTCCGTGGTCAAGCCCCTTGTTATTAGTTCCAAAAAAAGTTGGTTTACTAGGTACGAAAAAATGGCGAGTAGTAATAGACTACAGAAAATTAAATAATGAGATTCAAGACGATAAATTTCCACTGCCGAATATTACTGAAATTCTAGATTCTCTAGCAGGTTCTATGTATTTTACACATTTAGACCTATATCAGGGATTTTATCAAATTAATTTGCATAAAGATAGTAGGCCATGCACAGCATTCACTACTGGGAGGAACCAATTTCAAATGAAAAGAATGCCGATGGGCTTAAAATCTAGCCCTAACAGTTTTAGTAGAATGATGACAATTGCCATGTCAGGATTAAACTTTGATAAATGTTTAGTGTATCAGGATGATTTAGCAGTTTTTGGTCGAAATTTGACGCACCATAACAATAATTTAATGGATGTGTTCATGAGATTACGAAACGTAAATTTAAAATTAAATGCAGAGAAATGCAATTTTTTGCAAAAAGAAATTTTATTCTTAGGTCACATTATATCCGGGAAAGGTATATTACCGGATACGGAAAAGGTCAAAGTATTGCAAAATTACCCAAAGCCTCAGAATACTGATGAAGTTAGACGTTTTGTTGCCTTTTCAAATTACTATCGTAAGTTTATACCTAATTTTGCGTCTATAGCCTTACCACTGAATAAAATGAGTCGTAAAAATGCTAAATTTTCTTGGACAACAGAGTGTGAAAATTCATTTCAATATCTCAAATCAGCTTTGATGAAACCTCCTGTATTACAATATCCAGATTTTTCAGACAATAACGAATTTTTGTTACAAACTGATGCATCGGGAATGGCAATAGGTTCAGTACTATGTAACCAAAATGGTAGGCCGATAGCCTATGCCAGTAGAAGTCTAAATAAGGCCGAAATGAATTATCCGACTGTGGAAAAGGAATTATTAGCTATAGTGTGGAGTGTAAAACATTTCCGACCTTATTTATACGGTAGACGATTCAAGATACAAACAGATCATAGACCACTCGTCTATTTATTTAGCATGCGAGATCCCTCTAGCAGACTCCTTAAGTTCAGATTGCAGTTAGAGGAATATAATTTTGTAATTGAATACATAAAAGGTCAGGCGAATTCGGCAGCGGACGCTTTATCGCGTATTAGGTTATCGTCAGAGGATTTAAAATGCATAAATGAACAAATGGTCAGTGTCATGACCAGAGCACAATATAAGAAAACGAAGGATAGTTCTCAAAATAATGCAGATTGTAATAAAGATTCGGATATTAATATTGACACTAACTCGAGGCTTGATCAACCGAGGGTTGTGGAAATACTTAAAAAACCGAGGAATATTACAGAACTAGCATTTATAACTGAGAAAAAAATAAACAAAATGTTGCTAAACGAAACGTACCATGTATATAAATATAAATGTTTAGTATATATGCCCGCTAAGTCTGTTATTTATATAAATACCTCTTCTCGATCATCAATTACTCAAGACGTATTGGTGAGAGATTTGATATTTTTGTGTAATAAATATAACATAAAAGAAGTATGCATACTTAAAAATGAGAGTAACAAAGATTTAATGGCTGGGCTCTTAAACACTATTAATAAATACGAAATATGGACCGGTCCGCGAATATGTGTAGTTAGTAATACGTGTTTATAAATCATTCCACATGGCACTACACCAATTCGCAGCATAGCTTTTAGCTATATTAACGCAATACGCTTAAAATTACTCACAAGGCCATATTTTGTAGAACCACAATTTTTTGACAACAATATGTACCGCGCCGCCGGACCTGTACTTATCGATAACTGTTGCGTTGGTGCTGCTCGCGTGCCCATCCCTAGCAGTCGCCAACATTTCTATATAAGTAGCTATAGTTCACCTGCCTACGCTGGGTAGTGGGCGCACGATGCGATATTAGCGCTCTATAGGTATATACTTACTCTGAGGTTTATATGTATAATTTGTTCCGGGGAAATGTAAAGCGGGACTTTTATCCCGGAAAAACTCATTCACGCGGGCGGAGCCGCGAGTAGAAGTCTAGTTATATTATATAGTATTCGATCTAAAATACTAGAAGGTACCTATGTACCTAGTATGTGAAGTTAGCTAAAACTATATCTAAAACGCACTAAATCAGCGTAGCAAACTACGGCCTAATGCCGCTAATTAGTAAAGAGGCTTGTATATTATGAGCATAAAATTAATACAGTTACCCACCTATTTCCCA
This sequence comes from Lapara coniferarum, assembly GCA_949316025.1. Lineage (NCBI taxonomy): Eukaryota > Metazoa > Arthropoda > Insecta > Lepidoptera > Sphingidae > Lapara > Lapara coniferarum. Next base: position 40,954,439 of record OX438920.1, read on the forward strand.
TTATTCATCTGCTCTTCGTTGGTACAAATTATTTCGGCGAGTGTGTAAGTCTGTACAGCAGAGACGATAAATTCACAATTGATTTAGGTACTTCTACTAATCTATTATTTAGGTACTTCGTATTAAAATTATTATATAAATATTTATTTATTAACATAATATAATGAGACATTCTGCTACTTGTATATTTTAAGAAAATCAATTAGAAAAATAAAACAACGATTATTGTGGAAATCGATAATTTTTACATCCCTAGTTGATCCATGGGAAGAGATCCTATCAAGAAGATTTTAATATTTCTAAAGTTCTTGGATCCTATGGAATATGGTCAGGCGGGGAAAGTTTTTATAATAATGTTCCTTCAAATAGGGATTTTTTAAGATGTTTTAGGGAATTGTAAGGATTTTTCTTCTACGATCTAGAGTAAAATCCAAATCAGAAGTGGTAGCACTGGTGTCTGGTATCAACAAAAACCACAAAAATATGTCTTATTCACGAAGAATAAGCCATAGCAGTGGTCTCGAAACTATTTTTTTTTTTCTGTATTCCTGCCGATTTTGGGCCTGTCCTACTGAAATCCCGAAATGACATGATTTTTCAACGATTTTTTGAAAGCTAGAAGATTCTCCCGATTTTTCTACAGATTTTCAGCGATTCGATGCTAAAATCCCCTTTTTAATTCATATATTGCGATTCCTTGGATTTAACCAAGGAATGTTGCAGTTTGGGGCGGTGGGAGGCAGTATTTTTAAAGGGGCAGCAAAAATTGTTCAAAATTTTTATATTCATGATGGGGGGGGGGGGGGTGTATGCGTGACTCTCGTTTGTTAAAATTACCTTCTTTTGGACAATAATAGTCCCTACAGTTTAAAATTAAGGGGCCTTTCATTGAATATTGCTTGTTTTTTTGCATATACCGATTTTTGCTCCAAAATCCAAAAATACCGATTTATTTTGGCAACTCCACCGATTTCACATTTTGTCGTCCGAGACCACAGACTGAGCCATAGACACTGACGTCTATTATACTAGGCGACAGGCGTACTAGTCTTTGGTACTAGTATAGTAGAAGTCAGTGGCCATAGATCATAGTTTAAAAAAATATATAGGTGGCTGTCAAGTAGACATGAAAAATATAACCTTGTTTTTTGAAATATTTATATTTATTTACGTACATGTTACCACATGTTACACTTTCCATATAATATTATGTTATAATTCTCTTTACAGTGCACCTAAAAAGTAACACTTATGATAGAAAATACTAAAGTTTTACTAATTTAAAATTAAATTGAAACTCTAAGGAAATGGGACGCAAAATTCCAGCAAAGAAACATCGCGGAGTGAAGGATCCACTGGTGCAACAAGCGAGACGACTGCAAAGGTAAAATGGCACTTAACCTCAAAGTTGAAGCTTCTTTATAAGCTTCTTGCCGCAGTCAGCTGTTACCTTTATTAGAAATTTTCTCGCACAATGTACAATCCCATATTGCAAATTCGTGAATGATTTTAGTTTGAAATCTAAAATAAACGCTCCGCCTAAAGACCCAGACGAGCAGCCCGTGCCGCGCTCGCTGACGCGGCTGTTCGAATTCCAAAACAAACACAACGATAACAAGACGCAAAAGACGAAAAAGGCATTGAAACGACTGGAACATACTAAAGGTAATTTGTTAATGTAACAGTGGCGATGGGTGAAATTTTTCAAATGGTTACCCGTAGCAAAAATTGCCCTAGTTAACATATCGCACGGTATTCACGATATAGGTCAACTTAACGGAAAACATAATCTGAGACCTAGATTAGTCTAGAATTAAGATTCTAAACCTACTTAATTGTTACATGAACAACATCAAAATTAAAATTATGATACCTACCTCCATGTCTATGTATTCTCTAAACATAATTTTCTAAATGTAAACATCTTAAGAATTCATCAAAGAGACCAGTAGTTTATGTGTATATAAAATACATATATTATCAGTTTAAACAATCAACAAACTATATTTGTCAAATTTTACTTTACATTCAGTAAAATATAAATATTTCCTTCTAACAAACATTTTGTGTCTAACATTAAAAACTAATCAGATTTACTTCCTATATACTTAGCTATCTAAATTTTGGTAATGTGCCACCACAAACTTATTATATACGTACGTAAAGGCAAACACATTTTACAAACAGTAAATTCTGATACACTACAATTTGTAACCACTAAAATATTTTGTAATTTTCAATTAAACAAAATGTGGGCGAAATTAATATCTAAACATTGTCAATGAATAAAATTAATATTATGACAATTCAGAGACACTGCCAATTGCTACCATAATAATTTGGACCATTTATTGATGTAAAAAGTAACAAGAATTTACAATACATCTTAGTCGGTGAATGTGAAGCTGAACCAGCTTGGGTTCCCTTTGCCCACATGACATGAACCTGACGGCCAGCGGGTTACCTTGTGACTGAGACACCACAGTTTATTATCGGTAGTGGAATTTTTGGGGGAAAAAATACAAGGTGCGCCATCTAACATTATTTAAATGTTGCATAGTAACATAAATAATCCATATTGATTATCCAAGCGATAGCTAGATGGCTGATAGATGTCACTATTAAGTTATCATTAATGTATCTAGTTATATCTGAAATACTTTTTAATTTATATTTTGTATATTGTATTTAGATTATCTTGGTATCTTTTAGTATTTATAAATACTTTAGTTAAATGCTACCTGTGCATTTTTACCCGACTGGCGTAGCCAGAAAGGGTAATGAGTTTAGCACCCTATGTATGTTTGTATGTATCCATTTTATGTTCCACTCAGCGTCACTCTTATTGAACCGATTTTGACAAGTGAGGTGTCTATCGATGTGTATTTAAGGTGCGATGGTTATAGACTATATAGTATTTTTCCAATATTTTTATTTGTTAACCAATTACGGGTAAAAGAAGTATGGTATTTGCATTTAAACTAAATCTTGAAAATGTGATTCAATGGAATCATATAAGTTTTATAGAATAATTAAAGTAATATATATTCTGATCCACAGATTTTTCCTTAGCCAAACATTTCTTTTTTATTTTAATTTTATAAAGAAATTCATTGACTGCCTCGGTGGCGTAGTTGTATTACAGTACGACTGCAAAGCTGAGGTCTCGGGTTCGATCCCCGGGTCGGGCAAAGTGATATTGAGTTTTTCTATTCAGTATCAGCTCGGAGTCTGGGATTTGTGCCCGATATGGCGATAGGCTCGCTCCCTATCACATCATGGGACGGAATAATGGCGAAAAGTGGGTGCACTATCTGCTCCTCTGCCTACCCCTTCAGGGATAACAGGCGTGAGTGTATATGTATGTATGTATTTACATACAAATTCATAATAATATAATGGTTTGCTAAATCTGAAATATACATAGCAAAAACCAAACAAAAAATATTAACACTACAGTAATATGTACCTTACTCCAATGTAATAAATTCTTCATTAGGTAAAACAAGAGTATTGACGGGAAGGATAGAAACTCTAACTTTTCCTAAACACACTAATTTCATCTGTCACGACTGTCAGAGTTACAGTTGTATTATTACGGTGTTTACATTTACATATTTAATTATTAATACCATAGAATAAAGATGCTTATAGTCCTTATTCTGAGATTAATACTTATTTTTTCAAGTTAGAACTAGCATACGCACACAGCTACATAGCCATGGTTCACAGGATAGAGTATTAGGAGATAATCAAGCTGAACAGACCTAGGATCACCATAGGCAGAAAGGGTTTTTACTAATTAGAGCAAAGCTGATGTCGTGGCGTGTACCCCGAAAGTTCCATTTCGGGTTTATTGTAATTAAACGGAAAAAAGAAACGCAATGCTATCACAGGAGTTTCTTGCATCTGCATTATACGATGGTTGTTGCTCAGATGTAATGTGTGCCACTTACGTATTACGCCAGCTGATCAATTACTTGTAGAAGTTTTAATCACTTCAGAGACATGAAATCTTGATAAAATATATAATACTTAAATGAAAAATGCTTTAAGACTCAACATGTTTCGTTTTTGATGTGACAAATACATTTCTACTTAAGTACAATAATATACTTATTGATATGATAGTTGTGACTTGTGAGTATTGGTAATAACAAACGAATTAAAAGTAGGCTACATAAGGGCCACGATTAGGAATCCTATGTCTAGATTTTAGAGCTAGAAATCGGCACTAGCCGGTTCGGTTTTTGTATTCATTTCCAAAAAAGCCTCTTTCAAAGTGTGCTTACATTCATATTTCGGTAATTTAGTAATTCAAGTGCCAAAGTATTGTATAGAACAATGCTTAAAATAAATGTTTTACTGTTCACGAAATACTAAAAAAATTTAAATAAAAAATAAGTTAAAAAAACTAAAACCCGACTACGAAAAGAAAAACCGAAAAATATTAAACAAGAAAATATATCTATTTGAAATTATAGTCTAAAACGAGTATGGTGATGTCTAGGTTCTAACTAAACCGTAGTAGCATGCCGTTATATTAAGGAAGAAACGTTAATTTTTTTTTTTTTTTTTTTTTTCTTGGGATTATTTGCGATCGGTCGACAGACCATAAGCAAATTTCTGGAAAGTTGTAAGTGGCGTTATGGTGGGGCGGCCATCGCCGCACCTACCAATTAAAGAAGGTGGCCCCTTTTTAGTCTATTGACCACCGCAGACGAGTCCAATAACTCAGCAACAAGCGGATTTGAGTGAGATGACAATCGTTCCTTGTGTTGTAGTTTATACCGTTGAATTTCACTTAGGACTGTTGGTACATTCAAGTAGTCATGAACCTCAACATTTTTGGTGAACCAGGGAGCATTGACTATTGCCCTCAGGATGCCGTTTTGTACTCGCTGCAAACATAATATGTTGCTTTTGCTAGCGATGCCCCACAGTTGGATTCCGTAGGTCCAGATTGGTTTCAGAACCATGTTATATATGAGCAGTTTGTTGTCCACTGATAGAACAGAATTTCTTCCCATAAGCCAATTAATATTGCGAAGCTGGTTATTGAGTTGGTCTCTCTTTTGTTTGATATGGTTCTTCCAGGTAAGTCGCCTGTCAAGATTGAAGCCTAGATACTTTACACATTCACAGTGTGGCAAGGTGTCATTGCCTAGTCTGACGGGGGGACAGTTCCCTTTTCTTAGTGCAAAGGTTATGTGGTTCGATTTAGCTGCGCTAGCTCGTATACGCCATTTACAAAGCCATCTATGAGTTGCATGCGGCAACATACCGCCTGACGCAGGTGCTCACCGGGCATGGCTGCTTCGGTGAGTTCCTGTTTCGGGTGGTAGGTATAGAGGAGTCGGCCGTGTGTCACTATTGTGACAACTGCCCAATGGACACGGCCCAACATACGTTGGAGTGTTGTCCAGCCTGGGATGAGGAGCGCAGCGCTCTCAGAACAGTCGTCGGAGAAGACCTCTCGCTGCCGGCCGTGGTCGCTTCCATGGTCGGCGGCCGAGAGGCCTGGCAGGCGGTGGCCCACTTCTGCGAGGCGGTCCTCTCGCGGAAGGAGAGTGCCGAGAGGGATCGCCAGCGCAGTGGTGATCCCTCCCGCCGCCAGACGAGACGTAGGAGACGTCGGGTGGACGACTGACCGACGTCTCCCGCCCTGTGGATTGGGGGCGTTTGGAGAATTCCACCACGGTATCCCCTGCCTGTCGTAAAAGGCGACTAATAGGGGCCTCCGGGGGTCACGGGTGGGCGGGACGTGCCGCCCACCCATTAGTCTAGCCAACTTTTGTGACCCCCGTGATGGACATGTCCGAGGCAGCGTGTCTCACGCTGCCTCGTACACCAAAAGGAGGACACGGTACGGTGTTTCGGGGGCTTCTGAGCCCCCGCAACAGGAAAAGGACCGCAACAGCGGTACGCGCAGGGGCGGTTGCGGACGACAACTTAGACGTGAGTCGGAGGAAGCCCGCAGCCGTCCCTAATGCGCCGAAGATGGCATTTAAAAAAAAAAAAAAAAAAAAATCTATGAGTTGCATCTAGCTGTTGCTGTTAGCAATGTCTGGGCTTTCGTGGACTGATAAGTAAGCTATGTCATCAGCGTATGTTGCCACAGTGACCTCTGCACTTGTTGGAAGGTCTGATGTGAATATGTTGTAAAGTACAGGACCGAGAACTGAGCCTTGCGCCACTCCTGCTTTGATGTCATATAAATTTGATCTTGATCCTCCTTGTTTAACTTGAAAGAGTCTTCCAGTCAGATATGATGCAATGAGTAAGAACATGGAGTGAGGTAGTCTTTCCTTTACTTTTACCAGTAAACCTTTGTGCCATACACGATCAAAAGCCTGCTGCACGTCAAGGAAGGCTGCTGAGCAGTACTTTTTGCGTTCAAAGCTTTGCCTAACGGTATGGTATACTCGGTGGACTTGTTCAGTGGTAGAATGAGATTTGCGAAAACCAAATTGGTGAGGTGGAATAACTGCGTGATCGTCCATAGCTGATTGCAGTCTGACGAGAAAAATCTTTTCCCAAAGCTTGGATAGTACAGGCGTTAGGCTTATGGGACGATATGATGAGGCTTCATGTTCAGGTTTTCCCGCCTTGTGGATCATGACTACCTGAGATATCTTCCAGAGAGCCGGAAAGTAGGAAGTTCTGAAGATTGCGTTGAACAGGCAAGCTAGAAATGTGATGCATTTCCTAGGTAGGTTTTTTAATATGATAGGTGAAATCAGATCATATCCCGGAGCTTTACCAGAGTCGAGAAGTCCGATTTCTTTACTGACTTCTTTTGGTGAAGTTGGTTTTATGGGGAGACACATTTGTAGATCTTGTTCCAAAACTGCATTGAGATCGGACTCATCAGTGGAGTTCTCGTTTGGAGTGAAGACAGCGGCTAGATGCGCTGCAAAGGTCGCTGCCTTCTCAGCATCTGTTCTGACCCAGGAGGTTTGCGTTCTAAGAGGAGGATACGATTGTTGTGGCTTATTTAGATTTTTAGTCGCTTTCCACAGGGAACGCTCGCCAACACCCGACGGAGATAGTGACTGAAGGCAGGTTTTCACCGTGTCATTTGTCGACTGTTTGAGTGTGAGTTTAAGTTCTTTGGCTGCTCTGTTAAGTCTTGTTTTGTCTTGGGGGTGTCGAGATTGGTGCCATATCCTTCTTAGACGTCGCTTATCTAATATCTTTTCTTTTATGTGAAGAGGATTGGAGCACAGGTTATTACTTTCGTTTTGAATAGGCGTGTTTTTCCAGGCCGCAACCTGAATTAGGTTAGTAACATATTTACAGGCCTCATCTACCTCATTTTGATCCTTAAGAGAGACTGACAGACTGATTTTCTCATTAATATAGTTCTTAAAGCCATCCCAATCTGTTTTGCGATTTGTTAAGAACTCTGGTTTTTCTCTGTGTAGTGCAGTAGTGCTCACTGTCAGGATTATTGGTGTATGATCTGAGGATCCATCCAAGCTTGATTCGATGGCTGTGTGTAAGTAAGTTATGCCTTTGGTAATAAAGAAGTCCAGAAGGTCAGGCAACTTTCCTATGTCGGTAGGCCAGTAAGTTGGCTCACCAGTCGACAGGGGTTTCAGGTGGTTAGTATCTACACAATGTTTAAGTTCTCGACCTCTGGTGCTTGTACAACGGGAGCCCCAGTAGGTGTGTTTGCTGTTCCAGTCCCCACCAACTATATATCTCGGGCCTAGGGTTTGAAAGAAGTTAGTAAACATTTCAGAGGTTATCTTATGTTTCGGTGGACAGTATATAGAAGAGAGAGCAATATGACCGGCTCGATCTTCCAGTTTTATAGAGGTGGCTTGGAGGTGTTCGGTAAGATATGGCTCCATGGTTGAGTGTTTAAGGTTAGATTTTATGACAAGGGCCGTTCCGGCATGCGCCCTACCATCCGGATGAGGGGTGGCGTAGATATTATATCCTTTAATGCGAAAGGTGCTCTTCGCTGTAGCATGTGACTCTGAAATTAAAACCACGTCCAGCTTATTAGCTCTTATGATGGATTCCAGCTCGATGATGTTAGGTGCTAATCCGTTGATGTTCCATGCCGCAACTCGTAGTGAGGCCATTTATTTAGTGAGTTGGGTTATAACTGTTGTCAGCATACCTAGCAGGGTACTGATTTGTTGAAGGAGTAAGTCAATTTTTTCATTTTGTTTGAGCAGAAGTTCTTCTATTGTGCTTTGTTGTGTGATAGTATTTGTGTTGTTCGATGTTAGTTCTTTGGCAGTGCCAGCAGTTTTATCTGAATATGATTGTTGAGTTCTTAGTTGCGATTTTGTGGTCTGGGAAAGATTTTCTCTCTCTGGGATTAATTCAATGGGTCGTGTATTCTTGTTGTTCACCGTTTTCGGCAAAGTGGTTTTATTTTGAAATTTTCTTGAGGCTATTTCTCTATATACGGTGCAACCTTTGTAATTAGCCGGATGGTCGGATTGGCAGAGGGCACATTTTGCAGGCGTATTTCTGTCTTTCTTGGCGCAATCTGATGTTTTATGGCTTTCGCCACATTTAACACATCTATATGGCCTCATGCAGTTGTTTTTTGAATGGCCATACTGTTGGCACCTTTGACATTGTACTATGGTTTTAGTCTTGCGTGGATCTTCGATTTTGACTACTTGATGATAGATGTATTTTATATTCTTAACAAGTTTATTGTCAGCACTGGGTTCAAGGTTAACGAAAAATGTTGATGTTGGCTTCTTATCAGGGCCATATCTAGCGTTTATAATTTCGCCTTTGACCTTGTTGCCAGTTTTTTCGATTTCCTGAGTAATGGACTCATGTGGTGTAGTGTGGTGAAGGTTTCTTATCACTATACGATATGGTTTAGTGTCTCTCCTAGTAAAAGTATGTCCAATTAAACCTTTTTGTCTTATGAGACTGATTACTTTTTTGTAGCTCTCTATTGTGTTTATTAAGACACGGAGGAGGTTCTTATTAACTATTCTGAATCTGAATTCAGTTGGGCTGATGACTGACTCAATGAGTCTAGTAAGTTCGTTCAGATCATCTATTCCGTAGAGTATAATGGGAGGAGGTTTATGCGGTAGCTTAGCTTGGTTCTCCATGTCTTCTGTAGGATCGATAGATAGACCAGTAAAACGGTTATGCGATGGGGTGATGTCTGAAGGTGGAGTATGCTCAGATATAAAAGAATAAGAAATGTTAATAAATAATTAGAAAATTCTGTAGGCTTTATCCAATACATCGTGTACTTAATTGCAACTGTCGAATACAGCGGCATGCGTCTACGATTTAGTTATCTATACTTAATATTATAAAGCTGAAGAGTTTGTTTGTTTGTTTGTTTGTTTGTTTGAACGCGCTAATCTCAGGAACTACTGGTTCGAATTGAAAAATTCTTTTTTTTTTTTGAATAGACCATTTATCGAGGAAGGCTTTAGGCTATATGACATCACGATGCAACTATTAGGAACGAAGAAATAATAGGAAATGTGAAAAAAATGGGGAAAATTATTCATCCTTGAGGGCTTCCATTGCGTGCGCTGCGAAAACGGTTCAAGATACCAAAAATATATGTATGAAAGAATTATTCCTCTTGAAATGATCTAAAAAAATGTCCGGACAGTATATGTCTATCTTTTAAGATTAACTCACTAGAACCGTTTTTATGATAATCAAATTTGGTCGAAATTAATGCATTATTTGTTAGAGTTGTATCAACGTCATAGTCATAGGGTGATTCAACGGGAAGGTTTTTATGTACTTTTAGCCCGGAAAACCTTATTAACGCGGGCGAAGCCGTGGGCAAAAGCTAGTATCACCATACTTGTTTTAGACTATGATTTCAAATAGGAATATTTTCTTGTTTAATATTATTCGGTTATTCTTTTCATAGTCGGGTTTTAGTTTTGTTAACTTATTTTTTTTTTACATTAAAACCTTATTTGTTTATAACTTTATTGTACATCACAACGTTATATAGTATTTCACATAATATAGGCAAAAGGGTGGTACATTTGGCGGTCTTATAGCTCGAGGCAATCTCTTATGACAACCATGACAAACCTTATTTAGACATATAAATTATTTGCATGAAGTAATTGATACGTCTAAATGAGGCTTAAGGCACCCATTCATACTGTGGCGTGAGCCGCAGTTAGATAATACAGGAGAGAAGAAAAAAACTCAGGTTTTAGGTATTTGGTACGAGCTTAGAGCAAGTATAGCTATGTATAGAGCGCGTGTATGCAAGTGGGAACAATAGGCACGGGTGGGAACATCGTCCTGCGCCGACCACAAGCGCTTGTAGTCACTCGAGTAGGAACGGTGTCAGCACACGCGAGTGAGATCTATGCGAATATTTGATTATTAATACTGCAAAATGGATAAATGTTCTGTGGAATCTTGTAAAAACGACACTCGGAAACACACTTAACAGAATTCTAATATCACGTTTCACAGGCAAGCCATATTTCAGTATATTTTTAGGTAAAATTGAAATCACGCGTCGCGGTACGAAAGGTGCGCGGGAGACGAACACTTGTACTCCCCGCACTGCCCCGCGTCCCGCTTTTTCGATAGTGATGTTACGCGTCGATACCAGAATCGATGTAATATTTTCATATTATAGCATACGTATTTATTACTATCGAAGACGATGCTTAATATAATGTAGGTTAGGTCACAGAACAGAGATAGAGATAGAACTATAAAGTGGGCGTAACCTTTGATACACTAGTTTAGAATGCAGTACAAACTCACTGTTTGAACGGTCTCAGTCGTCATTGCGCATTGTCAAAGGTTTAATGATTGGAAAAAATATTTAAAAATATTAAAATGCCCTATTATGCTATTCTGGAATGCAAAAATAATAGCCGTACCAAAAATGTGTCCCACGGAGGTATTTCGTACCATCGGTAAGTAATATTTTCTGGTATATTGCTATTTAGTTGAAAAATGTATCTTGATTTTCTATGTCAAACATGACACAAAAATTACAATTTAAAATGTTCCTTATTCTTTTCACTATATGGTTAATTGTCGCAAACGAAAATCAGTTGTTCTAGAATGATTTGTCACCAATTCATAATGTCATCGCTACTCAATTAGTGCATGCGTGGTCGATAAAATATTATCGATAATTATTAATTTTTCACTGAAGCGTTATGTTATGCAGAAAAGTACGAAAAGTTATCTGATGCATGATCCGCTTGTGATGCATAGCTGTGGTCGATATAATAATTAATTAATGAAACAATACTAGATTGTTAATTTTCAGTTTTCCAAAAGATCAATTTATTAAGGAAAGTTGGATCAATGCTACGGGAAGGTTAAATTGGTTTCCTTCCAAATTTTCCGTAATATGTTCAGAACATTTTGTAGAAGATGTGTAATGTAAAAAAAAGGGGAAATCAATATTTTAAAGTGAATGCAGAAGCTCATATAAATATTCTAATTCATCAATCAATAAGTAATTATAAGAAAGCCACACACCATAATATTTATTTTATTGTTTTATTTTACTACATAAATTTATTAAAAAAACTATAGGTTATTATTTAAAAATACCCTTTTTAATCTTATCTTACTTCTTGTCTTATTTTAGTAATATCATAAATGCAAATGTTTGTGGAAATTTTTGGATCTCTGTATGTCGGGATGTTTGTTTGGTTTGTATGTTTCTTAGAAGTAAACTCAGACATTTGGCACACGAGTAGATCATAATACCCTTTTTTTTCGCGGAGAAAGTGACTTATTACTATCACCTAGCCTTTCAAGGGAGGCGACTGAGTGGTTTTGTTCGGTTCACCGTGCCTTACGACCCAGCGTTGAGCCACCGGGCCGAGTCCCTAACCTATGTACAACGCACGGCATGCCAACTAAAACTCTGCGGTGGCCTTCTTCGGCGCATTAGGGACGGCTGCGGGTTTCCCCGGGCTAAAGTGTCTAAGTTGTCGTCCGCAGCCAGATCATAATACCCTGGATTAACACATATAGGCTACTTTTATTCCGGTAATTTGCTCCCATGGGATATAATGGATATTTTTTCTATGCGTCGTACTGCATTTTAGGGGCTTTTCTAACGGGAAAAGCTTTTTATTGAGACAACACATAGTTTTAAATAATTGTTTTTAATTACATATAAATGTGCCTGTCTGCTTTATAGGTTAACAATGTTTGATCAGCTATGTTACTTGATATTATATTATGAGTATTACTTGATATCTCATCGTTAATGTTATTTCTTAGGGTGGTGGATTCCAAAGTAAACCTGAAATCATAAATTTAAACGCAGGCGTATCTTCTTCAAACGAAGCACAAGAAATTGTTGCCCCCAAAAAGCGTAAAATATTACCGAGTCAGATCCAGGTACAAAATTAAACAACTTTTGCTTGACGAGACGAGCATGTCGCTCAACAAGCGATACGACCACTCATAAACAGCACAAAGCACTATTCAGTTTGGAATCAATGCAGTTACGCCGAGACATTGCCTCACTTAGTGTATTCTATCGTCCGTGTCTTGGTGAGTGCTCTGGACAAAAGTTTAACCTTAGGCCATCCTCACACTTGCTTAGGGGAACCATGCGTGCTGGCTTGCGAAACCACTGCTTAGTGATTTCTTCTATCTCAGCCCATATCAATCGGGTTAAGAAGTTCGTAATTTTGCTATTAAACTGTGGAACAGTTGCCGGGCACGAATGTTTCCAAGTCTTATGATATTGGGTCCTTAAAACGGAACTTGCAGAAGCTATTAGCAGGCCGGCATAATTCTGCTGTCCGTCAAAGGATATTTTCTTGCCTTGCCGGTTGACGTTTTACTTAGACGTGAAGTCTACTCTTACTCTCTTAACCCCAGCAGTGAAATCACTATGATAAGTATATATACTCATTATAATTTATTGCAAACTAGCTATATAAGCTGTGTAGCTAATATAGTATGTGTAACATACATATCTGCAGTATTGAAATTATAAAGTAGGAATTTAAAATAAATACTTAAAATTTAAAATAATTTTTAATTTACTGAGTTAAAATTGTATTCAAGACAGTTCCAACAACTTTTCCAGTACTTATCAAATTAATATTATATAATTTTGTTATAAGTCCATTTCATTTATGAATGTTAGTTATAAAACAAACACCATCGATAGGTTTACAAAAAGGTAACGTATGGGTGCAACACTATTACCGGCATGCGTAGCGTACTGGGTGTCATTCAATAACTTATCTTAAAACAACTGCCATTGAGTTCTTATGAATGCCATTGCGATTATACGCCATCTCGCGTGGACTAGCGGTATGAAATCGAATTAAAATCAAAATTCAGACTGAAGGAATAATGTCGTATGAAGTCATGTGAATTTTTAGAATACGAAGTTTATATAATGGCATTAAGGTTAAATTTAATGCAAATGATTTTGTATTATACGCTTTATCTTTATTGGTGATTTTGGCCAATCATAATGAAGAGATGATAGTATTCGAATATATGCATGTGTGAGTTTGGCGACACTGGTTTTCTTAGTAAATTGATGCTAAACTCTATCCATTCTATCTTTAATTCGTGGGTTAGGTAACTGTTTTTGCCTGTGTGAAATGAAGGAAATAATTACTGTTCCTAAAAATTGACTGATTACGATGATATTTTAAAGCTATGGCATAGCTTCTATCGCGGACCTTGACAGTATAAGTTAGCAATCATTAAGATATTTTTTATTCTCATTTTTTTTAACATTGGTAATAAATATTTCAAAAACTAGACGTGACTATTTTAGGCTTGGGGAGACTAGCTAAGAAATCCATGGTGCGATGCTCGGTTTATATCCATTGGTTCAATTATAATGGATATCCATTAATATTCTTGGTTCTTATTGCTTGTAAAAATTGCTCTTGAGGTACCGTGTTTAAAAATCATTCCACATGGCACTACACTAATTCGCAGCATAGCTTTTATCTATATTAACGCAATACGCTTAAAATTACTCACAAGGCTATACCGGGTGGAAGGGAAACGCTCTCGGAAACGAATACAGGTGATAGTATTGGTGATTCCTGACGTGATGGCACTAAAAAAATCGCAATCGCATTGTTACAATTAGAGTAGGATTTTCTCAAATTTCTGTACAGCTTCACCTATGGATAGATAAATCAAACTATTATTCTGAAAAACATAGTAGAAAAGTTCAATATTTCAAAAAAATCGTAATGAAACACGTACATCAGCTGACGGGTTAACGACCGCGGGCCGGTCCCGGCGCAGCGCGGCGGCCGCCCAGTTCTTTGTACGCTTTACATTGCGCGCGCATGAATTACGCAAATACTAAAATTGTAAGTATTATCACTTAGCTTTGCAAATGAATATAGTTTTTCGTTAATGTTATGGTTCTTCTCTCTTACCGTTCCGGTATAGAGAGCGTTTCCTTTCCACCCGGTATTTTGTAGAACCACAATTTTTAACAACAATATGTATCGCGCCGCCGGACCTGTACTTATCGATAACTGTTGCGTTGGTACTGCTCGCGTGCCCATCCCTAGCAGTCGCCAACATTTCTATGTAAGTAGCTATAGTTCACCTGCCTACGCTGGGTAGTAGGCGCACAGTGCGATATTAGCGCTCTATAGGTACTTATACATACTCTAAGGGTACGAGCTTTATTTTTGCACCTCTGCTTTACACTCGTTACGGTTTGCTGGTGGTATGCAAGCGAGTCACTGGCCTGCGGGGACTTCGATTCAGGCGAACGGCACGACGCTGATGCACGTGGCTAGCTCCGGCGACAGCTCGCTGGGCAGATGGCGATGGTGAATGCAAATCTTAAGGTCTTTAAAAATGATGGACGGTCTCATAAGAAAGTTTTCTTCTAGCTACAGCCGTTAAGGTTGAGCTGCTCTTACTGTATATTAAAATTGTGATTGTTTGTGAAAATGTCTGAATGTTTGTTAGACATAAACACAGTAACTGCTGAAAGGGTGTTGATTAAATTTGGCACACGGATAGATCATGTTATTTTTTTTCCTGGTAATTTGCTTCTGTGGGAAATATCTCAATTTTTAATTTGATTTTTTTAAGTAGATTGTTCGAATATCATTAGTGGCGCTTGAAACGCTAGTGATTTAAGGATTTTTATATTGGGAGAGGCGTGTCATACAGGGGAACCCACAAGCAATATCTACGTTTAAATAATTCTTACCAACATGTTTAAAATGTATTTGATTACCATAAGAGTGTTTGCAGGTCACAACAATGGTGACAAGAAAGCCAGTGTCAACCCTGTATCTCGTTTACGTAAGCTCCCGGGGGAGACAGGGCGGGACTTCTCATTGCGCATCAACAGCGCCATGAAAGCATTGCACAACGCAACTGAACAGCTGGACTACCCCGTGAGTGAACTCTTGTTTAAGAATCTTTTGATTCGTCAAGCCCCGCTACGGGCGCCGGCGCGGCGTCTGATTATATAGGGTTTCCCCATACATCTGTATATATAAGCCGGGCTTGACGGGTTAATCATTATCAATAATATCTATACTAATATTATAAAGGGGAATGATTTGTATTTTTGTTTTTGTAACGAATAAACTCAAAAACTACTGCAATGCAATCAGCCCAGTATTATATACTGCCCAGTGCCCACTGTTGAGCACGGGCCTCCTCTACTACTGAGAATAGTTAGGTCTTAGTCCACTGCGCTGGCCTAGTGCGGGTTGGCAGACTTCACACACCCTCGAAATTGTTATGGAGAATTCTTAGGTATGTAGGCTTCCTCTTGAGGTTTTCCTTCACCGTTAAAGTGAACGATATTGATAAACTACACTCGTTACTTCGAAAGTCAGAGGTGTGTGCCTTGGGTTTTGAACCTTCGGACATTGCAGACCATTCCATTCCCAACTAGGTTATCGTCCACTTGACTAAAATAAACTACTGAACCGATTAAAAAAATATTTCACCATATAAAGCTACATTATCAGCCAGTAAGATAGGCTACTTTTTATCCGGACAGAATATAAAGCGGGACTTTAACCCGGACAAACTTGTTTATGCGGGGAGAACTACGAGCAAAAGTCTATACAAAACAAAGTCATTCCATTGCACCTAATGTTGACTGGAGTAGTATGCAGAGAGAGTATCAATTGGGGAGATAAAAACATTTTGTTGCTATATTATGCTGGCTCGGTGGTGTAGTTGTATTACAGTACGACTGCAAAGCTGAGGTTTCGGGTTCGATCCCCGGGTCGGGCAAAGTGATATTGAATTTTTCTATTCAGTATCTGTTTTGAGTCTGGAATTTGTGCCCGATATGGCGATAGGCTCGCCCCCTATCACATCATGGGACGGAATAATGGCGAAAAGTGGGTGCACTAGTTGCGCCTCTGCCTACCCCTTCGGGGATAACAGGCGTGAGTGTATATGTATGTATGTATGTATTATGCTGGCCTATTTAAATCTGAATATACACAGGGGATCCCAGAGCATGACCCATATTCAATGCTGGTGACATTAGTGAGATAGTTATGGGATGCTAAATGAACACCTGTGATTAAGGAATTCTCAGTGTACTACATTAAGAACATTATGTGAGTTAATAAAAGTGTATTGTTCTTTGGGTATGGGATAACAGGGATCACTTTGCCCAAGACCTCGTAGGGGTAGTCCATACCGCGCAAGTAATAAAAGTACGTCACTGACTCCGCGTTTCTGAACACATCCTTAAGCATTCGATAACTATGAACCGATAACCAATTCCTTATTTTGCTACTAGATGGCTCTTTTTAGCAGTCGACTTTAAAATGGTTTTCACCACGGAGGAAAGATCCCTGTTCTGTGGTTTTCACTAATAAAATTCGTTAGTAATAATCTATACTAATATTATTTCATACCAAAAATATATGTATGAATATTATTTCATTTTTCATTTCATTTGTTAAGAGTTGTAGCAACGTCATAATATTAACCTTGATCCAAATAAATGTGTTGGATGGAGTGATTCAACGGGAAGGTTTTTATGTACTTTTAGCCCGGAAAAACTTATTAACGCGGGCGAAGCCGTGGGCAAAAGCTAGTAATATTATAAAGCTGAAGAGTTTGTTTGTTTGTTTGTTTGAACGCGCTAATCGCAGGAACTACTGAACCGATTTTGAAAATTCTTTCACTAATAGGAAGCTACTTTACTCCTGAGTGCTATAGGCTTTTTATCCCGGGAAAATATTTTTATCCCGGAAAAACTCTTTCACGCGGGCGGAGCCGCGAGCAGAAATCTAGTGCAATATATTCACTAGAAACAAACCTTCTGTACGGTGTACCCTTACGAAGACCCGAGAGCGGTTATAGTCCGCGCCAGATAACGTGGCAATAAAGCACATTGACCCTTCAGAACGCACTGACCAGTAAACTGTAGTACCTAAGTTAAGAACAAAATAAACTACGTAAATAAAAAAGAAATATTAGGATTCAAAGAATGATGGCAAGTTCCATACAACGTTTTACCTGATATCAATTTGGCGCGTCTTGGAATGAAAAAATGTTAGAACGATAGAATATACTTATCCTGAACCCAATCAAAAATATTTTTTTTAATTGGAAGCCACAAAAAAAGTTAAGAGTTATTTAACATTTTCATAGAGAGTTTTGGCGGGAACTTTAAAGTGTCATGAGGTGCTCTTGTTTTAATTCATTATTTTGGTGATACTTAGTGTTATATTGCATAATTATGGAGGTATATTATCCAATATAATTATATTAAAGAGCTCAAATGAAATGAATTGAATTAACTGTGCCAATCAAGTGTTTTTTCGTTGCCGCCAAAACTGCTCGATAACGTCTTGGTAAGGTAGCCACTGCTTTACTACGACACAGTACATAGTAAAAAAAAAGAAACAAAAATATCACATAAGACGAGGCTGTATGGGTTTGAACCTTTTCATCATCATCAGCCTATTGCAGTCCACCGCTGGACATAGGCCTCTCCCAAGATACGTCACAGAGCCCGGTCTGCTGCATTATGCATCCAGTTGCTTGAACTCTGCCTTCCCAATAAAAAGGGAAAATTAAAACAAAAGTCATAGTTAAAGGTTATCACTTATCTGTCAATGAGATATGATAGCAGATGTAGGCTGTATTTGTGTGAAATCGGTAGAGTTGCTAAGAAAAATTGATATATTGGACCAAAAATCGGTATATGCAAAAAAATAAGCAATATTCAATGAAAACCCTCTTAATTTCAAAAGAAGGGTAATTTTAACAAACGAGAGTCACGCATACACCCCCCCCCCCCGTCATGAATATAAAAATTTTAAAAAAATTTTGCCGCCCATTTAAAAATACTGTCCCCTGCCGCCCCAAACAGCAACATATTTAACCAAGTAATCGCAAAATATGAAAGAAAAAGGGGATTTTATTCTTCAAATCGCTGAAAATCGGTAGAAAAATCGGGAGAATCTTCTAGCTTTCAAAAAATCGTTGAAAAATCATGTCATTTCGGTATTTCGGTAGGACTGGCCCAAAATCGGTAGGTTCGAGACCACTGGCACTGATGTAAATAAACCGAATTCAAAATATCATAATAAGACGCTCACTGTCATCGGCTGGGTTGCTATTACTTCTTTTATAATTAATTTCTAGCGTGAGAAATGGAACAATCTTTTACGCCAACTTAACACTGAATGGCAAAAAACCCATTCGGTGTTTATTTTAATACAGTATTAGTATTCAAGAATAATCGTTACATATTATTATCACGTCTTTGATATAAAAATATAATGTAATATCTACCGTGTTCTGCCACCTTTATTCTTAGGTGGCAACACTTTTTATATGTCACTACAGATCAGAAGTAACGAAACCGGAAGTACAATTGATTTACTTTTAATTATAAACATAATTTTGTGGCTTTTAACAGTAAAACTAAAACTGTGGAAAATATTACATATTTAAATTATATTTGTTTTTACATATCTTAATCTTAGACGCTAACTGAAACACTCAGGTAAAAACTTGCCATGATTCTTTTACCAAAATCCATTCAGCAGTTTTTGCGTGAAAGAGTAACAAACATCCATACATTCTTACAAACTTTCGCGTTTATAATATTAGTAGGATTCATTCGTGTTCGGATAGCGCTTGTGTGTGTACTGTGTACGTCCTCGGGTTATTAGTTAAATTTCGATTATACGTTAAGTCTGAATTGTTAATTTTTTTAATATATTTGTTATTGTTTCCGATATTATTATTTCTGTATATAAGGACTTAATTTTAGTGACAGGACCTCATGTTTGTGTATATGTGATAAAATCAAACAATTGTGAACATTTTTTTGCGATAGTTGACTCCGACAGTTGCACCAATCAATTGTCCGGGGGTCACGGGTGGGCGGGACGTGCCGCCCACCCATTAGTCTAGCCAACTTCTGTGACCCCCGTGATGGACATGTCCGAGGCAGCGTGTCTCACGCTGCCTCGGACACCAAAAGGTGGACACGGTACGGTGTTTCGGGGGCTTCTGAGACCCCGTAACAGGAAAAGGGCCGCAACAGCGGTACGTGCAGGGGCGGTTGCGGACGACAACTTAGACGTGAGTCGGAGGAAGCCCGCAGCCGTCCCTAATGCGCCGAAGATGGCCGTTTTAAAAAAAAAAAAAAACAATCAATTGTCAATTGTAACGTTCGTTTTAAAATGTGTCTATAAATAAACACTATAATTATTTTTTAACCTGTGCGCTGTACCAAAGGTTTGTCATACCTGACTTAACGAATAAAGGTCAATATGCTTTATTGCCACGTTATGTGGCGCGGAGTACAGTGGTTATTATTGTGGTGAGCGCGACAATAATGATGATTGCACTTTGTCATCGCGATGTAACCGCAAACGGCATGCTGCATCATCAAACGGCTAGTCATAACTATTTTATTGCTGGTGACGTTGACGTGTGCGTGTACTTCCTACTAATATTATAAAGGCGAAAGTTTGTAAGAATGTATGGATGTTTGGATGTATGGATTTTTATTACTCTTTCACGCAAAAACCACTGAACGGATTTCGATGAAATTTGGCACACGGGTAGATCATGTCCTGGAGTAACATATACGTACTTTTTATCCCGGGAAAATATAAAACGGGACTTTTATCCCGGAATCACTCATTCACGCGGGCGGAGCCGCGGGCAAAAGCTAGCATACTATACTGTGCAATAGGTCCAAGAAACCCAAAGTAAGTTAATTTCACCTTCTACGACATATCCTTCAGAGGAGACCTAGGGCCGCGGCTGTGCACTTACGCCCTGGATTTATAATCCGCTTTAATCTCGGAAACGGCTCTTCCGATTTGGATGAAATTTTGGATTTGGATAGTGTGAGCTCAAAAATCAAATTGGTGTATTCATTTTTTTTATCAACTCCAAAGTTGTGGGGTTGGAAGGGGGAAAATGCTAAACTGTTGAACCAATTGTAATTAAATTCGGTATTGGAATATCTTGAACGTTGAGAACAAATATGGGTTGTTCAGTTTTTTATTAAATGGTCTCCCTCCTTTTACACCCCTTAAATAAGGGGTAAAAAGGAATTTAACCGCGAACCAATTCTATTTAAATTTGGTTTGGGGATATCTTGAACCTTGAAAATAAATATGAAATTCATTTTTTTTATTTACTACTAATGAAAATCCTCCTAGCCAGTTTCGGCCACAGCGGCCAATCTCAACGGAGATCAGCCAGGTACGCAGGAGATGTAGGTAATAAACATTATAATGTAATTTTTGGAATATATTTTTAATGTCGTCTCGAAAATCAGGCCAATAAAATGATAAACAATTGGTGTTAAAAAACCAGATATTATACTAAGTGTATAATTGATCGGTGTTGTAGCAAGACTTGATGGAAGAAGATGAGAAAGGCGCGCGCATGGCGGCGCAGCGCGAGCGGCGCGCCCGCAAGAGGCAGCGCGCGCACAAACTAACCGGCGAGGCCGCGGACACGCCGCCCACCAGGGCGCAGCGACTCGCCGCCAAGAAACTACACAACAAACAGAAAGCTCTACAGGTACATACACACATGACACAAGAGGCAGCGCGCGCACAAACTAACCGGCGAGGCCGCGGACACGCCGCCCACCAGGGCGCAGCGACTCGCCGCCAAGAAACTACACAACAAACAGAAAGCTCTACAGGTACATACACACATGACACAAGAGGCAGCGCGCGCACAAACTAACCGGCGAGGCCGCGGACACGCCGCCCACCAGGGCGCAGCGACTCGCCGCCAAGAAACTACACAACAAACAGAAAGCTCTACAGGTACATACACACATGACACAAGAGGCAGCGCGCGCACAAACTAACCGGCGAGGCCGCGGACACGCCGCCCACCAGGGCGCAGCGACTCGCCGCCAAGAAACTACACAACAAACAGAAAGCTCTACAGGTACATACACACATGACACAAGAGGCAGCGCGCGCACAAACTAACCGGCGAGGCCGCGGACACGCCGCCCACCAGGGCGCAGCGACTCGCCGCCAAGAAACTACACAACAAACAGAAAGCTCTACAGGTACATACACACATGACACAAGAGGCAGCGCGCGCACAAACTAACCGGCGAGGCCGCGGACACGCCGCCCACCAGGGCGCAGCGACTCGCCGCCAAGAAACTACACAACAAACAGAAAGCTCTACAGGTACATACACACATGACACAAGAGGCAGCGCGCGCACAAACTAACCGGCGAGGCCGCGGACACGCCGCCCACCAGGGCGCAGCGACTCGCCGCCAAGAAACTACACAACAAACAGAAAGCTCTACAGGTACATACACACAAGTGCGTGTAAGAAACTACGACAGAGTATCTCACAATACACAGGCCCGACACGAGTATTTGATAATACCTACCTATGTCAAATGATGACGTTCATGTAGTCGAGTTTAGATTAGCAAGAAGACTTTCAGAAGTTATCTTGTGCAAGCTATTTTTACCATGCAAACAGTCACGGAAACGTTTAGAGAAGTCGCGGGCATGCTCTGCGCTGCCATAATTATGTGCATTGGCAAGGAGATGTTAGTATATTCGACGATCGTCTAATCTAAGTTAAGTTATTAGTTACCTACCGTTCGTTATACAGGAACTTGTTAGATTATATAACATATATGTATTAATATATATGTTATACAGCAATCGCTTATATAAGCAAACTAGCTTTTGCCCACGGCTTCGCCCGCGTCAATAAGTTTTTCCGGGCTAAAAGTACATACATAAAATCCTTCCCGTTGCATCACTCTATCCAACACATTTATTTGGATAAAGATTAATATTATGACGTTGATACAACTCTTAACAAATAATGCATTAATTTCGACCAAATTTGATTACCATAAAAACGGTTCTAGAGGGTTAATCTTAAAAGATAGACATATACTGTCGCGGACTTTTTTTTAGATCATTTCAAGAGGAATAATTCTTTCATACATATATTTTTGGTATCTTGAACCGTTTTCGCAGCGCACGCAATGGAAGCCCTCAAGGATGAATAATTTTCCCCGCATTTTTCACATTTTCCATTATTTCTTCGCTCCTAATAGTTGCATCGTGATGTTATATAGCCTAAAGCCTTCCTCGATAAATGGTCTATTCAACAAAAAAAGAATTTTTCAATTCGAACCAGTAGTTCCTGAGATTAGCGCGTTCAAACAAACAAACTCTTCAGCTTTATAATATTAGTATAGATTACATTTAAAAGAATATAATTATGTATTAATACATCGAATCGCTTTATACCATCAGGACACTAACAAATAGTATGTTTTATGGGTGGAAGGGCGGATGAGTTTGGTAAGATACAAGAACCACTATATTCTTTACATAATATATCTATACTAATATTATAAAGCTGAAGAGTTTGTTTGTTTGTTTGTTTGTTTGAACGCGCTAATCTCAGGAACTACTGGTGCGAATTGAAAAATTCTTTTTGTGTTGAATAGACCATTTATCGAGGAAGGCTATAGGCTATATAACATCACGATGCAACTATTAGGAGCGAAGAAATAATGGAAAATGTGAAAAATGCGGGGAAAATTATTCATCCTTGAGGGCTTCCATTGCGTGCGCTGCGAAAACGGTTCAAGATACCAAAAATATATGTATGAAAGAATTATTCCTCTTGAAATGATCTAAAAAAAAGTCCGCGACAGTATATGTCTATCTTTTAAAATAAACTCTCTAGAACAGTTTTTATGGTAATCAAATTTGGTCGAAATTAATGCATTATTTGTTAAGAGTTGTATCAACGTCATAATATTAATTATTAGACTGCCTCGGTGGCGTAGTTGTATTGCGTACGCATTACGAGTACGAATTGCGCGCTGAGGTCCTGGGTTCGATTCCCGGGTTGAGCCAAAAACATTGTGACTGGGTTTTTCCATCTTAAAATTTACTCAGTCGCAGCTCGGAGTCAGGAAGTTGGCGGTGTGATACCCCCGTGCCTCGGAAAGCACGTAAAGCCGTTGGTCCTGCGCCTGATCTCTCTCCGGTCATGTCGGATTGCCGTCTCACCGGACTATGAGAGTGAAGGAATAGCGAGTGCACCTGTGTATTGCGCACACACTTGTGCACTATAATATCTCCTGCGTACCTGGCTGATCTCCGTTGAGATTGGCCGCCGTGGCCGAAACTGGCTAGGAGGATTATTATTATTATATTAATCTTTATACAAATAAATGTGTTGGATAGAGTGATTCAACGGGAAGGTTTTTATGTATGTACTTTTAGCCCGGAAAAACTTATTAACGCGGGCGAAGCCGTGGGCAAAAGCTAGTTTATTATATTTATTAGATACTATAATCCAATAAGCATAGCTCTATCATCAATTCCACATACTTGTGTATATAACAATTATGTACCTTATCATAGGTACCACTTCTAAATCACATGATCCTGAATTAAATGTTTATTTATACAAATACTTAATATTTTAAATGGTTAGTAAACTAAGGATCAAATAAAGTAAATTACTTAACTTGCCAGTCTCCTAGTACTGCTCAGCTCGTCGGCTCACGATAGAAATGTGCCGTCCATCGAGCGACGGGTATTTATACCATTCCAAACGTCAAAAACACTTTAGTACTATTGATTTTTTAGATGAATATTTACAATTTAATATTATAGCTACCTAAGTGAGTTTGTCTACAATTATTTTCACAAATAATCACGTGTTATGAAGAATAATCACTTTTTATAATTTATAATCTTATATTCTACGCTAATAAACTCAGCTTTTGGTCGCATCTAGGTTTGCTGTCGTACTTGGTGTTGTGTAGTTATTTCGTGTGTAATATGTACATACTAGCTTCTTTTCGCGGCTCCGCCCGCGTGAAAAATATTTTTCGGGATAAAAATTCCGCTTTATATTTTTAGCCATGCTATCTAGTAGTATTATTAGGCGTCATCTGATAATCGTTGATACCACTTCGGATGTCCGATGGATAAGTGTAGGGCCTGTAGGGTAATCTAATTGACAATTGGACCTACTTACGCAAACGGGAACCAACCCAAAAGCCCATAAATTTGACTTGGTCATAAAAGAATGGTCACAATTAATAGAATATTTATTATTTTCATATAGAGTCAATTGTCCAAATACCTCTGTTGGTACTTTATAAAATGCCAATCATTTTATATTAACCAACTAGTTGTAAAACAAAAATATTCTAGTTTAAACATCAACTATTAGAAAATATTTTGGTGTGGGTTGGTTCCCGTTTGCATAAGTAGGTCCAATTATACTTTTCTTAAATATACACCGCCACCTATCAACATTCGTTGGAACAGCTGAACTACTGTTCCAGCGAATGTTAACAGGTGGCGGTGTCGTTAGTTATGCCGCCGCATAATATGTAATAAAAAAAAACCCCTGATTGTAATGTGTAAGATTTAATAATAATCTAACTATATTTACATACGAATCGTCGTAGTTCCTTGAATAAAAAATCGATTGCATTCAAGAATCGGTTATTTAGTGCATCTGATTTTTGGTTCTCTTCCCTACACATAGTATTCCGTGAAGTGTCAATAAATTGTTATACCGGCCAGCTAAGTTTGTCCGACCTATAAGGAGTATTGATATCAACTTCAAAGTAAATCAATGTCAAAATAACTTTCTACCACTCTTTAACCTCATCAGGATGAATTTCAACAAAATTTTTTATAAAAGGTTTATGCAAAATTTGAAATAGATTGAACCAAGGAATCACGTTGTCCCATACAAACTTGGCCCCCTTTTCCCCCTTAGGGGTAGAATTTCGGAAAATCCTTCCTTATCGGATGCCTTCGTCATATAAAGAACACACCCTTCAAGCTTCTGATCTTTACGATAAGCGGTTTAGGCTGTGCGTTGATCCGTCAGTCAATCATTGAGGACAAAGCATTTTATATTATGTATAGATTATATGTTGCGTGTGTCAGGCGCAGCAGGAGAAGCACGAGGTGGTGTACGAGCGCGTCCCGTTCGGCGAGGTGTGCTCGGCGCCGCCCGCACTGCGGCCGCACAAGGCGCAGGCGCATGCGCAGGCGCAGGCCGGCGCGCCGCGACCCGCCCGCCGCGGCCTGCTGCTCAGCGCCATGCTGGCCGAGCCCCGCGAGCGCGCGCGCCTCGAGGCCGTGGCCGCCTACCGCGCACTCCGCACACTCCGCGCCGCACGACACACGTCGCGACCACTCGCCACGTCCAACTTATAAACAAATAACGTTTATTGTACATAGTTACATACTAATAAAATAAAAATTACAATCTTTAGAATTTTATTTTGTTTTGCCACAAATTATCACTTATGTTATGACTAATCCATCTTTGACTTCGACTGCCAAAGCTTTTTCATTATTCATATTGCCTACTAAATATAAACCTGCGAAAGAGATATATGTTAAAACTACATTATGTAAAAGTAAACAGATCTAAGGTTGTCCATACATCATAGCAGACGCCTTACGGTTGTAATAGCAACAAGTGCGTATCGAGTGCCGTTGTTATACGTGTATTGTGTTGGAGCTACGTGCATAGCTAGTACTACCTATTAAAATATACCTACTCTGATTAACATATTGGGACGACTTTCCTATTTCAAATGCTAGACCATAGAGCAATAAGAGACAGTATTGTCTACCGACTACAGCATCAGTAGGCTGACTCGTCGGTGATGTACGTCTAGTACTATCTCACACTATAACTAATGTGAAGCAATAACAAGTAGCAACTACAGTAAGTAATGCGTTTCGGTCGGTAAATGAGATACATTCGTTAGTTGGGCAGCGCACCTATATCTCTAGTGTAGTGGGTGGTCATGGCTGATCATAAATAACCTTTTACGCATTCAAGTAACTACTTTCAATGCCGAACTAACACCCGAAATGAATATAATCAATCCCAATTTAATTTGCCATCTAACACTGTTCATCAAATTCACTTGATGCTCTTAAGCTTAGGGCCTATGCAACCCACGCCTGAACCTCCCGCCCCCATCCATAACTTAACTAGTTTACGTATTTATTATAACGTGATACTTTCATTAGTCACTACGTACTTTAGCATACATGTAGGAAACATAAAAGAGATACGTGGAGTAGGTTTTACGTACAATAAAAACCAAAGCATTGTTTTTATTTATTGAAATGCGACTTGCTACTTTTACGGGCATTAAATTCGCGGGAAATTGTTTTTATATAAGTCTAAAGTTTTAAGCATAATATGTGATTCTATATATAGGTACCACTAGCTCGCCCGACGAACTTCGTATCGCTTCAGAATCAAAGAATGTTATGGTTAACTTATTTGTTTTTTATTAAGATTAAATGAATTATCAAAATGAATTTAGCTCAACAATTAATGCACAAAAATCAAAATTATAAAGTTATATATTCATACACAGACAGAGAGAAGCAAACTATTGAGCGCGACATGCCACGATAATGACTATACCTCTTTTACCTCTTCCACATTCATAGTTCTCGTCCTATATTTTCGCCGATTATGGACATACCATCCATCCGTACCATTCACATTCGCTCTGTAAATACTTTTCGTGACTCGTCCTTCAACCATCCTCTCCACGTGGCCAAGTTATCTCATCATACTTCTTTTAATTTTAATCACCACATCATCTTTCAATTTATAACGTTCTCTTATTATGCTATACGCATGCGATAAGAAATAGTGACTCTACATAATATACTGTGTAAGGAGTGCACTTACACCCCATTCATTCGACTTTCGTGTTTCTTTTGCTAATCCGGCATTCACTTCGTCGCCAACAGCACAGTATTGCGAATCGCTATTCTTGTTCTCCTTACCCTGATACAGGCTTTGGAGTTCTCATTACACAGACTTCAATGCCCTTACCAGGCGGTCCTCAGTCTCATACGTTAATGATAACGTTGATCACAGCTTATTCCTCGGCACATAATCAAAACCCTTTACCAAGTTTGCGAAGGCACAAAAGACTGTTTTGATTTGGCCAAATGTTCCTCCGCCATGTACCTTATGGAAAAGACTTGGTAAATCAAACACACAGTCCAAAATATTTTTCCGTGTATACGAAAATTGACGTTTAAACAATACAGCTAATCTCAACTAATTGAGAGTTGGAACTGAACTCTTTAAAATCACTTTTCACCTTTGAGTATCTAGCAAATCAATACTCAAAGCTTTTCACTGACGAATTTCCAAAACAATCGTATGAAGAGAATTCATTCAAACGAATTCAAATACAAACATTGTCGACAGTGATAAACCGGTAGCGGACCGAGTAACTCGTGTTATTTACTGTGTCCATTGGCCGATATTATTACGCCGTCTATTGTTTGCGCTTGAGTATGTGTGCGTGGGTCGCCGCGCCGGCTACCTGCGCGCACTAAGTCGATAATATAAGGTTTTAAAACAAATAAGATGATAAATACAAGCATGGAGGAACTAATAACACAACAAGAGGACTGTACACAAACATCTGTAAGCATGGAATTTGAACCCATTAGAACAGTTAACAAACGACCAAGAGAAGGAGATTCAGACGAGTTATGGACCTTAGTAACAAGATCAGGAAAACGTTTAGCGCGTAATCAGAGTAATGAAATGACAAATAAAGACAAAATACAGCTTAGTGTGTCAACGAAAGAGAATTTGCCGAAACAATTTGCCATGGCTAAATTATTGAAGTCTAACAATATAAATGGTGTTCTGAAAATAAAATACATTAATCCCTTTAAAGTTGTGATTGATTTCGAAAAAGAATTGAATTTAGAGGAATTTATATCATGTACGGTATTCAAGGATAAATGTTGGATTATACAGAGAACGTATGAAGTAGGAATATCATATGGAATCATTAAAAATGTGGAGTTAGACTGTACAGATGACGAATTGTTTGAAAGTATTACTTGTGAAGCGGACCTTATTTCTTTAAAACGCCTCAACAGAAGGAATTATGAAGAACCTGGTTGGATAAAAAGTGAGACAATTAGGCTTTGTTTTAAAGGATCACGATTGCCTCCGTATATTTACTTACACGGAATTCGAGTTAGAGTTGACCCATATACTTTTCCCGTTACTCAATGTTCCAGGTGCTGGAAATTTGGCCACACTAAGATAACTTGCCCGTCTTCAAAAACTAGATGTCTAAAATGTGGACAACGACATGAAAATTGTGAGTCTACAACTTTTAAATGCGTAAATTGTGGAGGTGACCATACTGCATTGAATAAATCTTGCCCCGTCTATTTAAAAGAAAAAAGAATTCGTCAAATAATGTCTGAATTTAACTGTACGTATAGACAAGCGTTTACTATGTATGTCCCTGCTACCACCCCAATACATGAAGGTCCCGAATGCCAATCTACATTAGGTGACTTAGAAGCCGCTACTACTACCTACTGCTATGGTCCATAGCTCCCCACAGGATTCAGTACCAACTACATCGGTTAATAAAGAAAATACTGACGAAATTTTGAATAATGAAGAAAACATAAACATAAATGCAGGAAGTAGAAAGAAAAAGAAGAAAAAACAAAAAACTAAAGTTAACGAATATATTGTTTTTGACTGGGAATGTTACTGTTCCGATACTGAAGTAGACTCTAATAAGAATGATGATACAATAAAGCCAAGTTCAACTCAATACCACAGTAAAAATAAAAAATGTAACGACTTTGGTAATTTACTGGAGAGAATTATAAAAATTATCAGTGAGAGCAGAGACTCGACATCCATTCTCGATTTGATTAAAAACATTTGGAAATTAGCTGTTGATTGGGTCACATCCTATATTGTTAAATACATATCAGAATTACCTTGCCTTAAATCTTTATTTAATTTCCAATATGGATCATAACAAAAAAGAAATTAAATTGAACATTATACAATGGAATTCACAAAGCATTAAGAACAAGGCAACTGTATTTGAAATTCTATTAAACTTAGAGAAAGTTCATATTGCTGCTTTGGTTGAAACATGGCTGGACTCAAATACGAATTTCAGAATCAGTGGATATAATAGTTACCGTAAAGATCGAGAGGATGGTTATGGAGGAGTCGCTATCCTAACACATGGATCTCTTAAAACCCAACCCTTTCCTATTCAGAGCCGTAATAGAGGAATTGAGATAGTGGGAATAAATGTTACCAATTGCAGTGCTATAGAAAAAGTCATTTGTATATACTGTCCCCCATCAACAAGAACCTCTCAAGAAGACTGGGACTACATTTTTGGTTTAATAAAAACTAAGACCCTTATTTTAGGTGATTTAAATGGACACCATTCTAGTTGGTCAAGTAAGACTGATTCGAGGGGAAATCAAATATTCGACTCGCTAATGAACTACAATTTAATAAGTTTAAATAATGGTGACCATACAAGAATAAAGTTAGTAAATGGTGTTCTACAACAATCTTCTCCGGATGTATCTTTATGCACTACGGATATCGCAATTAAGTTTAATTGGAGTGTAACGAACGAGTCCTTGGGAAGTGATCATATTTTAATCAAAATTTCAACTTCAAGTGTTTCTCCTGCTATGCCTTTAAAAAAAAGAAATTATAAAAAGGCGAATTGGGACTTATATAAAAGCCACTTAAACACCAAATTTAATAATTTCATTATTTCTGAAAATGACTTACAAGGAACTTATAATAACTTTGAAGCTGAAATAAATAGTGCTGCGGATAAATATATACCTTATATAATAATAAACCAAAATCCTTCAAATAAGTTTACTCCTAAACCGTATTGGCATCCAGAGTTATCCAAAGCAGTTGCTAAGCGACGAAGAGCTCTTAGCATATTTAGGCGTAATCCGGTCCCAGCTAATTTAACAATCTTACAAAAAGAGATAAGAGACTCCCAAAGGCTTGTCCGTGAAGCTAAGACAGCATCGTGGAAAAATTTTTGCTCTGGAATAGACAATGTTACTACTTCTAGTGAAATGTGGCGGCGTATGAAATGGTTAAAAGGGTTAAAATCTCATAAAGTTTATATAGATAGAGTCAGCTGTGAACAGCTTTTATGTAGTCTTGCTCCAATGTATGCAATTAATAATCCACCTGTTTTCAGTTCTTCTAATCCTTGTATTGATATACCTATTTCTAAAGAAGAAGTTATTAAATGCTTAAAACCTACAGATACGGCACCGGGTCGTGATATGATTTCCTTTTCAATGATTAAGAACCTACCAAATAGTGGAATACAAATATTAATTTGGCTATGTAACCAAATTTTAAACACTGGTTTTGTACCACTTCAGTGGCGTCAAATTCTCATTATCCCCATCCCCAAGCCCAATAGAGATATCGGTATTACTCCTTCTTTAAGATCTATATAATTGATTGCCTGCATGTGCAAAATTTTTCACTCCATCCTTAATAGACGCTTAGAATGGCATTTTGAAAAAAATAACATGTTCTCTGAGCACACATTAGGCTTTCGGAAGTCTAGATCAACTTTAGAAAATTTAAGCTACTTAGTATCCAAAATTCAATCTGGATTCTCTAAGAATCTCAGCACTCTTTGCTGCTTTGTTGACATAAATAACGCTTACAATAATGTAGATATTAATATTTTAACGGGGATACTAGATCAGCTCGGAGCGGGTGCAAAAATTTGTCAATATATATACAATTTTCTACATGAGAGACATCTAAACGTACATTCTGATAATATAGATATATATAGAAGAACTGGAACAGGATTAGCTCAAGGAGATCCATTGTCTCCTTTACTTTTTAATGTAGCAAATAAACATATGTAAAAGGATCAGCCAGGATGTGTATATTTCTCAATATGCAGATGATTTTGTTATTTTTAATACAGGAGAAAACATCTGCAGTCTTCGCACAGAACTCCAAATTGCTCTAAATACTCTTACTAAATTACTAACATTGCTTGGTTTAGATCTTTCACCTGCTAAGAGTAAGATATGTTTGTTTTCTAAATCAAGGAAAGTTTCCAATTCTCCAATTGAACTTCAATGTTATTCTAAACCTTTACAAGTAGTTGATAGTTTCAAGTATCTAGGGATGTGGCTGGATCGTTCCCTGAGATGGAATAAACATATAAGTGAAACATGTCAAAAAGTTTTAAAATTCTTAAATCTCGTTAAAGTGCTGTCAGGCCCTGGCTGGGGAGTTCACCCTAAACATCTCAGGCGACTATATATTGCAATTATACGTAGTCGTTTAGACTATGGCAGTTTTCTCTTTGATAATAGTTGTAAAACACAATTATATAAGTTAAACAAAATTCAAAATCAATGTATGCGAGTTATCGGAGGTTTTATTAAAACTACACCCATACACACCATGGAATCCGAATTAACGCTTCCTCCCTTAGATATTCGTAGATTTTATTTAGCGGGAAAATTTTGGTTAAAAATCAAATCATTTAACTCAAATATTTTAACTGTGTTGGAAGAGCTTGTTTATTTGTGTAATACTACACCTTATTGGTCTAACAAAAAACGCCCTCTACTTGTTTTGGTTCATGAGAGTTTGAAAGATATAGATATACATACCTCATCGATATTAGAAATGTTTTCTTTAAACACTTGGGTCACAAATATTAATTTGGATACCATCCTGAGATTCAAGATTGATTCGATTGATAAGCCTAAAAGAAACTTTAATACTCTTGACCTCTTGGAATGTACAGAAACAATTGATAAGTATATTCGGTCTGAATTTCATAGTATTTACACTGACGGTTCTAAAGAAGATCAACACATTGGTGCAGCCTTTTACGATGATCAATTAGAGGTTCACGTGAAATTCAGAATTACGTCTAATGTATCTATTATGTGCGCGGAGTTAGTTGCTATACTCGAAGCGTTAGCTTATATTGATTCAATTGATAAAGATAAATTTGTAATCTTTACTGATTCCAAGAGTTCTCTCCTACACTTGGCTCGTTGCACCTCGACTCTTCGATGTACTCCGATAGCCTACAACATCATAGAGTCAATTTTGAAACTCAGAAGGCAAAATAAAATTATTTATATACAGTGGATTCCCTCACATGCGGGTATCCGTGGCAATGAAATGGCAGACTCCCTAGCCAAGGAAGCACTTAGTGATGGCATTGTTTATAATTTGTCTCCTTTTTATACAGATTGTGTTCCCATTGTCAAGAAACTCTGTTTAAACAAGTGGAAAGAATATTTTGATTTGAGATCAAAAGAAAAAGGAATTTGGTACAAGACAATTCAGCCACATCCTCTCAATTCACCTTGGTTTGATAAATGTATTTTCTCTAGAGAAGACATAGTTTTGATTATGCGTCTCCGTACTGGTCACATCCCGGTGAACAGGTTTGCGTTTTTAATGGGTAAAACGAATTCACCCGATTGTGGTGTATGCAAAGTCCCAGAAGATGCCTACCATGTTCTGATGGAGTGTGCCCGTAACGAAGATATAAGATGCACGCTTAATTTTCTAGGAGTTGGGGCATGTAATTCTATACTGGCTTAGGTATCCTCTATCTAATTATATTTTAGCTCTTTTGAAAATGGTTAAATTTGCTATTAAAAGTAGAAACTCATGAATATATACATTTACGTACTTAGGTATAGCTAAATTATTAATTATAGTTTGTATTGACATGATGTTTATATGAGATTGTATAAGGGTGACATATTCGCTAAGCGAATTAAGTCTTTAAATAAATGAAAAAAAAAAAAAAAAAACATTGTCGAAAACTGAATAAAAATTGCATTGCTAGATACTCCAAGAAACTGGTGAAAACTAAAAAAAGATGCTAACTCGCGCAGCTTATGCAATGAAGGGATTAAGGAGGTAGGTAACATTAAATTATAATATACCTACTCTTTGTGACCGCCACAGAGATTGCGCAACTGAATCAGCTGTCAAATAAAAAGTAAAAACAATTGAATTTCACAGTATTTCGTTTACTACATGCACGAAGAAAAGAAGAAGAGCGGAGGTGCCGCAAGGCGATTAGGTCATGTCACCATCAACTAAGGTCATGACGTCACAGTAGGCGGGGCCTAAAACTGTAGTCCCGAGTGAGTCGTCAGTGCGTTCGGATCGGATTCATCTGACGTTTAAATAGGTATAATTTTTTTTAACCATGAAGTGCGCTGTTGCTGGGTGTAGAAATTGCTCAGGATCACAAATCAAACAAGATGGCAAAACATTTCATTTGTAAGTCGTTTAAATTTATGATTATTTGCATTTTAAAACACATTTTATTGTTTTATTACAAAGTGACATCTGTCGTCAAAAAGTTTGGTTCTTTAGATTTCTCACTGATATCATGATTTTAACGTTGTAAACGCATGTCATACGAATTTTCGGCAGAAATTAGTAAATTTAGCTTATTCTGCCTGCTAATATATTAATTATTTCAAAGATTTATTACTTAGTTACATAAAATGTGAAAAAATATATTAAAACATGTAGTGACATCTGTGGGTAAGTATTCAGAAATAACGGATAGCGAAAAACATGTGCGTCATGCGAGCGACACCCAACATCGAATATAATTCGACGCTTGAAAGGCAATAATATCTAAGCGACAAATATACCGAAAATGAGTTATATACATATTTGGAATCGCCAAATTTTTTTGCGTCGATTGATCCGGGTTTCGTAGCTCTAGGACAACTTTTTTGGCGGTTAGATATTAGATGATTCCGGTAAATTTCATAACTTTTTTCTCGTTTACCGACAAGAAATTCACGACTTTTCGGATTTATAGTAGTTGGTACACTTAAGGAAATTGATTTTGAACTTATCGTGTCTCACTTGAAATCGTGATATTACTGTTTTGCATTAATATATGTTTACTTGAAATAAAAAAAAAATGCTCACTATTTAATGAGTAGTTTATTACCTACACAACAAAATTATAGCATTGGCGTAGATATATATTTGCCTGCACCCATACTCACCATATTGATGTGCTTAGATATTTTCAGCTTAATAAAATTTTGTTAATAGTACATATATACAACTTTACATAAAACAAAATAAAAATAGATTAATCGGTTAGATAGTTTTACCTGAATAATATAAGTTCTATTTTTTATGCTTAGATATTTTTACTTGTCAACCTTTAACTTCAATGATGTCGCATAGTTAATTTTACCGGGTATGTTCAGGTGGTTATACTTATTGTTAGGAGATATTCACCTGTTCGTAATAAAGAAAATACACCCGCTTGCGAATCACCTAGTGTTTTGAAAGTGTCGTTGGCTATTCTCATCAAGCCATGTACTTTTCTTATATTCCATGGCCTCTTTTACATCGTCCCACATTCTTTCTCGTGTTTGCAAAGTACTATAAAATCCTTTGTGGAAGACGTATGTCAAAATCGTAGAATGTGGTGCTCCATAGTCTCTGACTACCCGTATGGGATAAGGGCGTTAGGTTGTATGTGTGTGCTTTCAGCAAAAATAAAATTTGAGTGAAAATTACGAGTTTCCAACACAATGAATAAATGATAATATTATTGTTTTCTAGTTCTGCTTGAGGCGAGAACCTCCCTCCAACGAAATTAGTTAACTATTAACAAATTCTATATCAATATGCTATATTTTGGATGTAAGTATGTTTATCTAACAATAAAATTTGATTTTCATTAAAGTTTGCTGTTTATTAAATAGTTTAATGTTGGTGCGAATAACAATATTTACAATATTGTGCACGTATTTATGTTTTTCTACTTTCGTGCGACCCAATAATTTAGCTATAGATATTTTTAATTGATTTTATTAATATGTTTAGTTATCCTTATACGATTCTTACCAACTGCGCATTTTTAAATATTTGATATTTCTTTAAATTTACTTGTTACGGTATCCATAAAATTATCCATTTAGATGATTTTACCTGTTTGTAAATTAAGGTAATTTTTAACTAAGCGACAGTAACTTTTTAATTTATAATCGTCAAGGCTGTTGATTTAGGTCAAAAAATGACAAAAATTAAGAAGTTCCTAAAACAGTTACAATTATTTTTGTGCAGCAAATAGTTTAGTTATGTTTTTTTTTGTCAAAATCAAAACTTTAAAACGCTCTACTGAAAAAATTAGCTAAATGTCGCTTAGATATGATTGCCTTTCAAGCGTCGATATTATTTTTATTAATTTCGTTGTATTTGTAAGTTTTTTTCGTGTTATTGATTTATTTGTTATCATTTTAGATTCCCCATTTTTTTTTTGTTTTTGCGGAGAAAGTAACTTATTACTACCGATGCTGTAAATACAGAAAATAGAAATGCATGAATACGTGTTATGAATAGACGCAACAACTGGACACCAACAAAATATTCGAAAATATAAAATAATGCTTGAAATATAGTAAAAACAACAATTTCGCTTTTCTTTAGAAAATATTCCTACCTGTCAAACATTTGATGTTCGTCCCGTCGTTTAGAAATCAATTAAATTTAAAGTCGATTACAGTGGATTTCCCCAAGTCCTGTTTGATGGCTGTACTATATCCTATAGTGATAAGGTCAAGAACTTGGGAATTCTTCTTGACAGACACTTATCCTGGGGGCCCCAATTGCGGGAACTGAGTCGCAAAATTTTCTCTGCTGCTGGGTCCTTGCGTCGTTTACGTAATTTCCTTCCTATTCCTACTAAAATTGCTCTTGTGCAGTCTCTTCTTTTTCCTCTCCTTGACTATGCTGACGCCAGCTATCTCGATTTATCCGAAGCCCAATTTGATCAACTTGAGCGACTACAAAATTTCTGCATCCGTTTCATATTTGGACTACGTAAATATGACCATATCTCAGAATTTCGGATTAAACTCAAGTGGTTGCCTATACGCCTTCGCCGGAATACTCGTATTTTATCTTTGTTATATAGTGTTCTGTTCCTTCCTTCTTCACCTCCCTATCTTAAAAACCGTTTCCACTTCTTGAGTAGCACCCATGGCCGATGTTTGAGATCATCGGAGAGTCTGGAATTAGAGATTCCCAAGCATGCCACTAATTTCCTTGATAAATCATTTACAGTACAGGCTGCACGCTTGTGGAACGATTTACCTGTGTCGATAAGAAGGGCTAAATCTCTCCCCATTTTTAAAAGGCTTGTGAAGCAACACTACTTGTCACTGTGATATTCTTTTCTCCTTTTTTTTTTTTCTTTTTATTACTGTATATTATGTATATGTTGTATTGTAGTTGTGTAGTTTATGTATTATTATATGTAGTTACTTTTATACTAGGTATAGAATACGTAGTTTTTATTATATTATATATATATATATATATGTATATATAATATTTATGTACATCTGTTCTCTAACCCCTCTTATTACCAGTAAATGACCGCCCGCTCTATTTTTCCTTCTTAACTAAATCCATCCAAAGGTTGTCTGGAAGAAATCGCCAATTGCGATAAGACCGCCATTTGTACTTCTTATTGTTTAGCCTAATTTATTTTGTATATTTGTTATTTCCACTTTGCCTTGGATGTACAATAAAGAGTTTATAAATAAATAAATAAATAAATAAATTTACAAGTTAAAATATTAGAGTTTTATTCTTCTTATTTTGGTTTTGAATGTCAAACGTTTAATATTCGTCCCATCGTTTAGAAATAAATTAAATTTAGAAGAATACTTTAGTTTTTTTATTTGTTTTTGACATTTGACGTTGACAACTAACAATTTCTGATCGCAACTATAATACGGACTTTGGCGGGAACCTGGGCGTAAAGGTTGCGTTGTTTCGGTTGAATTTGAATTTTATGTGCATGATGCGGTTTGTTCAGTGGCCAATAAGGAATACATTCATTTTTATCATAATACTAGGTGTTTCTTGCGGCTTCATCCGCGCGTAAAGCCTTTCCGCTAAAAAAAAGTCCCTACGAAGAGATTAAAAATATGCATTATTTCCATGGGGGTAAATTACCGGGATAACAAGTAGACTATGTGTTAATCTAAGACATGATCTACTCGCGTGCCATTTCATCTAAATCCGTTTTGTTGTTTCTGTGTTTACTTCTAACACACATGTAAATATCCAAATATTTTTATGAACTTTCGCATTTATAATATCATCACAGGATACTGAAGTAGATATTAGTAAGATTATCGTAATTATTAATTTTAATCAATAAAGATTTTTTATCAACAACTATAACAACTTATTTTATTTTGTTTATTCCCTAATTTTCCTGTACGTATGATAAAATAATTATAGACATATATAATTATTTTATCATATATGTGTCACCTATGTAATGTACCTATATGCTGAAAAAACTGCTAAGCGCCAGTAGAATAATAAATAATGTGGTCCGCCATACTAACGCACATAGAATCGTCTGGAACAAACACTTTTGCTTGTTACGCCATAGGGGTGAAAAGACGAACTAAATTATTGATAAGTTAGCTCTGTTACGCTGTAATAATGCCATTCACCGCTAGATGGATTTTGATTGGGGGGAGGAGCTATCGTTATATTTCATCCCCCGACCCCCCGCATTTAGCGACGCTACGTTCTAAAGAGATTTTGGCTTGACACACCTCCGCTCTTCTTCTTTTCTTCGTGACTACATGCAATAAAATAATATTGCGACTATAAATTAAGATGTAAGCTATCCTATCTTTCAAGTTGGATAAAACTGCACACGGTGTGAAAATTTGATTGAAATCGGTTAAGTAGTTTAAGAGTCCATCGCGGACAAACAACGTGATACATAATTTATATATATGTCTGGACAGGAAGGAAGTATAAAAAGGAATTGTCATTTTTAATAATCTCATTGAGGGTGTCTGAATATATTACGTCGGGTAAGACAAAATAAAAATCGTGTTGAATTATCAGAGCGACAGTTGGGTGTATAAAAGGGGTGCCGAATCATATGAAGGAACAAAACCCAGGGAGCCTAAAAAACCACTACGGGTCAACTTGCAGCTCCCTCCTGGCAAAACCATGCAGGCCCTTTTTAATCAGCTGGAAAGCCAGCAAATTTCCATTCCCACGAACTCGTGGAACGGGAGCCAGCAGCTCCTCTCATTCCAGCCCGGCTCTATCGCAGACCACAGGGCATTTACCAAGTACCTCGATTCGAGGATATACTATTATTATACTTTTGCCCTCCCGGACGAACGTCGCTTTCGCTACGTTATCCGTGGTATCCCAACTCAAATGTCGGCCAATGAGGTCAAAGAAGGCCTCCAGGCCAAAGGTATCAATGCCCTAGAGGTGCACCGTATGCACCTCCAATCCCGCGCTTCTCAGCCAGGCGCTGAATACGAGATGGTGTTAGCCATCCTTGAGACCCCCGCGGACGTCAAATGTCTTTACGAAATCCACGACATTTCGGGGCTCGGCGGCTTCACCGTCGAGTCCCCTCACAAAAAGGGCCAAATAGGGCAGTGTCATAACTGCCAAAAGTACGACCACAGCTCTCGTGGCTGCCGCCTTCCCGCCAGGTGCGTTAAGTGCCTCGGCGAGCACGGCACATCTGCGTGCCCGCGCCCAAAAGATCGTTCCCAGTGCACGGACCCGCCTTCGTGCACTAACTGTAGGCATTCGGGTCACCCCGCAAACTACCGCGGATGCCCCAAAGCCCCCAAGAAGACCTTTAGAACTCCTAAAGCTCCTGAGGCACCCGCCCCTCAGGCACCCCAGGCTAATTTCAGACTGGCACCTACGCCAGTGCAAAATGCATGGTTTCCAACCATGCCCCGCATCAACCCACGTCTCCAGGCCCGTGGCGGAGTCATTCCCGTCACACCATCTTCTGCGCATAACGCAAAAGTCGAGTTCCTTCTGAACTCACCTGAGTTGATGAACCTCACAGCTCAGATGGCCGACTGCGTGACCCGTAGCTTTGCCCTAGACCGCCCCGACGTGGATCTGGTTAATGAAATCCTCCGCATCCAGACGCGGAGGTACCAGATCACCGTAGGCCTTCTTTTTTCGTCATCATAAATGGCGCAACCAAATCAAAATCCCTCCAAGCGGACCAAACCCCGCTCCCTCAGAGTGGGGTTTCTCAACATTGACGGTATTAGAGGCCAACGAGTCGAAATTTCTGATTTTGTCCGCGAAAACAAATTAGACGTTTTCCTCATCCAGGAAACGTTTCTCAAGCCAGCTCACCGCAATCCCGACATCCCCAATTTCAATCTGGTACGTAATGATCGTACCAGTGGCCCTTTTGGAGGCACTCTCATTTACTTTAAAAGGTCCCGGCAATGCATACCACTTGACCCACCTGCTAACTTGAGGAACATTGAGGCTTCAGTCTGTAGGCTAGCCATGACAGGACATCCGCCAATCACTATCATATCGGCCTACCTATCGCCCCTAAAGGAGCTTCACTCCCACGATCTGAATACCCTATTTGCGATGGGGGATTCCGTCATTCTGGCGGGAGACCTCAACGCCAAGAACACTCTCTGGGGCTGTCTCTACACCAACGTGAGAGGCACCGTGCTAGAGAGTTGTCTTGAAACCATAGACATGAGTATTTTGGTTCCTTCTGAACCAACCCACTACAGCAAAGTCGACGACCACCGACCCGACATACTCGACATAGCACTCGTAAGGAACGTAAGCCTACGCGTACGTTCCATGCAGGTGCTACAAGAGTTAGACTCTGACTACAGACTTGTGATCCTAGACCTAGCCCCCCAACACGGCCCAACAGACACAGGTCCTAACGTTCCGATGAAGGTGAAAACGAATTGGCGCCTCCTTGGCACCAAACTCGCTGACACCTCATCCCCAGATCTATCCGCGATTCCGACCAACATCGTGACCCCCGAAGAGACGACTGGCGCGATACGCTCCTTCACCAACCACCTCCAAAACGTCTTGAGCGAAAGCTCCGAGAAGGTGCCAGAGACTGTGCACAGTCACTGGCAAATTCCCGACAACGTTCGATGGTGGGTGAGGTTGCGTAACGCTACGCTCAGAGCCTGCGCGACGAGTCCCACCCCGGAACGACGACATCTTGCGCGCTACCTCCAACGTGAGGTTAAGCGTCGCATAAATGATGTCGTCGATTCGAGATGGGAAACCCGCCTAGCCGAGATCGAACCGACACATCAGGCTTTCTGGCAGCTATGTCGTTCCTTCAGGAGAAACGTTGTGGCCTCCATGCCTCCGCTCAATCGTCCGAATCAACGCCCGGCGTTTGACGATGACGAGAAAGCGGAGCTACTGGCAGACAGCCTGGACTCTCAATGTTCTCTCTCATCAGTACCCGTAGACCACGACGATCTTGTTGCGGTTTACTCTTTCGTCGAAAGTAGGAACGAGGTCCGGCCACCGCCGATCTCTACCTCGCGATCGATAAATCCTACTAATATTATAATGGCGAAAGTTTGTAAGAATGTATGGATGTTTGGATGTTTGGATGTATGGAT
Organism: Lapara coniferarum; assembly: GCA_949316025.1. Taxonomy (NCBI): domain Eukaryota; kingdom Metazoa; phylum Arthropoda; class Insecta; order Lepidoptera; family Sphingidae; genus Lapara; species Lapara coniferarum. Next base: position 40,995,304 of record OX438920.1, read on the forward strand.
GTAAGGATGTTTGTTCCTCTTTCACGCAAAAACTACTGAACGGATTTCGATGAAATTTGGCACACGGGTAGATCATGTCCTGGATTAACACATAGGCTACTTTTTATCCCGGAAAAATATGAACCGGGACTTTTATCCCGGAAAAACTTTTTAATGCGGGCGGAGCCGCGGGCAAAAGCTAGTCCAAACTAAAACGATATCTAAACGTCGACCCGCCGCCGCCCGATCCCCTTTCACCGGTGACGATCGAAGAAGTTATCGCTCTGATCAAGGCACTCAAACGACGAAAAGCCCCCGGGGGCGACAGAATCCCTACCCGCATGATTAAAATGCTTCCGGAGCATCTAGTTGTCAAGCTCACCGCGATATTCAATGCCGCCTTTCAAAACTGCCTCTTCCCAGAGATCTGGAAGGAGGCGGTGGTGATAGGCATTCACAAGCCGGGTAAACCCGCATCCGAACCGTCCTCCTATATCAGGCCAATCAGCCTGCTTAGCACGCTAGGCAAAATGTATGAGCGGATCGTCCTCGACCGCCTCCAAATAGTCGCCCACAATAACCATCTGATCCCTCCGGAGCAGTTTGGTTTCCGTCCCAAACACAATTGCGTAAACCAGGTGCTCCGCATCACGGAGCACATTTACGATAGATTTAAAATGGGTATGCCTACTGGCGCCCTCTTCTTCGATATTGAAAAAGCTTTCGACAGAGTGTGGCAACGGCTTGCTTTTCAAGCTGTACACTCTCAACGTGCCCACACAACTCGGGCACATCATACGAGACTTTCTGTCGAATCGCGGATTCAAATATCGAGTGGAGGGAACTCTCTCTTCCCGGCACAATGAATGACTAGCAAATATTTTTATTTGGCGCTGTTTCTGGTCCCCAAGACATCATGCCCTAAGTACCTAATTGCTTAATTTGCTTATAGACTAATCCGACACTGACTAAGTACTTTACGGATTTATTTAGGCGCGATTTTTTATTATATTTTACTCGTAGGTACCACACTTGCCCTTTAGCCAGTCTTCTGTTGACAAGCGATGATTACAATTATATATTCTTTGTTCTCTGTGATTTTTCAATGCTTAGTTATATTAACAAGAAACCCGAATGCATTATACTATTACCACATCTGATAAGGAATAATACAATTACCACGAACCAATTCCATAGTGGTACCTAAGTATTTTTATTGTAGTGGAATCAGTGGGTAAAAGTATAATGTCAGATAAGAACCAAAACGTCCAACGCACTTGCTCATATAAACTCGAATAAATTCGCTTCTGTATCTAAGTATAAACGGTGTAGGTATTTTTATACCGAAGGTAGGTATTTTTAATCGCTGGTCGCGAAGACTAAAACTGGGCAAGTACCTAGTAGGCGGCAATTATTGTCTTATGATATCAGTACCTTGGTATGTTGCGGCGTAAAGCTATTGAACTACACCAGAAAGCTCTTACCTATTATTTTGTCCCGCGCCTTTCTTTGACAAAGCCACCTGTAGCGCATGCGTCGAAACTAAATCGACGCTAGCTCAGGCCGCACTAATAGCTCAGTATCCAAGTTCACACACATCCACCATTCATTAAAAAAGTAAATTGTATACGGTGGGCAAACTGAAATAATTATAAGTTCAATAAAGTATTGCAACACAAAATTGCATTATTTGATAGTGGTATGATCATTGATCATGACGAGGCGGAGAGCGTGTTGCGTCCTGGGGTTGACACAGCTTTACATCGTTACCTACTTGATTACGTGTTTCTGTAACATTGACGTAATGTATTAAATTTTTTTATGTTTGCTTATATTTAAGTGCCTACAACGTGTTCATGAGACTTAATTATATTATTTTAAGAATTTATTTTTATGTAGCGTACAAGGTACAAACACTTTTAGGTGGGTGGCAAAATGCGTAAAATAAAACTTTTAAATCATGTAAACTTTTGCGCCATGGACATACACTCGGGAGCTAAAAGGTTTCAGGAATAAAAGGGGCCGCGAAAATATTTTTTCTTCTTGCCCGGCTCCTTGGGGCGGCAAGCACATAGGGTCCGCCCCGGCCGGCAGAAACCCACGCTAAGCCACTAGGTAACCACATGGTATTCAAGCAGATTTAAATTCATGGGCATTCTCTCTCAGTTAACGTTTCAGTGGCACTGAGATAAACCGAAGCAGGTGCAACATGAAAATGTAACAATAAAAAATGTTTCATTATAGATATTCTTGTCATCTAAACCAAAGTACCCAATGCTGGTGTTCCACAAGACTCGGTGCTTTTGCCCATGCTCCATTCTGCATATCAATGACATGATGGATTCCATTGACAACATGCATTGCTACTCGGATGATAGTACGTGTTATGCGCGATACATCGGCCATCATAATGTCCCTCGGCGCACAGTTGAGAAAAGACGGTCACAACTTGTGTCTGTCGGAGGCTCCCTGGGGTGGGTTTCGGAATGGGATGAAAGGAATGTCGTCCAATACAGCCCGAATCTTGTCCATTCGAAGACTAAACTTTGTGCGTTCACTGCCAAGAAGGACTCATTCGTCATGGCGCCACAGTTCCAAGGAGTTAATCCACATGTCGAATAGTATTTATCAAGGGCGTCGCCAGCCGATGACCCAGGGGGGGCAAGTTGATATGAAGAAAGATAAAAATATGAATTGTAGGTAAAGTCACGAGCACATGAAGCTTTTTACTTGTAGTACGAACCTTATATCTACAGCGATTGTAATAATAACGGTACAGAGTCCAACGTGTAAAACTTCACGAGTTCTTGACTGTACAACATTGATGTACTAAATGCTGTACAATCAATAAAACTTATTTATAATTGGCATTTGACAACTTTTTTATAATGTGTTGACGACCCCTTGGTATTTAATCAACTTACTGATCATATTTATCTACGTATTCCTAGCAGCTCTAAATGCATCCGTGATACGTATAAGCACCGAACATTTGCTTCAAAGCCATGTAGAACCAAAGCCGGATAACGAGCTCACTTGCGCCGTATTATGCAATATTATAATGATTACATCTCGAACATGGACCTATTAATTATTAAAAAAAAAATGTTTTTAATGAGCTGTGTTTAGACTACAATTATTCATTTTCCCACTAAATAATATCATCGAAAGTTTGAGAAATGTTTGGATGTTGAAATTAGAATTACCTACTGAATTATTTCTTAACCTATTTTACGTTGTTTTTTCACGGAAAGGCTTGTTTTTTTCTCATTATTTGCTGTTACATGTAGAACAATGCATAAATTCATACATAAGCTATTCAGAAACTCACTATGATGTAAACTTCATGTGGCTATTTTCTTATTTTTCCTTGTATAATAAATTTATAACTGCTCTTTTTTACTTTGTACCACTTTCTAAAATATTACTCAGTGGATAATGGTGTTGGTTATGTAATTATTTTAGTTACCTATACCTACTGTTGTTATTAGTCTGTCTTATGACTTATCTTATTTCGAGTGACGTCAGTTTAGGAGTCATTTGGAGGACAAAGCCAAAACGGGAACTTCGCATCGTCGATGATCTTAATCTCAGGGACTGAATGGGGGCGCTGGGTATGCGGAGAGACATTGGTTCTCTCTGTGTATTCTACCGCCTCTTCTATTGGGAGTGCTCTGAGGAATTGTTTAATATGGTGCCCGCCTCACCTTTTTACCATTGCACCACTCACCATCGCAGTGGAGTTTATCCGTACTACGTTGAATCGGTCCGTAGTAGCACGGTGCGATTTCAACCGTCTTTTCTCCCGCGCATGTGCAAAATTTATAAGGAACTCGCTGCATCGGTGTTTCCCAAGCGCTATGACTTGTCCTTCTTTGAGCGAGGTTTAAAAAGACTGCTCTCCTCCGGTAGGCAACGGTACAACCAAGTGCCTCTGGCATTGCTTTAGTCCATGGGCGGCGGATGCTGCTTACCATCAGGCGGACCGCTTGCTCGTTTGCCTACTAAGCCAATAAAAAAGGCACCAGCAATATTTTGTAACAATTACTTAATGGATTTTTCTTTATTACTTGAATATTCATTTCAGTATAAAGACAATGAGTAGAACACTCGTTTTCGACCGATACATTACCGCAGTAATCATAATGTTAGATATGTTTACATGATTTAAGATATTTGTTATTGTTTATTTTTACGTCACGGCGCGGCACACCGATGAGCGTAGATAGAACGTTCGAATTTCCATTGATGGAGCTGCGGGCGATGGATGTCACTGGTGATTGATGAATGACAAGATAAGCGGCGCGGTGCGAGCAAGTTGTAACGTAGTAACGTTACATTTCAATTTAATTTTAATAATAGTTTTATAAAATAATTCCCAAATAAAAAATTACTAAATTACTAAATTAAAAATATTGATAATTTTAATAAGATTGAAAGTATAATTTATGATCACTCGTAATTGAACGCGTCAATACCGGTCTTTGCATCGCCTATGGTTTATTTCTAACGGTCCCAATCCGAACTCGCCCGACGCAAGAGCCGAGCCGCCGTCGCGGTTCCCCCCCGTCAGAACCACGGTAGTCATCGAAGCAGACGCACGTCGCTCGTCGATCTTGTTCTGCCGTTACGTCGTTGCTACGTCATTCTTCAGTGACCGTTAACTATTGGGACACATCCCAAATATTTTAAAATTACTTTTAGTTATATTGGCCTACGAATAATAGAAACCCCCATTTGGGTAAGTGTTGAACGTAATATTATTTGTATTTAGTGTACCTAAAAGTATATAGAATAGTTATTAGTGTGGTTCCGTTAGACCGTTGGAAACTTTGAATTTGGTGTCATACGTAGCAATGTCTTTTCGGAAGCCTAAATGCTATTGGAAACGTTGTATTCATTTACACCGTAATTTTCTGCTTTGGCTTTCTCGCTGCCGCTGTAAAGTAATTTGCTTATTTTGGTTTTTTCTTTCCTTTTTACTTGTAAACTCCGTTCTGATTGTAAGACACACTCCGCCTTCGCTAGCGCAACTCTCGCTTCGCTTTCGGGTCCATGTGTTACAATCAGAAGACAATAGACGCTCTCGTCATCTTTTCCTAAGACCAGTTACACTGAAATTCCAGGGTGCAAGATTCGGGTTCGAGACTTCCTTCTCCTGGTCCATACACCCAGTTCCCGAGGTTCCAGACATTAGTTAGCCTCTGAATCCCGGGACTTCAGCTGTCTTCCCTAAGGAGATTCGCCGATGCTGACCAGACACTACGACCTACTGCCAGGAGAGTACTTGCGCACCGCTGGGAAGTGAAAAGTGACGGGCATTTAAGAACCACTCAAATTTTTTTTATTATTATTTTTTTTTTTAATTCTGTACAATTATTAAATTTTATTTTTTTATGCTGACTAACCTGGCCGTGTTTTCTTTGTTCACACACGCCCAGACGTCACATTGGCGCCCATAACGTGGTTTTAAGGTCATTTTTTCACTTTCTAAGGGGAGGCTTGGTGACGGTGTTGTGTTTTTTTTATTTTTGTGAAACGTTTTTTTTTTGGTTGGTTGCAAGCAACTAAGGTGTATGCTACTATAATATCTATTGTAAGTCAACAACATATTTTATTATTGCTTTCTATATTTTTGTAAACTGCTAACGGTAGTTCATATCATCACAGTTGCGTGCACACTAGTTGCTTTCCTGTTGATTTTTTTTTTTTGATGTAGTTTGAAGTTTTTTAGTATACTTTATTTTGTTGCTTTATTTATATTTACTACAACCAGAACGTTATAAGATTTATATCCATTGTAACAGACGGAGTAATATTTAGCTTTTTGCTTACTGTATTACTAGTTTCGTTCAACATTTACCCACATAATTAGGAAATCTTTTGTGTTTGTAGGTCTTAATATTAATTACATTTTAACAATGACGTTTCAAGTTAAGTTTATGTCACTACCAAAATCTGAATTAGAATACGAAGTCGCTATTAGAGGCGAGACTCCTGCATCTACTGTGCAAGAGTTACGCAAACAAATTGCCAAATGTGGACCTCTATTTCCTTCGGAGGACATACTTACGAGTCCTTTTGAAGTAGCAGAGGATTTAAATGGTGTTTTAGACATTCTTCAAAAAGCAAATGTCGGGCTAGATTCTACCTCTCTTGATAAAAACTCATTACTCCGTATACAAAATTTATTAAATCACACATATCACCGGCTTAATCGGATAACACACGAAGACAAACATAAAGATAACTATGATCAATGCATTACTTTCTATAAGTCTACAATTGCCAAACTTAACTCAGTAAAAGACACCGCTTTAGATCTTTTAGCCGTCTCCAATAATGATCTCCAAAACCTTGGTGCTAACTCTTCGCCAATCAATGTTAATGTTACCTGCGACGGCGGAGTAAGCAAATTTTCTAAACTGAAGTTTGATGGCAAGACTTGTGCTCGGGCTTTCATTCAAAAGGCTGAAGAGCTTTGCGAAGCAAAGAATACTTCCCCTGATAAAATCCTATCACATGCCACGGAAATATTTATAGGCGACGCATTGCACTGGTATAGAAGCATAAAAGATTCCTTGAGTAATTGGAACGACCTCGTTTCATCACTAAAGCGTGATTTTGATCCGTATGATTATGACTATAGGCTTCTTTCAGAAATTAGGTCGCGTACACAAGGTGAGACTGAAAGCATCGTTATCTACCTTTCTATAATGTCTGGACTTTTTTCTAGACTTTCTACCAACTTACCTGAAGACGACAAATTAGAGCTGCTGCTACATAACATCCGACCATGTTATGCCAATACCCTATCTTCTGTCTCTGAAATTAAAACAATCGGAGAACTGAAGACTCTTTGCCGTAATTATGAAAACGTACAGTCTCGTCTTTGTAAATTTAAAGAACCTCCCAGAGTAACATCTGATACACTAGCACCAGAGTTTGCTTATACTGGGGGCTATAACGGGATCAATAATTATAGAAATCCTTACAACAATAAAGATTTTGGTCGACCATCGTTTAACAGTAAATCCCATAATCAAAGAAACAAAACTGAGGGACCATCTACTTCGGATAGTAATTATGTTCATGCCGTCGATGTTTCTCCTCTTAAACCTCGTTTTTGCCCCCGATGTCGTTGTAACACACATAACCTTAGGCAGTGCACCGCTAACAAAGATAATATATTTTGTTTCATTTGTGGTCATAAAGGTGTCAAGAGCCCCGATTGCCCTAACTGCAAAAATACTGAATCTGCTCCAAAAAACTAGTTTCGCAGAATTGTGTCAATAACAATTTTGACTCCCAAGATTGGCAAAATTGGTTAAAAACAATAAAACTTTTTTTCAACTGTTATAAAGTTGACACAATTCTTAATGAAGACTACAATATCGATAATAGACCTTATGTTCATATTCGGATTAACGATTTCACTATATCTGGACTTTTAGATTCTGGTTCCGCTATTACCATTTTGGGCAATGGAGCCCATACTATTTGCATGAATCAAGGTTTGCCTCTTATAAAGGAAGATCATATTTCAGTTATAGCTGCTGGGGGCCAGAGTTTGCAAAGCATTGGTTTTATTAATATCCCCGTAACTTTTGAAAACCAACTTCATATCTTGAAAGCTTTTGTAGTGCCAGATATTAAGCCGAATCTAATCTTAGGGATTGATTTTTGGCGTAAATTCCGGTTGTGTCCAAAATACATAAACAGCATCGTTATTTCTAACAATGACGAGAAAGAAAAAATTATAGACACTTCACGTAAAACCTTCGTACAAGGTTATTCAAATTTAGACGTTCATCATAAATCGCTTGCAGATGACGTCACTAAAAAATACGGAGAAATATCTGCGCAAAATAAGGGTCTTGGAATCACTAAACTTATAACGCATCACATTGATACAGGGGACCATAAGCCAATACGTCAACGCTACTATCGCCTATCTCCTGAGAAACAACGCATTTTAATCGAGCAGGTTGACGAAATGTTTTCAATGGATGTCATCGAACACTGTGAAAGCGCATGGTCGTCTCCCGTTTTGCTTGTGACAAAGAAGAATGGTCAACCCAGATTTTGCCTTGACAGTCGGAAACTTAATTCGATCACCAAACGTGACGCTTATAATCTACCCTACATTTCAGAGATTCTCGATAATTTAAGAGATGCGCGCTTCCTTAGTAGTATAGACTTGTCTAAGGCTTTTTGGCAAATACCGATCGCAGAAGAAGATCGCGACAAAACGGCATTTTACGTTCCTGGTCGGGGCACCTATCGCTTTAAGCGGATGGCTTTTGGTCTAACTAACGCGCCGGCTACACAACAAAGGCTTGTGGATTTGTTATTCGGCGAATTTGATAATAAAGTTTTTGCTTATCTGGATGACATTGTCATTGTTTCTTCTGATTTTAAAGGCCACGTGGACTTACTTTTACGTGTCCTTAAAAAGCTTGAACACGCGAACTTAACTGTCAACCTTGAAAAATGTAATTTTTTTAAACCTAGTCTCAAATACTTGGGCTATGTTGTTGATAGTTCTGGGTTGCATACCGATCCAGAAAAGGTTGATGCTATTTTAAATTATCCAACACCAACTTGCCGAAAAGACTTGAAACGGTTCCTGGGGACTGCGACATGGTATCGACGTTTCGTTCCTAACTTCAGTACCATAGCTGGTCCTTTAAACCAACTAACTTCCACCAAAAAAAATGCTCCTTCTTTTAAGTGGACTTCAGAGGCAGACATAGCCTTTAAAAAACTTAAGGAGTGTCTGATCTGTGCCCCAGTATTGGCTTGTCCAGATTATTCTAAGCCTTTTGAGGTCCACACGGATGCTAGTAATTACGGTATAGGTGCGATGCTTACACAGACAATTGATGGTAAGGAACATCCAATTGCCTATATGAGCAAGTCATTGTCCGCAGCTGAAAGAAACTACAGCATCACGGAACGTGAGACTTTAGCTGTCGTAACTGCGCTCGAGCACTGGAGATGTTACATTGAGAATGGTCAAGCATTTACCGTATATACTGATCATAGTGCGTTAAAATGGTTCTTGTCCATCTCAAACCCTACTGGCCGTTTAGCTCGTTGGGGAGTACGATTATCGGCATTTAATTTTATAATTAAACACCGCCGCGGCGTCGATAATATTATACCTGATGCCCTTTCTCGAAGCGTTCAGTTGAGTGCCATAAGCACTTCCGATTGTTATTTAAAGACCAGCGATTCTTGGTACAAAAATGTTTATTCTGGTTCTGCTACCGATCCGGGAAAATTTCCAAATTATTTAATAAAAAATAACACGTTATTTAGGCTATCCAGAAATAAACATGAGTTAACATCGGAGTTTTCTTGGAAGGAAGTAGCTCCTAAGGAATTACGTGAGAAGATTATTTTTGAAAATCATTCTGAGCCTACTGCTGGTCATATGGGAATATTTAAAACTTATAGACGCCTGGCATTACGCTATTTCTGGCCAGGAATGTATCAAGATGTTGTGAACTTCATCGGAAAATGCGAGAAGTGCTTAGCTTACAAGTCACAAAATCACCAACTACTGGGGGAGATGGGTCGTCCTAAGCATTGTTCACGACCTTTTCAAACGTTATCTATTGATCTTATGGGACCTCTTCCTACAACAAAAAAACAAAATAACTACATACTAGTTATAACATGTTGTTTTTCCAAATTTTGTTTAATTTTCCCCATTAAAAAGGCAACTTCGGACATTATCACAAAGATCTTAGAGGAGTCTGTGTTTCTTACACACGGCATACCCCAGACCGTATTAATGGATAATGGTACACAATTTACTGGCAAAATAACGGACGCCCTTTTTAAGAAATACAGCATCCCAAATGTCCATTATACTCCTAAGTATACCCCGCAAGTAAATTTAGTGGAACGTTACAATAAAACAATTATAACGTGCTTGGCTACTTACGTTGACGATGACCATCGCTCATGGGATTTGTTTATTCCAAAAGTTCAATTCGCGATCAACAATTCAGTCAATGAAGCCACAGGATATACACCAGCGTTCCTAGTATTTGGCCGTGAACTTGTAACTTGCGGTAGTCATTACATTGAAAATGAGAATAGTAATGAGATTATATTCTTACCACGTGATGCCTATGCTGAAAACTTAGGTTGTCTATCCTCTATATTCGATAAGGTGCAGTCAAAACTTTGGCAAGCACATGTAAAGAACTCATCTCAGTACAATTTACGACGCAAGTTTGCAGAATTTAATGTCGGCGACATAGTCATGAAGCGAGCTTATTTTTTGAGCGATAAAGGGAACAAATTTTCGAAAAAACTAGCACCAAAATTCATTAAGGCTAAAATCATCGCTAAAAAATCGCCACTTGTATATGTATTACAGGACATGTCCGGCAAAGAATTAGGTACTTGGCATATAAAAGATTTGAAGTTGGTCGGTCTAAACAAGTAGCTGCTTAAGAATGCAAACAACATTATAACATACTGTACCTTTAGAGTTATACGGATTTTTTTTTTTAGGAACAAAAATCCTTTTCTATCGCGGGGGGTATTGTAACGTAGTAACGTTACATTTCAATTTAATTTTAATAATAGTTTTATAAAATAATTCCCAAATAAAAAATTACTAAATTACTAAATTAAAAATATTGATAATTTTAATAAGATTGAAAGTATAATTTATGATCACTCGTAATTGAACGCGTCAATACCGGTCTTTGCATCGCCTATGGTTTATTTCTAACGGTCCCAATCCGAACTCGCCCGACGCAAGAGCCGAGCCGCCGTCGCGGTTCCCCCCCGTCAGAACCACGGTAGTCATCGAAGCAGACGCACGTCGCTCGTCGATCTTGTTCTGCCGTTACGTCGTTGCTACGTCATTCTTCAGTGACCGTTAACTATTGGGACACATCCCAAATATTTTAAAATTACTTTTAGTTATATTGGCCTACGAATAATAGAAACCCCCATTTGGGTAAGTGTTGAACGTAATATTATTTGTATTTAGTGTACCTAAAAGTATATAGAATAGTTATTAGTGTGGTTCCGTTAGACCGTTGGAAACTTTGAATTTGGTGTCATACGTAGCAATGTCTTTTCGGAAGCCTAAATGCTATTGGAAACGTTGTATTCATTTACACCGTAATTTTCTGCTTTGGCTTTCTCGCTGCCGCTGTAAAGTAATTTGCTTATTTTGGTTTTTTCTTTCCTTTTTACTTGTAAACTCCGTTCTGATTGTAAGACACACTCCGCCTTCGCTAGCGCAACTCTCGCTTCGCTTTCGGGTCCATGTGTTACAATCAGAAGACAATAGACGCTCTCGTCATCTTTTCCTAAGACCAGTTACACTGAAATTCCAGGGTGCAAGATTCGGGTTCGAGACTTCCTTCTCCTGGTCCATACACCCAGTTCCCGAGGTTCCAGACATTAGTTAGCCTCTGAATCCCGGGACTTCAGCTGTCTTCCCTAAGGAGATTCGCCGATGCTGACCAGACACTACGACCTACTGCCAGGAGAGTACTTGCGCACCGCTGGGAAGTGAAAAGTGACGGGCATTTAAGAACCACTCAAATTTTTTTTATTATTATTTTTTTTTTTAATTCTGTACAATTATTAAATTTTATTTTTTTATGCTGACTAACCTGGCCGTGTTTTCTTTGTTCACACACGCCCAGACGTCACAAAGTTGACAAGTGTATCAGCGTCGCGCCGCGCCGATGCGACTTTAATCACCATCGATTCTCTAACACTTAAATGAAAGAGCCGCTGCTGCTCACTCTACACGGAGCTCTAAGTATGCACGACTCTACGATACATCGCATATGTAGGTATTAGTTGCTGGTTTCCATCGCTGTACCTGGCGGTATCATGTATGAGAATATAATATTGTCGTTTCCTAACTCCTTTTTCTATCGGCAGTGCAGAGTAGGATATTGGGGATCAGGTGATTGCTTGATCGATTTTCAGGTCGGATACCGCTTTGTATGGGTTTATAACACGATTTATCCAGGGTCGGATCCCCTTTAGTTGGTGAACGCTAGATATGCGAACGTTCGTAAAAATCGGACATAATTTTTTTTTATCTTAGTAGGTACAACATGCGTTAAAAAGTATGTAGCAAATACTACCAAATACTGCAGTGCAATGAGGACCATGCCAATTGCACGTTTGGAAGTTTATTCAAAAGAGGAATTAAATTACTTATTACATTAATAGCCCTAAATTAATTTCAGATCACCGAAGCATAAAGTATCGAGTTTAATATGTATAAGTAGTAGTATATGTATGTATAGGTACAGTTATGAATGAAGTCCTTCGGGTGGGGCGCAGCCGCGCAGCTAGCTTACGCTGCTATACCAACTGTAAAAAGTTACTCCATCTTCAAAACTTTATTCTGCAGAGGCTTGAGGGCCTTTTCAATAAAACGGCACCAATAAAAAAGTTAAGCTCCGGTGGATTCATCGGGGCGCCTAAATATATATCGCATTGCACTAGGTATATAACGGCAAATCGTCAATTAGTGCAAATAACTTAATTATTATTACCGCGCGACCTTTCTTTGTTCGGCGATGACTCGTTGTTATGTAACTGGGTGATGTCATTCGGAAGTGTAAGGTCGCCAGAGACTTCTCTGCCTTGAGAATGCACTCGCACTGGCGCGGCACAGCACGCGAATGATTGCACTGGTGCTCACTCAGCGGGCTCCCGTCATCATGCGAGTGAAGCTGACGCTTGATGTGATCACTATATTTTTTTTATCAAAATAAAGCTGTAGTAGATATATTATTAACTTTCGTACTGTTACTGAAGTTTTCAAAATCAGACAAAATACTCCTTCACTGTTCATTTTTATAATTCCACACCACACCGGAAATTTGGTCTATGAATAGTCGGTGTATTTACATGTCTGGCCGTCCCTTCAGGGAATCAGGAGTGAGCTTGTCATGTCAGTTTTGCGGACGGCGCGCGTAAAGTTTCGGCCGTGATATGTAACTCGCTATCTCGTAACTCGCGAGCTACTCGGAGACCAGTGAGTGCGAGCTCGCGTGCCGCAGTCGGTGGCCTTTTCTCACCTGACCTCCTTCAAGTTCTGCAGACTTGTTCGGGCGATCTTCGCACGATTTGTGCTTTTTAAATGTATTTATCTTTGCTTTCCCTTCCCGCGCAAGAGTGTACGTGACAGAAATATACATTTATTAAGTTACTACCTTTTGCTTGCGGCTCCGCCCGCGTGAAAAAGAATTTCCGGGATAAAAATCCCGCTTTATATTTTCCCGGGCCTTTCCTTTTTAAGGCCTCAAACTATCTCCTTACCAAATTTAATCGAAATCCGTTTATTAGTTTCGGAGATGTGCAGTGACAAACAGTCGACAGAAATGAATTATAAAAATTACTGGCTTGTTTTCCATCACTCTTCTTTTGTCACCTCTTTCTTTTTTTTATCAAATTTCTTTCAATGTACAGACATACCGAGATCTACTGCTTTATTATAGCGTACAGGTCGAAATGGTTCTAAGAGGATTTTTTATTGTTTTTTTACGTTATTAATTTTGTTATAACATATAAATTATTATGTTCAAATGTTTGAATTCTTATAAAATCTATTAAACAATCTTTACTATAGTGTAGGGATTTAAAGGTTTAATAAACATAAAAATAAAATAAAATTTTGTTATATTTTGTGAACACGAAGCTCGAGCTTTGATCTGGTGAAAGTTACACAAGGGTATTATCTTTTTAGAACGAAACCGATGTATGTATTATACACCTTTTACAATGTTTCTATGTAAACAATATTTTTTGTTTTTCCTTCGGGAGCTAGAATCACCAGGCTACTTTGTGCACTTGCTCTGGAGCATGCCACATACAAATGGCCATGAGAGAATCAGCTTTCCATCAAGTCTATTCCCTTTAATATTGACCTTGAGCTTTGTTTATAGTTATTGCGAAGCAGAATTTGATGGCATACTGCACGCTCGTGAATTCGAAGGGGTAATTTGATGGTGATAGGGGTATCCAAAGCACTAAGGAGTATTGATATCAACTTTGAAGCTAATCAATGCCAAAATATCTTTTTACTCCTTTTTATTGTTAACCCCGTTACGGGATGAAAATCATTAAAATATGAAGCACGTCTTCCATCAATGCTGTTATTAAGGTTTATGCAATGTCCCACACAAACTCTGCCCATCTTTTTCACCTCCTTAGGCGTAAAATTTCGGAAAATCCTTTTTTAACCGAATTCAAAAAGGAGGTTCTGTATTCAATCCGTATGTATGTATGTATGTATGTAAATTTGTATGGCCGCGCGTCCGATTTGGATGTGGTTTTCGATGTTTGAATGTATAGTTTTCATGGAAGGTTTAATTATATAATTTATGAAGATCTGATGAAGATCTTCTGAGATACACAATGGAACTCTTCAATAACTAACAGCAGATGACTCGCGAATGCTGCAATCGTATATCTATGATGTATTGTTTACACTATTTTATAATTAACTAACAAAAAAGCAATAAATAAAAACTTTTTAACAAAAAATAAACCGACTTCAAAACCACTGGAAACCAAAAAATAATTCAACTTGATATTCGCTTAGTATTTACGTATATTTGGAGTCGGTGCCTAATTTAAATTGAACAATGCTTTCGTATATTTGATCTTGTATTTCCTTGGCTTAGCTGGCAATTTAAATTAGGCATCGACTCCAAATATACGTAAATACTAAGCGAATATCAAGTTGCATTATTTTTTGGTTTGCAGTGGGTTTGAAGTCGGTTTATTTTTTGTTAAAAAGGTTTTTTATCGAATGTTTACGTTATACAAAGAACACACCCTTCAAGTTTCAGGTCTACGATCAGCGGTTTAGGCTGTGCGTTTATCCGTCAGTCAGTCATTCAGGACCAAGCATTTTATATGTATAGATGTACTTATACAAACATGACACAATATGTGAAATGACAATAGTACATACATAAAGTTTGTAAATATTATAAATCTATGCAATGGTACCTAAGAAAAATATACAAGGTATACAGCTTGTAATAATTACAACATAATGCAACATAAATAGAATAAATACAGTAAAATGCTTTTAGCAGGTATTTGGTAGATATCTAAGGTAAATTGTGATACAAAAGGGGTCACTATAGAAGAATAATGGAAAACAAATAAACGATTCTTAAAATTTCATTTCTGTCGTCTGATTTACTGTTTGTTTGTTACTGCACATCTCCGAAACTACTGAACGGATTAAGATGAAATTTGGTAAGGAGATAGTTTAAAATACCTTTTCCCGGGATAATATAAAGCGGGACCTTTATTCCGGAAAACTTTCACGCGGGCGGAGCAGCGAGCAAAAGCTTATTCTTAGTAATATTAAAAATGCGAAAGTTTGTGAAAATGTTTGGATGTTCGTTAGAAGTAAACGCAGAAACTACTGAACGGATTTGGATGAAGTTTGGCACACGGGACGTACTTTATATTTGGTAATCTCTTCCCATGGCAAATAATGGATATATTTATTCTGATTCATTATGTATGACTGCCTCGGTGGCGTAGTTGTATTACAGTACGACTGCAAAGCAGAGGTCTCGGGTTCGATCCCCGGGTCGGGCAAAGTGATATATATTGAGTTTTTCTATTCAGTATCTGTTTTGAGTCTGGAATTTGTGCCCGATATGGCGATAGGCTCGCCCCCTATCACATCATGGGACGGAATAACGGCGAAAAGTGGGTGCACTAGTTGCGCCTCTGCCTACCCCTTCGAAGATAACAGGCGTGAGTGTATATGTATGTATGTATTCATTATGTAGATGGCGCTGACGTCGCACTGTGTTTTATGGACTTTTAAAGGCTTTTCACGGGGGCGAAGCCGCGCGCAACACCTAACAAAAAAATGTAACTGCTTTCAAAACCACTAAAACACGATAAATCACTTAACATTATAATATTCTGATTACCTATTTTGGAGTCGGTGACTGACTAAAAATATTGTTTTATGTTTTCGTATATTTGTTCATGTATTTATCTGGTTTAGTAATTTGAATTAATCACCGACTCCAAAATAGGTAATTAGTATATAATATGTGCTTAGTGTTAAATTAATTTTCGGTTTTAGTGGTTTTTGAGGCCAGTTTATTTTTTTGTTAAAAAGATTTTATTTGTTGCTTTTTTGTTAAGCAATATACTGCCTCGATGGCGTAGGTCTATTGCAAACGTGGTACGACTATTACACTAAGGTTTACACCTCTGCTTACCCCTGAAAAGGGAAGAGACTTGATGCTATACATACATAAACTCACGCCTTTCTCACATTGGGGTAGGCAAAGACTATGGAGCGCCAAGTGCTATGATCCCAGCATGCCTCTTTCGCAGCTTCCACAATCATCAGTCTCTTCATACATGCTCGTCTGTTATGAGAACTCCTTATTTGACCCTTCCTCAAGAGGTCGTGAATTTGGTCCATGAAGGCACGTCTAAAACGTCCCCGTCCGACACTACCACTCACCTTCGCCACATAAATTTCTTTCGTTACTCTCCTTTCATCCATCCTTTCAATGTAGCCAAACCACCGAAGCATTCCTTCCTCAATCTTAGTCACTACAAATTGATGCTATGTATGTATAATATATGAAATAGACTTAATAGATCCAACAAAATTACCACTGAAACAGTCATAGGAAAGCAAAATTCGCAATGATTTAAAAAGAAAAAAAAAACAACTATGGGACTATTATAATGTCTATAATCTATTCATAATTGTGTTCCACCGTCCACACTCGTGTATGATTTACATACCGGTAGTCGGTAGTCGGTACGTATTCGACAGCTCAGAGCGATTGTCAGAACAATGCTCCCACAATAGACGCATGTGACTCTTGTATTATTATTATAATTTGTTGTAGCAGCTTTATGCCATTCAGTGACAGATGTGTCGCATTCACAGCATCCAAATCAATTTTCCAGTTGTATTGATTATCTCGGCTTCGAGCAGGATGGTGTGTGTCGTCGTGCACCGCCAGCCAATTCGCTCTGGTGCAAGGCCGTCACGTGAGCTCACGTGAAGCACACACGCCCGCACGCATACTCAATGACAAGATTCTGCAGCTTTCTAGTTAATGGGGTGGACGTGGACGGCTGAAGGATTTCCGCGTGCGGCTGCCGGCTAGCAGCTTGCAGGCAGCGTCACATCGAGCCGCACGCGCCGTGTTTGCCCTCTGTACTTTGTGCTCGCGCTACAAATGAGGGAAGTCGTATTTGATACATACATACATACATATACACTCACGCCTGTTATCCCCGAAGGGGTAGGCAGAGGCGCAACTAGTGCACCCACTTTTCGCCGTTACTCCGTCCCATGATGTGATAGGGGGCGAGCCTATCGCCATATCGGGCACAAATTCCAGACTCCGGGCTGATATTGAATATAAACACTCAATATCACTTTGCCCGACCCGGGAATCGAACCAGAGACCTCAGCTTTGCAGTCGTACTGTAATACAACTACGCCACCGAGGCAGTATTAGTATCGTATTTGATTTCATCCATAATTGGTCCAAAAAATGTTTTCACTTACATTTGAATAAAAATACCGTTTATTCGATTATATTTTTATGAGTTAGTCGAGCGATACGTTATACTTTGTTAATTTACTGCGAATTGTCAGAACATAAAAATGTTATCGCAGAACTGATACTTAATCCATCTCAACCAGCTAATTTCTGCAGTAAAGTTACATGAGGGTTTAAAAAAGATATGCGTTAAAAATACTTTGCCTGTGAATAGAAAGTCCTGTCATCTATGTTGTATGTTAGCGCCAGGGGGACTGATAGAGATGCTTCCTCGCCTCACCGGCTTCGCGTAGGTATTCTCTTCCCAGCGCAGGAGTCACCTGGTGGCAGAGCTATCAAAAGACTAACTTGCGACTACGCAGTACGCGTTGGCTACACAATGTGCATTTATTTTGAATTCTATAAAATTTAATTGATGTTAAAGATAACAGAGTTTATTATACTTACCTAATAAATATTTCTTTTTTATTGTAACACCTCACGATGCGAGCAACTTGGCGTGTCTATCCACCGGAAAATAAAACTAAAAGTTTATGTTACTGTGCGCCAAACCTTATCACAATACTTGTAATAGCTTATGTGTACCTAGATTATGATTTATTTATGTACTTAGTTTGATTGTTGACATTACATACACACGCACGCACGCACGCACGCACCCACGCACGCTCGTGCACACGCATGCAAATAATATAATGTCGACCAACGAGAAACGATTCCCGTACCCAATTATATCTGTTTTACTTTGCTAAGGTTTTACTAGATATGACCGGTGCAGTGCGGGGTGGCGCGTGGCGGTGAACCGCCCGAACATTCTCTCTGACCGTTTTTAACCATGTGTTTGTGTACACTACCGTCTACCGTCACATGAGTAAATAAACGTACTACCGAGGTCGGTGGTCGCTAATCGCTATTCAGTGAAGTGTGAATTATATAAGGATTTAGGATTGATTACCCTAGCCAGCAAACATTACGTGTGCCATAATAATGTTGTTAGTAACAAATGTATTGTATTAATGCTTCCTATTAGTTTCGATGTTTCCTTATTCTGTATGTGTTCCGATAATAAATATTTTAATTGTTTATTTATTAGCACAATTTAATCAGAACCACAACCCATTAAAATTGTCGTGCGATGTATTTTGTTTACTTATACTTAATCATTAAAGGTAGACAAGAAGAAGTACTATTGAAATGAAGAGTTAAAAATATATTTTGGCGCCCAAACGTGGTGAGCTGTCGGTCATAGAGCCAGGGGAATGATGTCAGTACCCTGTAAACTTTGAATCAGGATCGCTAGGAATTGGGGCGCAGTAATTATACACAGACGGAACTTGCCAGTGCCTATATTACGTTTTTCTTTTTCAACGATTATAATATTATATTTTTATTCAATCCAGCGGGGTCGGCAAACGGAACAACATATGTTTTTACGTGGTTTTTAACCGACTTCAAAAAGGAGTTTTAAGTTACAAAAACACAAAAGAGACTTAAATTAGGCAACGACTCCAAATATACTATATACTAAGCGAATAAAAATTTCAATTATTTCTTTATTTGTAGTGGTTTTGAAGTGGTATAAATTTTTTATTGATAAATTTTTGCAATCAGTCCCCTGCTTGATATCGACCCTGTCGCAAGTCGATTGAATGCCAGGCATGTCAGCTTAGGAAAACTCATACAAAACATTGCTTAACCTGGGAATTGAAGATTAGGCTCCTATTCCTCGGTTTATAGCTACACTGCCACCAGAGTTTAATTAATAATGGTATACTATTAATCAAAGCCACTAGACTAAGGCGACAATATAATATTATTATAATGTGCAATATACTAACGTGATTAAAACACTCATAAATGGTTAACATAGGTTTTCAATACCTATACCTGCCTATTAGTTTTTATACCGATGAACACCGCGCAACGCTGTTTATATTGACGACAAGGTGTTGCTCGCGGCTTCGCTTGTTGTTGACTTGTGGCAAAAGCTCTATAATATTTCGATAAGTGCAGGCACGGGACTCCGGGAGCAGTTGGTGTATTCGCAATACCGCGAGATTGTTCATCCCATACGCGGCAGGTCAGGATTATTGTCAAATTGAGTATAAAGTTGGAGAGTAGGCATATTGATACTGCCTCAAACTCTGCTTATTGAAACAGTGGGCGAAGAAACAGCGATTTTGCATACCACCGCGAAGTAGTTATTGCGACTAACAGTAGCTCCTAGTCGAAACTCACGATTAAAGTCTTGTGCCTCTGTATTAAATTGTATTAAAGGGGTTATAACTTCAATCAGCTTACAATGCAACGATGGCACGAACCTTGCTTCCTTCGTAACGTAGGTACACGCAGGTCTGTTGTTTCCCTTTGACAGAGATGTTATCGGCGAACAATACAATGTCACGGCTATTTATTTGTTCGCTGTAATCGTGTTTAATCTCTGAATAGTTGTTATTATCATCTCACGCACGCGTCGTTTCCGTTTCAAGATATACCAATAACGCAGTAATCTGTTGCATTAACGTTGTCAAGTATACCAGAATAGGATAAAGTGGCAATCCATAGTATCAACGCGCCATATATGTACTTAGGTATTAACTTAGTATTGATATAATTTCGTCCGTTACATTTTTATTTGAAACTATAGTATTGCTGGCGGCTCCGCCCGCTTAAATGAGTTTTTCCGGGATAAAAGTCCCGCTTTATATTTACCGGCATAAAGTTACCCTATATATTATGTGTGTTACTCGCAGATACTGTAGCTTTATATAAGTGAAATATATTTTTAAATCGGTCCAGTAGTTTTTAAGTTTATTTACTTATTTATTTATACAACATACAAAAATACAAACATATAAATCTTTCCTTTTTATAATATTAGTATATAGATATTGCAAAAAGACATAAATGTGCTTATAAATCGCCAACGGACGCTACGATTGTCTAGTTCAGTTTCTCATATGTACCTACTTAATGTAGGTAGTAGACACCTATCCCATCAAAAACATAAATGTGAAATGTGGAAGCCAAGTCTAATATTAAGAATATGCGTGCTGGTCGACTTCACGGACAAAAGAATTGAAATCTTTATGGTTGCCAAGCCTTGTAGATAATCCTGAAAATTATTTATAAGAACCCAATCCATTTTAAAATAAATTTAAACTAATATTTCTTTGTTTTTCTGCTACGACAATGTATGATATTTAAAAATATAATGTCTTAAATTTAAATAGTCGAATTATTTACGCAAAGCAGATAACTTAGTATAAATTTAAGCCCAAGATTTGTCTTGTACTAGTTTTATCAGTCAAAAGATGTAAATAAACATTGTAGAAATCATAAATTTTTAATTTGAGCTCGAAACAGAAGTAAACATATAATATAAAAGACTGAAGAGTGGGCATGAGTTGCTGATACCTATAACGTATCTATATGAACCTACCGCCGTATCCCACAACAGCTTTGTCTAAAGTTGGAAAATTTATAGAAAAATTCAAGCAAAAGTGGTGCCCTAATTCGGAGGGAACGTAATTAATGGATCAAGGTAAATAGCATTTAAATTAAAATAAAGCATCAATGGACCTGTTTTTTTTTTTTTTAAAACGGCCATCTTCGGCGCATTAGGGACGGCTGCGGGCTTCCTCCGACTCACGTCGCGGGGCTCAGAAGCCCCCGTACACCGAAGGATGCCCTTGGCGTCACAGGCAGCGTGAGGCACGCTGCCACCCATCACGGGGGTCACAAAAGTTGGCTAGACTAATAGGTGGACGGCCCCTCCCGCCCACCCGTGACCCCCGGAGGCCCCTATTAGTCGCCTTTTACGACAGGCAGGGGATACCGTGGTGGAATTCTCCAAACGCCCCCAATCCACAGGGTGGGAGACGTCGGTCAGTCGTGCACCCGACGCCTCCTACGTCTCGTCTGGCGGCGGGAGGGATCACCACTGCGCTGGCGATCTCTCTCGGAACTCTCCTTCCGCGAGAGGACCGCCTCGCAGAAGTGGGCCACCGCCTGCCAGGCCTCCCGGCCGCCAACCATGGAAGCGACCACGGCCGGCAGCGAGAGGTCTTCTCCGACGACTGTTCTGAGAGCGCTGCGTTCTTCATCCCAGGCTGGACAACACTCCAACGTATGTTGGGCCGTGTCCATTGGGCAGTTGTCACAATAGTGACACACGGCCGACTCCTCTATCCGTACCACCCGAAACAGGAACTCACCGAAGCAGCCATGCCCGGTGAGCACCTGCGTCAGGCGGTATGTTGCCGCTCCGTGGCGCCTGTCCAGCCATTCGGCAAAGACAGGACGCACTGCCTCTACGACCCGGTACCCCCACGACGGGGCCTCCAGCCTGAGACGCCACTCCTCCACGGCGGCTCGCCGTAAGGCGGCCCTCTTGGCCTCCACCTCCTTCAGGGCCGGACGCTCCCCGCGACTGAACGCCTCCTCCCGCCAATGGAATACATCGGCAAGGGATTTGGCGTCCAGGTCCCAGGGCAGAAATCCGGCCAATAGGCAAGCCGCCTCGAAAGAGACCGTGCGGTACGCCCTGACCGCCCGCTGCGCTAAAGCTCTCTGCGGGGCGCGCAGAAGGGCGACGCAGGGGCGGCCCAGGGAGTCAGCCCAAACGGGGCTGCCGTAAAGGGCTATGGACCGCACGACTCCGTGATACAGCCTCCGGCAAGGGAAGCCAGGACCTTCCAGGTTGGGCAGCAGGCGGGAAAGAGCGCCCGCTGCCCGGGACAATTTCGTCCTCAACTCCTTAAAGTGGGTGCGGAATCGCCATCGGCTATCCAGGACTAAACCTAGATACTTCATGCTAGAGCCGAAGGGGATCCGCACCCCCCCCAACGACGATGCCGGCACCGGCCGGTGGCCCTCTCCGAGGTCCGTGAAAACACACGGCCTCGGTTTTCTCGAGGGCCACCTTCAACCCTAAACGTTGGATTCTACCAACTACTTGGCCGGTGCCCGCCGCCGCCAGAGTTGCGGCGTCCCAGAAGGTCCCAGCAGTCGCTGTGACTAACGTATCGTCGGCGTAACAAGTCACGCCGACGCCCCGGAGATTGGAACCACGGAGCACCCAGTCGTACCCGATGTTCCACAGGAGAGGGCCCAAAACCGAGCCCTGTGGAACACCGCACGACATCGCTCTTCGGTGCCACCCATCGGCGCCCGGATACACCACGTGCCTGTCAGACAGGTACGCGTGCACCGGACGCCGGAGATAGGGTGGCACCACGTGGTACCGCAGTGCCTCGTGGATGCAGGGCCAGGGCAGCGAGTTGAATGCGTTAGAAATATCTAACGATACCGCTATCACTACACTGCCTCTGGCCACTGCATCCTCCGCCTGTGCCTTCACCCGCAGAATCGCGTGGACAGTGGAACGTCCCCTCCTAAATCCAAACTGCTCGTCGGCCAGATTTGGTCCGACCCTTTCAAGGTGCTCGACGAGGCGGGTATGAATGATGCGCTCGAAGAGCTTTGCCACCTCGTCGAGCAACACGATGGGCCGGTAGGCCGACGGCGACTCTGCGGGTCGTCCTCCCTTCTTCAGCAGGACGAGCTTCCCGGTTTTCCAACGCACCGGGAAGACGCCCTGCTCCAGGCAGGCGGTGAATAAGCTGCGGAGCCTCGGGCCCAGGTACTCAACGGCTAGCACCCAGGCTTTCCCGGGGATGCCATCGAGCCCTGGGGCCGTGTTTTTGCTCCGCAGCCGAAGCACTGCCGCCCGCATTTCAGCGGGCGAAACCTCCGGGATATCCCTTGCCGGATTCTCACTCGACGATGACGCCACATCCGGTGGCGCCATCGGTGGAGGAGTGAACTCCACGGTGGCCGGGAACAAGGCCGCGACGACGTTGGCCAGTAATTCTGGCCGGAGACTCTGCGACAGCGGGGGCGCCGCTGGGCGAAGCTTCTTAATCACCATACGGTAAGGGCGCCCCCACGGGTCCCTGTCGAGAGTCCCCACGAACGCCTTACGTGCCGCGACCTTGGCCCCATGAATGGCCACCCGCAGCGCTCTCTTTGCCTCTTTGTAGAGGCCATAGAGCTGCCGCTCCTGGTCTGCGTGATTCTCCTCTCTGAGCCGGCGACGACGATGCCTGGCGTATCGGCGGCGCGCAGCAACGCACGACGCGCGCAACTGCGATAGCTCCGCCGACCACCAGTACACCTGTCGCACCGGCGAACGGCGGAGAGCTCGGGGCATGCCGGCGTCGCAGACATCCGACATTGCCACCCCGAACCACTCCGCCTCCTGCTCAACCCGTACCGGCCCGTCCGGCACGGGGAGCCACGACATGACCAGAGCGGCCAGCACTAGGGCCTCCCCATCGAGGCGACGAAGCGCCCACCGCGGGCCGTCCTGATTTGGGGCACTCGGTACACCACCGGACTGGACACTCGGGGACGCGGAGACGCCGAACCTGACGTAACGATGGTCCGACAACGTCTCCACGCCCACGAGGACTCTCCAGTCCCGGACACGGCGTGCGACGGCGGCACTCGCAAACGACAGGTCTATAATAGACCCGCCGTTGTGCCGCACGCACGTGTCCACCGACCCCCTGTTCAGGACGACCAGGCCGACAGAGATCGCCCATTCCTCCAGGACCCGACCACGACCGTTCGTCGCCGGCGAACCCCAAGCCACGGACTTGGCGTTGAAGTCGCCGGCGACGACCGCCGGGTGAGGTTGGCCTTGTTCCACCAAGGCCCCCAGCCGAACGAGGAAAGACTCAAATTCGGCGAGGGGTCTGCTGGGAGAAAAGTACACTCCTACTATCCAAATGTCTCCCAGCAGAACCGCCACGCATCCCCTGTCCTTCGCTACTTTTTCGAAGGGTGGGGAGCCAGCGGCGCCCCGGCTGATGATGGCCACCAAGCCGTCAAGGTCCCCAGCCCAGTTATCCCGGGGGGGGGGGGGGGACAAAATACGGCTCAGCGACCACGGCCACTTGCACCGACCAATGCGCCAGGCTTTGGGACAACAGGTCCTGGGCACTGGCACAGTGGTTAATGTTCGCCTGGAGGAAACTTAGTTCCATTATTGAGCGATCTCTACAACGTCCATCGCGGCCCCTTGCGGTGGGCTCGCTGCCTGCGGCTGGGTCGAAGCCCCAGCGGCAGCAGCACTTCGTATTCCGTCGCGACGCCTATCGCGACGGGAGGGGGCGGGACACGCCTTCCCGCCCACCGGATGTTTGGCGGGCCTCCCTGCGGCCGCGCAGACTGCGCAGTTCGGCGCGGCCTCGCATTCACGGGCTTTGTGGCCCGGTTTACCGCAGCGATAGCACAAATCGCTGCGGTAAACCAAATCTCAGGTATTTACGCTAAATTGATTTTGAGTTATAGAGGCGTCAACAGTCGCTCCAAATGGTTCGGGTGAAACTACACAAGGCAGCTTCGACTTTTTTTTTTTGCTTGGCTTGACACGCTGCCGCGTGTCTCGATTTCACATGAGTCGACAATCGATGGTCGATGCACAAGTCCCTTTGCCACAGAATAAAGAGGTAGAGCCTGGTGTGCATTGTACCGCTTAGTTAATGTCGAAATGATGTAACAGAAAAACAGCAAAACGATTAAGATTTTTAAAGGTTCGTACGGTTTTATCTTGTCAATCTCCCGGTAGGCAGCAACTTGGGTGTGCCTCTGGCATTGCTTTAAGTCCATGGGTGGTGGGTGCCGCTTACCATAAAGCGAACCGCTTGTTCGGTTGCCTACGTAGGCAATAAAAAATACAACAAACAATATGTATTTAATTTTGTATGCTAAAGCGTTGTAAAGACATAGTATATCTACTGTTGTGCTGAAAGGCGCCGCTGCAGCTGGTTACGGCTGGAATGGCGACGCACAGTGGTAAAGACGCAGAAAAAATATCATTTTTTTTAGATCAGGTATTGCCATAGTTTATATCGTAAATCTATAGCAGACAAATTGGATAACTTTAGCCTAGCCTACTTTGGTATAGTCTTTATAGAAAAATTAAGGCACCAAAGTTGTAAGACTTGGAGCGAACGAATAATGAGTTAAAAAAACGTTTGTTTGAAGTGTTACACTGCTTACACAAGTTATACTTTAGTACTATTTTTATTTTATTTAAGAAAGCATATATTACAGTATTTGACTCCTCAAGCCCCGCGACGGACACCGGTGTGTCCACATCTATATATATATAAGCGGGGCTTGAAGGGTTAAAAGCGATAAAATACTTATGATTTGTATATTACTTATCTATGGCTTGGATTCAAACAACATGACTTTTTAACTATGACTTTGTAACTTTTTTGCGTCAACGAGCGTCAGAATCAGAAATAATACCTTAATGATGTAGGATAACTATCAGATAGGTTCCAGCTGCAATAATTTGCAAACTTTTGAAAATGACCATTTTACTAACGAGTTTGTTTGTTGTCTGAAAAATAACAAACAGGGACAAACACAGGCACGCTCAGACAAGCCGCCTGTGTCTGAGCGTGCCGGACCGGTACGTGTGGAGGCTGCGCTGCCCGCCGCTACTGGCGGTGCCGACGGCCAGGACCAACCTCTTAGTCAAGACGCCTCTCACCCGAGCCATTAAAACCATAAATGAGGTGCATGTCAAAACAGATGTTTTGTCGTGTAACTGGAGTGAGCTCGTAAAAATGTTGTTATATGTAATTTGTTATACTTAGTTTAATTTATGTTAAGTATAAATTAGTTTTATTTTTTGTATAAATAGTTATAGTATATAGTTGTATATTTAATTTTATCTTATTTTGTAATAGACCCGAATAGGGTATATCCTGTAATGACTGTGTGTGTTGAATAAAGAATAAATAAATAATAAATAAAAATTATGGTAATTAATACGAAAAATGCACATTTTGACTATGAGGATCATAGACTATCAGTTTCTTCTTCATTTACTCTTACCAATTTGAGAAAGTAATACAGTATTCAGTAGTTATGACAATTACAGCATATCATATGATGATTTAGTTAATGTTGTAATGTCTTTACTAGACATTAGAACATTAACTAAATCATCATATGATATGCTGTAATTATATTTCTTATACATGCGCGTTATAGGTATATTTCGGAGTTGGATGATGGAGGTATGGGCGAAGGTGGTATGTCCATGTTTTAGACTTCGTCATTATTTAAGTTTTCCATAATAATTAAAAGCCGGTTTTCTCATATTAACGTAATAATATATTTCGTCTGAACAACAATACGGAGTAATAACAACGTTCTGCTGAGCTAGCTGACTAAACTTCGAATGCCCTGAAGCGCGTCTGCGCTCTCATTATAACGGTTCGCTCCCCTCTACATAATTTCATACTACTCGATTCATTAAAGTCAACAGTAATACAATATGCATAAATAAAAATAGTCAAATCAACAACTTATTATACCAATTCAAATCAATCTGCAACATTGTGTATTACACTACGTTTAGAAATAAGTAGTTCATTTTTAAATCTCACTATGCAATATTGAAATACTGGTAATTAACCAGCATCTTATTTTATAGTATTTTAGTCACTCCGACAGATACGCATAGTTTCAGCTTTAAATTTATTTATTTATAACACTTTTATGTATAATACACTTGTATTTTTAATGTATGTTACAGATTAATAAATATAATAAGTAAATCTAATCATAAAATACCGATTTCAATTCATGTCTACCTTAAAAATAGTTTTTTCCGTGGCCCCATACAAACTTTACTACTGTGCGACGTCACACGCTTGTTTTAGGAAGTTGACCTATGTTCCGTGCAAAACTGGAATTATCTCAGTGAGTGATTAATATTTAGGTGTAGCTCGAGGCCGAGCACGTGACCCTGTATCGCCATTTTGCACCACTCTCTACAAGGATTAGGATTTAGATTTAAGGGTCCATATTTGGTGATGGCGCGGTGACGTTCCCTCTCGATCGGAATGACGCTGCTGTTTTCGGTAGCTGCCACGCTAAAGCTATCAGATGTTGTTTTCTAGATAACCTATCAACGGCTTTAGGTATCAATCAAATGGATTTGTTCTGAATTATACGCAGATAAAAATAAAATCAAGTATTACTTGAAAAGTCAGTGAAGGTCGCTAACGTCACGTTCGTCCGCTCCACACTATTCTGAATTTCAATTTGCCAAAGTGTGAAATGCGAGTAAACAATGAAATGTCAGGAAGCGTAGAGTTAGTGCTGACCGTTGTGGGTGTTCGCCATTTGGCAGGTGGCTCACCTCGACGACACGCTGATGGTCAGTTCCGGCGGCGAGTCCCCGCTCCACTCACACGCGACGATTTAATGTGATCCAATGAATCCTCCGGAACATTATTGTATCGAATATTTTATCTTCTAAGACATTGGCGGTCTAGGAAAATTACTCTAGCTACCCCCAGGAATACCTTATGAAGGAAAGTAAGTTGTAGATTGTATTCCTATAACATTTCACACAGTCTTCTGCCACGGCCGTTGTTGTCGAAGTTCATTATTTAATCTGTGCTCAGTGTTCAGGGTGTCAGGCGCAGTGCAGTGTCATAGGTAGATACTAGATAGTCTTACAATACCGCTTCTACTTACAGGTAGTGTCATTTACCATCAGACGAAAGACTTACTCATCTGGTCATATACTTAGTCTTTTATCATACAAAAGAAAAAACAGAATATCTTTGCTATACACTCGTCACCATACGTCTTTTAATATCAATTTGGTCGTCGAAAGAGTGGACTGTGGTGTTTATTGTTGAAAGCTGTTAGCGTTCAAGGCCAGCCTGACCGAAGCTCTTGCATCCAGGGCCAGTTTAAGAATGTCGGGGCCCCCAGATTGTTTTTCTCGTGACGCCAGTCGCATTCGTCTGATTCGCCGTAAGGCTAATCCAGCCCTGCTTGCAAGTCTTTCGTAATTCATTTTAAACCCAAATCTTTTTTATGGCGTTGAATGACGAGACGAGCATGCCGTTCGCCTGATGGTAAGCGATACGACCACCCATAAACAGTAGAAACACCATCCAGCACCTAGACTTACAAAGTGCTGAGTGGCATTCCACTGCGCTCGTCATCCTGAGACGTAAGATGTTAAGTCTCATTATGTCCTGTAGTTACACTGGCTACAATGTCCTTCAAACCGAAACACAACATTGCGTTGGTACCCACCCAGATGGACTCTAACATATGAGAGACCTGCCACCAGTAAACACATTCAACAATTACGCCAACAAGGTGATTTGGTCGGCGTTCAGTAGGTACATTGATAATAATTTTAAGTAATTGTTTCCTTAGGGAAATATCAATATATCAAACAAATAAAACAGTACCGTAGTCGACGCGACGCTTCAATAAATGTTAAAATGTAAATCTCGTAAACAATATGTTGTTCGAGAAGGAAGGTCCAAACATTTTTGGAGAGAACGTTCAAAGTCAGGCATTAATAATACGTGGCGTGTGCAAGGTTAGGCTCCTCGTGTAAAAAAATTTAAACCAACGAGTCAACATAAATAAAAGTTCTTCAAAACGGGTAAAATGTAATATTCCCTCTCGTAAATCTAAATAAAATTCAATTATAGCAGATTTGCAGCCCTTTTGTAAGTAAGTCGTACAATACCTATGAGCGTCATCAGTGCTAGACTTGTTGTGGTTATGTCGCTCGAGTGTGGTGAGCTAGGGTTGTATCTGACCATACAGAACATTACAAAAAACTACCCTTTCATGATGGATAGCTATGAGAAACTAGTACAATTCAATTCAGCTTATTCTGTAGACAAAATTTACAAGTACTGGTATTTATAAATCAGAATAGTTTATCAGTTGAAATCCTGTATTTATGAACCGGAGTATATACTGTACTCGTGAAATTCTATGATTTTTTTTATACAAGGAAACCCAGTTTACATTTTCATAGGAACAAACCTTTGTTTAAAATAATGTATTTATTGTTTACACAAGCTTGGTGGTATCGAGCGAGTTCTGGGACGGTGTACACGCGTCAATGTCAACAGCTGATTGTTAGTTATCTATATAGTGGAAGTGTCGGATTAAGGAATCGAATGTGCGTGGATTCTGCGAGGTTGAGCGGAAAACTAGCGAACACATGCTGGTGAGAGTACAGTGGCCACACCGCACGACCACTGATGACATGGCGGAACATGATTAGTTATAAACGTTGATCTCAATTATGATATAAACTAATCTCTAGCCGAGTGTCATTGTTCCTTTAATGGAGATGCCGACCGCACGTACTCCGGGAAATCATTCAGTTTTTCAATAAGGGCGCGTGGATGTTGCAATGAAATACAACAAGCTGTGTGTTAGGTTTTAACTAAATTCTTTTTTTGTTTGAAAGGCCCACATGTGCCTTTTAACTGTAAAATATGACATCGTTCAAATATCCACCTCGGCTCCTTACAGTAGCACGGATCCGAGTGGTCCAATTTTGAATGACTCTCCCGCATAGATCCGACTGAATTTGAGCAGTGGCCTGTGTTATATTCACCTTTAGGGCATCTAATGATTGTGGTTTATTTGCATGGATTTGTGACTTCAAGCAACCCCAGAAGAAAAAGTCAAGCGGGGTCAAATCGCACGTCTTTGGTGGCCAATTCACATCACCCCTGCGAGAAATAACTTTACCCTCAAATTGCTCATTCAGAATGTCAATCGTGGCATCCACTGTGTGGCACGTAGCGCCATCCTGCTAGAACCACATGTCATCTAGGTCCATATGGGCCATAAGAAATAGCTTGAAGAGTCGACTGCGAAGGGCCACCACGTCTACTGTAAAATGGGCGCAACGCGCGCAACGTTTGTATTAACGAGCAGTCATTTTGATAATAAAGTTTTATCGTTTGAACGTGCTGTTCAATTGTGTAACTTACCATGGCGATTTGGCATAAGTAACAGAATAATAAATCAAATAATTGACAGGTGCGACTAAAGCAAAATGGCCGCCACGGGCCGCCAAAATCTACCCGCGCTAAATGAAAAACCCTTTACTACGAAAGCAATTTAGAAATCTATGCTTGAATAAAAAAATAATTGTAACAGCAATTTAGAAATTAGGTCTGTTTTTCTAAGATGTAAGGGCCGTTGCGTCATTGACGAATCTTCGTTTTCAGCATTTCAGGGTTGTGTGCAGGAATCGCCAGCGCAGTGGTGATCCCTCCCGCCGCCAGACGAGACGTAGGAGGCGTCGGGTGCACGACTGACCGACGTCTCCCACCCTGTGGATTGGGGGCGTTTGGAGAATTCCACCACGGTATCCCCTGCCTGTCGTAAAAGGCGACTAATAGGGGCCTCCGGGGGTCACGGGTGGGTGGGAGGGGCCGTCCACCTATTAGTCTAGCCAACTTTTGTGACCCCCGTGATGGGTGGCAGCGTGCCTCACGCTGCCTCTGACGCCAAGGGCATCCTTCGGTGTACGGGGGCTTCTGAGCCCCGCAACAACAGGAGACGGACCGCAACAGCGGTACGCGCAGGGGCGGTTGCGGACGACAACTTAGACGTGAGTCGGAGGAAGCCCGCAGCTGTCCCTAATGCGCCGAAGATGGCCACCGCGGAGTTTTAGTTAGTATGCCGTGCGGTGTACATAGGTTAGGGACTCGGCCCGGCGGTCGCCCGACGTTTTCCATCTCTCCGGGCGGCTCAACGTCGGGTCGTAAGGCACGGTGAACCCAACATAACCGCTCAGTCGTTCCCCCTGAACACTGGGCGGTAGTAATAAGTCACTTTCTCCGCGTCAACAAAAAAAAAAAGAAAGGGTTGTGTGCACGAGGCTTTGGAGTTAGATAAAAGTTAATATACGTGACAGAGCAGAGGATGTTGAACTCTTTAAAAAGAGGTGACATCAGCTCTGCAGGGTTCCAGCCCATCATCATCATCATCATCATCCATAATGTGAGAGTAAAACTCCGACTTGTTCATCTTTTATTTCTGAATGCTCCAAACTTATTTCCGGAGCTCCGCACAGTTGAAAAGATCACAAGAGACTGCCTACTTAAAATGCGAGGCGCCCTATTTATACCAACGATTTGACATTTCGATTGGTTTTTGCATGATTATTATTTCGAAATACCCGCCGCTCCGAACATACATTATACAGAGCCTCCGTGGTAAAACATATACAACGGCGCACAAGTTCCAGCAGGGTTATTAAAAAATAGTGACGTCAGCCGAATTGACGTCACTACCCGCATGGCCAGGGCTACTCCTAATTTATTTCGCAAAAACGCAATCAGTCTTAAATATTAATATTGTTAGAAAGTTAGAAACAGAAGCGATTTTGATTTAAATAAAAACGATTTATTGCTGATTTTTACATAACACATTTATCACTGATTTTACATAAACACTTTTATTATAAGAAATACTTTTACACAGATAGGTATCAACAACTAACCGACCAGTATGAAAATCAATGTTCAACTTACTCAACTGATATCGACTGTGAGACTGAGCGCGCACGAGAGTCTGAACACGAATGCATCCAAATGGCGGTACGGCTCCCTTTTTATACACACAACTGTCATTACTTTGACGTCTCGACTGGTTTTCATAACTGGCAACCCGCTACAAATACCAATTACAAAACTTTTATCCGAACACGGCCTCTCCTGACAGGAGTCCGTCCTCGGGCTCCATCTTCTAGCTTTGAAGATCAGTCTCCAGAACTGACGATGAAGTCGCCAAAATCTCTTCACTCGCCATGACGCTGGACGATGCAGCAGGCTCTTCAATGCAGCTCTGCGTCCACGACGTGCTTGATTGATGCTCACCGTCGCCACCAGGTGTTTCTTTTTCAGAAGGCTGGGCGACGCTTGGAGAGTAAGCATCCTCAAGTTCATCATTTGCATCTGCGTACAAAAATAAAACAAAGCACAAAAACATGTCCAAAAGATAACAAAATAAAGTAAGACAGCTCATATGACTTGAGAAAAAATTACTCAACAGTTCAATGTAATAAAATCTAAGCACCACGGATATAAAACACTTTGATATCTGTACCAATCACCTGTGGCAGGTCCCCTCATAATAAAATCTAAGCACATCGGATATGAAAAATCTTGATATTGTACCAATCACCCGAGGCAGTTTCCGTCATAATAAAATCTAAGCACATCGGATATAAAACATCTTGATATTGTACCAATCACCCGAGGCAGTTCCCGTCATAATAAAATCTAAGCACAGTGGATATGAAACATCTTGATATCTGTACCAATCACCCGTGGCAGGTCCCCTCATAATAAAATCTAAGCACATCGGATATAAAACATCTTGATATTGTACCAATCACCCGAGGCAGTTCCCGTCATAATAAAATCTAAGCACAGTGGATATGAAACATCTTGATATCTGTACCAATCACCCGTGGCAGTTCCCGTCGGGGGAGTGCCTCTCA
Source organism: Lapara coniferarum (assembly GCA_949316025.1). Lineage (NCBI taxonomy): Eukaryota > Metazoa > Arthropoda > Insecta > Lepidoptera > Sphingidae > Lapara > Lapara coniferarum. Next base: position 41,028,256 of record OX438920.1, read on the forward strand.
CGACTCGTTAGAGGTCTACGTGAGACATAGCTTTGCGTGTGTGAATCGGTCCCACATAAAAACATGTTTCCACCCAACCTCTCAATATAAGACAAATAATGTTTGCCAAACGAACACATCACACGCCAGAAACCCGTCCATGATACAACCCTGCGTGTACTACGAGCTCCAGGACCACATGTCTGAGCAATCCTCGACAGTGTCCGAGCACACAACCACACAAAGTACGTCCCATATACTAGGATCGCATGCCCGAGCGCAGTCGAAAGCAGCATCCAATAATATGAAACCGTACCTCACTTGAAGTGTATCCTTCGATCAGGATAGCATGCCTGACATAAGACAAAGACTATACCGACCGCAAGACTAAACTTCCCTTAAACGTGTTCACCCCCTTAGGAAACTTTAACAAAATGTGTTCACCCCCTTAAACTTTAAAATGTGTTCACCCCCTTAAGAAACTTTAAAATATGTTCACCCCCTTAAGAAACTTTAAAATATGTTCACCCCCTTAAGAAACTTTAAAATATGTTCACCCCCTTAAGAAACTTTAAAATATGTTCACCCCCTTAAGAAACTTTAAAATATGTTCACCCCCTTAAGAAACTTTAAAATATGTTCACCCCCTTAAGAAACTTTAAAATATGTTCACCCCCTTAAGAAACTTTAAAATATGTTCACCCCCTTAAGAAACTTTAAAATATGTTCACCCCCTTAAGAAACTTTAAAATATGTTCACCCCCTTAAGAAACTTTAAAATATGTTCACCCCCTTAAGAAACTTTAAAATATGTTCACCCCCTTAAGAAACTAAAATATGTTCACTCCTTAAGAAACTTTTCCATAAAAACTTTAGCTTTACAAAATATACAGCACCCAATGCGCTTTTCCGCAATCACCTGATATCCATGCCACTTGAAGCATGATGGAGCGCGTGGTTTTGCATTCGCGCAGTTCAGCAGCGCAAGGAGCGCGCAGTTCGGCAGCGCAAGGAGCGCGCAGTTCGGCAGCGCACCGCATCGCCAGAAGCGCGCAGTTCGGCAGCGCACCGCATCGCCAGAAGCGCGCAGTTCAGCAGCGCACCTCGTCACCAGAAGCGCGCAGTTCAGCAGCGCACCTCGTCACCAGGAGCGCGCAGTTCAGCAGCGCACCGCATTACCAGTAGCGATTTTCATTTCCTGCTAACAGAAAATATACGCAGCAGCATCACATGACTCAACCATTCCTGGCCTAAACCAGACAAATTCAAGCGAACAGAGGGATTTGTATACGAATTATGTTAATCGCTAACCAGCGGCATCATGACAAAACTTGTTATATACACGGTTTGCCAATAATTTTGTATTCTGATCAATCTTCTAAATTCGCAAAAAAACATCGACTCTTTATAAAGAACTCATCGAATCATAATAACAAAATGGCAGAATGAAAACTTCTCACCCCGAGTGGGCATGGATGTTACAGAGCGCTGGTACGACTGCACCCATAACACGTGGCTTGCTACTTCGTAAGGAGCAGAGTGCGTTGAATCGCATTCGCGCAGCCAGGAGCGCGACATTCCGCACTCGTACAGCCTGGAGCGCGTCGTTCCGCGCCGCTCCGCATTGCGAAGACAGTGCACACACACTGCATAGATCTCCAATTTCTGCAAAAATTAAAACCACAACAGCAATACACCGTTCGGCCTATTCTGACCTTAAATTAAATCCTACACTACTACAATTCACATCATTAACTACCCATCACACTCTAAATAGTCCACATGTAAACCGCAGTTATGGTTATAGACAATGCATGTGGTGTAACTACATAACTATGGTATGTGTATCCCCGCAGATGCACTTTTTCCAATACCCTCAATATGAAATTAAAAATCACACACGTTTGATTACGAAAGAATTTCACTTTAAGGAAACTTTTTATGCCAAGTAGGTAAAGCTATTAAGTATCGTTGCAACTATTGAAGTTAAGTTTTACCAATTAGAGCCATGTACAATAATTTTTACTTAAGCTGCCATGTAAAATATTTTTATTTTACTTAACTGAAAATATTTGGACCACATGAGTACTTAACTCGAACACTACAGCTGTTACATCCGAACAAACATCTCATTGCTATTAAAAGCAGGTCCACTTTCGAAGAGTAATATGTACCAGCCAGTTACAACATGAATAGTTAATTAATCAATGTCTGTACATGCCTCATTACACAAGGTCTCAAAATTCGTTAAGATTACCAAAAAAATAAAAGAAGCCATAACCTCAGATGAGGATTACGGGTCATACGATACCAAACTTCCTTTACAGTCAACGATGAACATTCTCTGTGCTGGAGCAGTTTGCTTCAACCGCCAGTTGCCACCCGCGCAGTCACTTTGCCCAGGACACCAAATGTGACACCATACGCAGCACATCTACCGGAACACTTGCACGCCAACAGGAACGTTTGCACACCAACAGGAACGTTTCAACACCAAAAACAATGCTTGAACACGAACAGTTCAGTCGTGGTACACGGACACACTTGTTCATTCCAAGTCTTATACACATGACGTCAAAAATGAACATGCGATGGTTATGTTTCACACTTGTCCACTTTTATTCACGTTGTAGTCTGGTTCTTATCCCGATATTACTCAGCGCAATGTCTTTTTCTTTACGTAAATTGCGGGTAGTCGAATATCTCGATCGTACCATGTATGGATTCCACATAGCGTACATATGTACTGAACACAATCCACTTCTATGGACATCGATTAATTATTCCGGTATTCTTCAGTGCATTTAATTGTTCTCCGAGTTATATACGGGCACTAAATCATAGCGTAGGTATGTAATGCACACAATCCACTTATATGGACATCGATTGCTTATCCAGGTATTTTTCAGTACAATCAATTGTTCGCCGCGTTATATGCGCGTAATGAAATATCTCCACAGTCGTATTGATGGCACATAGCGTAGGTACCTATGTAATGCACACAATCCACTTGTATGGGCATAGATTACGATCTCACTTCTGATGTTAGAAAGTTAGAAACAGAAGCGATTTTGATTTAAATAAAAAAGATTTATTGCTGATTTTTACATAACACATTTATCACTGATTTTACATAAACACTTTTATTATAAGAAATACTTTTACACAGATAGGTATCAACAACTAACCGACCAGTATGAAAATCAATGTTCAACTTACTCAACTGATATCGACTGTGAGACTGAGCGCGCACGAGAGTCTGAACACGAATGCATCCAAATGGCGGTACGGCTCCCTTTTTATACACACAACTGTCATTACTTTGACGTCTCGACTGGTTTTCATAACTGGCAACCCGCTACAAATACCAATTACAAAACTTTTATCCGAACAATATATTAATAAAGAAATAATAATAAAAGACGGTAATTCGAAATACTAATAATAATAATCAATAATTTAAACAAATCACATATTAAAATAATGAATTGTAATACTCACGGATGATGTACTCCAGGCGAAACCTCCGCAGTAATCGAGTTTTCGTCATGAGTTCACACTATTTAAAGGAATGGTGTAGGAGTCAATACACTTTCCACATATTCTAATACACCCGTAATGAACTTCTACGGTGCTAGTGGAGTGTTTACATAAGTATTCCGATTATTAAATAATGTTTAACAAATGGAAACATTTAAAATACGTTTATATTAACAGTTGTTTCCGCCATTTTTAGTTAATTTAAAATCTGCTTATTGTAGTCTTTTTAAACTTGATAAAATGTTCTATAAACTAAATCTGAATTATTTAAAAATCATAACATGAATTTAGCAATGACTTGTTAAACTTTTCGCGAACTTTAGAGTAACCATTTACTACATAGAAATGTGGCTAATTTAAACTTCATAAAAATATCTGAAAACTAAATGATTATTCATTATAAATCGTAACATGATTATTCCCACGACTCTTTTGTATTTACAACAAATCGTGGAGCATAATTAGTAATAATTAACCTCGTCAGAATGAGGTTCATTTAAACTTTATAAAAATGTTTAAAATCTAAGTTCATATTTATTATAAATATAGAAATTTAGCCGCAGTTTGTTTGCTTTACAATCCATCTTTTAACTATAATGATTAATAATTTGTTGCTTTGAAAAACAGGAAACTCCAACTCCTTATTTTTATCAAAGCAAGACTAAAATTCATTTTAAACACATGATAATTTTATAATAATTGTAATCAACAAAATATGAAAATAAGTAACATTTATTAGTGGTAATTCATTTAAAGTTATTCAATTAAATGCATTTGCGTCGACATAGTATATGCACGAAGCATAATTTGTTTGCTAACGAGCGCAGATTTTAATTTGAATATTTTATTTTGGTTTTTGAATAATATTAATTGACAGTGTTCACAAACGCTATCGGAGGCATAACACGCTCACTTCTCATAATTTGGTTGGTGATGTAGGTAGAGCAACAAAATCTCGGAGTAAGCCTCAAAGATGCCTCTGATAGACTGCGTTTGTGAACATTGTCAACTACTATTATTCAAAAACCAAAATAAAATATTCAAATTAAAATCTTGTTGCTATCTTTTCAGTTCTGCAATGAATTTATTTATTTAATTAAGACGCAAAACAGAGTACAATCATGTCAATTTTACATAACATAAAGGCTTATACTAAAACTAGATTGCATTCCAAAATATGCGCCCTTATATGAGCATATTACGTGAGGGGGCGGACTAAGATAAATTAAAACTATTGTGTTGTATACAATTAACAATAAAAATAAAACAAAGAGCAGCAGTATATGGTTAATTAACAGCAACTATAACCAGTAAATATAATTTTTTGGAGATCTCTTGAGAATGGCAGACATTGACGCAGTCGGGTTTTTTGTTTTTGTTTTAACATTTTTTTTATGTGCCAAATTTCAGCCAAATCTGTTAAGCCGTTTTACTGAGGAAAAGTAACAAGCTAACACAAACTTCGCATTATACTATTAGTGTGAAGTGTGATGTGATTTATTAGCATTTCCTATTCCAAACTCCAACAAAACATATAAGTTGTATATATAATATATTCGTAATCACCGTTAAAAATCCTTTTATTTTGATATCAAACTCAATGTATATAAAAAAAATACATTTTTTATTTATTTATTTATTTATTTATTCACAAAACCAATAGCTTTACTTTAACTAAATTATGGGCTAACTTAACTTAACATGAGCCAATTATAGGTTTCACTAAGATATTAATACATAGTAAATTGTCGGAGGGATACAATACATTAAATAGATTCCCATAATGAGGTAAGTTCCAATACAAGAGAAGAGAAAAAAATGTATACAAAAGTTGCAATATTTCAATTTGTGTGTATGTGCAATGTATCTGTAAGTCTATATATATATATATGTGTGTATGTGTTGTGTGTGTGTGTGTGCGTGTGTGAAAGAGAGAGAGCTGCTATAATGTTTATGTTATTTTAGTAAGTAAGTTTATGTAATATTTATTCTATTGTCATAATAATATGTTTGTAATATATTTTATGTATTTGTGTATGTTGAGTCTTCAGTATAATAATTATAAGTAGTTACATTTAAGAGAATCAAGAAATTTATTGATTATTCGTTTTTTTATACCGGGTGGAAGGGAAACGCTCTCGGAAACGAATACAGGTGATAGTATTGGTGATACCTGACGTGATGGCACTAAAAAAATCGCGATCGCATTGTTACAATTTTAGTAGGATTTTCTCAAATTTTTGTACAGCTTCACATATGGATAGATAAATCAAACTATTATTCTGAAAAACATAGTAAAAAAGGTCAATATTTCAAAAAAATCGTAATGAAATACGTACATCAGCTGACGGGTCAACGACCGCGGATGCACGGCCGGTGCCCGCGCAGCGCGGCGGCCGCCGCCTTTTACTTCTACCCAGTTTTTTGTACGCTTTACATTGCGCGCGCATGAATTACGGAAATACTAAAATCGTAAGTATTATCGCTTAGCTTTGCAAATGAATATAGTTTTTCGTTAATGTTATGGTTCTTCTCTCTTACCGTTCCGGTATAGAGAGCGTTTCCCTTCCACTCGGTATGTAAGTTTACTATTGTTGAACGGATCAATATCGTGATCAAGGTCTGAAAAAATTGCATTATATGAATAACATATCCGGTTAATGGGGGAGTTATGTGCAAATTTGGTATGAGTGAAGGACGTGGAAAATAATTTCGTGTGTCTAGTGCGGGAAGTAGGTGTAGAAAATTTAATTTGTGCCACTAAAAATGAGCTGTCGATGTGTGTGATTTAGATTACTTTTTGCCGCCAAAAATCCTCAATTTTGATTTTTTTAATTTTGATGTATCCTGTGTCACTCTCATGGTTAAGACGAATCTATTGAAACCACACACACCCACACACACACTCACGCCTTTAATCCCCGAAGGGTTAGGCAGAGGCGCAACTAGTGCATCCACTTTTCGCCGTTATTCCGTCCCATGATGTGATAGGGGGCGAGCCTATCGCCATATCGGGCACAAATTCCAGTCTCCGAGCTGATACTGAATAGAAAAACTCAATATGTATCACTTTGCCCAACCCGGGAATCGAACCCGAGACCTCAGCATTGCAGTCGTACCATAGTACAAGTATGCCACCGAGGCAGTCTTGAAACCACACACATAAAAATACGACAAACCGTTTAGGCTCTAGACCGTGCCAAAGAAATATACACACATACATACATACATACACTCGAAAAACATAACCCTCCTTCTTTCGCAGTCGGGTAAAAAGCATCCCACGCTTTTTTTTTACAACAAAACACATTTTAAAACAAACAAACTCATTAAAATTTATTTTCTATTTTTTAGTTGGATTTTCTATAAAGCGCGTTTTTAAGTTATTTTAAACTATTCTTTATTTCTGAAGAATTATGTTGCCTTACGTTGTGGAAATAAAGGTAAATAGCGGAGACTGTTACTAATTTTAACATTCGATTAAGATACAAATCAATCAATCAATCAATCAATCAATCAGCCTGTCGCCGTCCACTGCTGAACGTAGGCCTCCCCGAGTGAGCGCCAACCATCCCGGTCTTGGGCAGCCCGCATCCATCCGCTACCCACCGCCTTTTTCAAGTCGTCGGTCCATCGTGCAGCAGGGCGTCCTACACTTCGTTTACCTAAACGCGGTCTCCACTCTAGCACTTCTCTGCTCCAGCGACCGTCTGTCCGTCTGCAGACATGTCCGGCCCACTTCCACTTCAGCGTGCTGATTTTGCGGGCGACGTCGGTTACTCTGGTTCTCTGGCGGATAACTTCATTTCTGATTTTATCTACCAAAGAGACCCCGAGCATCGCTCGTTCCATAGCACGCTGAGTGACTTTAAACTTGTGGATCAGGCCACTGGTCAGTGTCCACGTCTCGGCTGCGTAAGTCATTACAGGTAGGACGCACTGGTTAAAAACCTTAGTTTTTAAGCATTGAGGGATCGACGACTTGAAAATATTACGTAGCTTCCCGAATGCCGCCCAACCCAGCCGTATTCTCCTATCTGCCTCCTTCTCGAAGTTGTGCCGGCCCAGTTGAATTATTTGACCAAGGTAGACATATTCCTGCACAACCTCGAGAGCGGCATCGCCTACGACTACAGGTCTCGGGAGAACGTGGCCATTGTACATAACTTTTGTTTTGTCAAAGTTCATCCCGAGTCCTATTTGTCTAGAAGAACTGTCTAGGCTGTTTAGCATATCCTCCAAATCCTGCAGAGACTCCGCCATGAGAACGATGTCATCGGCAAATCGCAGATGCGAGATGTATCGGCCGTTGATGTTGATGCCCCGTCCTTTGCAATCGAGCGTCTTGAAAGCGTCCTCCAACGCGTTGGTAAACAGTTTCGGAGAGATTACGTCTCCCTGTCTTACCCCTCGACGCAGTTGGATTGGCCTTGTGCTCTGTTCTTGTACTTGGACGGTCATCGTTGCGGCTTCGTAGAGACATCTAATAATCTGGACGTACCGATAGTCGATATGACATCTCTGCATGGATTCCAAAACAGCCCAGGTCTCTACCGAATCGAATGCTTTTTCGTAGTCCACATACGCTAGGCATAGAGGCTGATTGTATTCCTCGGTCTTTTGTATTATCTGCCTTAGTGTATGTATATGGTCTACGGTACTATAGCCTTTCCGAAACCCGGCCTGCTCCGGTGGTTGGAAGTCATCGAATTTTTGGGCGAGACGATTCGTAATAACCCTCGAAAACAGCTTATAAACATGACTTAAGGTTTTATCTCCCTTCTTGAAGAATAATACCACCACACTCCGGCTCCATGTCTCCGGTGTTGTGCCAGTATGGATGACGGAGTTGAAGAGCTTAACCAGCTCTGTCAGGACGGTTGTTCCTCCTGCCTTGAGTAGCTCTGTAGTTACTCCGTCATCTCCCGGAGCTTTGTTGTTTTGTAGCTGTCCGAGGGCCATTCTAATCTCGCCCAAGTCGAAGTCAGGAAGCTCATCGCTATAGTGGCGGGTTAGTCTGGCTCGCGGATTATCCACTTCATGGGTCTCAGGAGGGGGAGCTTTCTGAGCATAGAGTGCCCCGTAGTACATTTCGACCTCACTGAGTATCGCTGGTGTTGAGGTGACGGTGTTGCCCTGTGATGTTCTGAGCTTCGTCAGGTGACAACTCGAGGTGCGAGGCTTGGCAAATACTTTAGAGCCCTTGTTCTGCGCAATGGCATTTTCAATGGCTAAAGCATTCCATCGCCTTATGTCGCGTCGTATTAGCCTCTTCACCTCTCTGTTAAGTTCCCGACGCTCAGATGTTGTGGCATTTATAAGTTCTCGTCGTTTCCTCAACAATTCCATAGTCTCAGTGGTTAGCTTTGATTTAGATCTTGTATTCTTAGGTCGAAAGTGCTTATGGCCAACTTCGTGGATAGTCCGCACCAGACTGTTCGTGGCGTCATTTATATCTGCCGTAGTTTCCAGCACGGCGAATCGGTTCTGTAGCTCCAGCTGGAAAGCTTCAGAGCTGGCCTCAATCTGGGGCAGTGTTGGTCTGAGAGTCGACCTCATCATGCGAGCTCGTTCCATTTTTACACTAACATTCAGAGTGCCTCTTACCAGTCGGTGATCACTGCCGGTGTTAAACCTATTAATCACAGAGACATCTCTGAATATATGGCGCCTGTCGGTCATAATGAAGTCGATCTCATTCAGGGTCACGTTGTCGGGGCTTCGCCAAGTCCACTTCCTCTGGGGTCTCTTCTGGAAAAACGAGTTCATCAGGTAGAGCCCCTGGGCCTCGAGGAAGTTGACTAGCATTTGCCCCCTGTGATTTCTGCACCCATAGCCGAATGGTCCTAATTTCGATTCGCCGTATCTTTGTACTCCTACTTTGGCATTGAAGTCACCCATGACAACGCTGTGGGAAGTTTTGGCATGAGACATAGCTTTCACTATGTCTTCATACATGGCCTCGACCTCCTCGTCAGAATATGTAGACGTCGGGGCGTACACTTGTATAACCTTAAGAGAGTATCTCTCGGTTATTTTCAACACAAGGTACGCCACCCTCGCCGACATACTACCAACTTCCACAACGCTGCTTTTAAGTGACTTGTGGATGATAAATCCGACGCCACCTTGGGATGGTTGGTGTCCTTCTCTGAAGTAAAGTAAGTGCCCAGTGTCTAGGGTAATCTTATCTTCTCCCTGTCTTCAAATACAAATATAAGAACCTAAAATGAGTAATATTTTGGAAATTGCAAGAAGAACTATTGATGTCTGTTTTTATAAATTTTGCAAAAATATGGCCCGACCGCATATTGTATTATAATATACGCTTCCTGTTTCGAACGTTTCAGCAAACTTTCACCTTTATATCATAATTATTATAGGTATTACAAACCCAATATCAGTTTGCCCGACCCGGGGATCGAACAAGAGACATCGCTCATCACTCAGTCGCACCGTAAATCGTAATACAGACGCCGAGGCGCCGGCCGCCGACATAGGTAACTTATAAACGCACAACACGGTGTTGGTACGCCTATTACCATCTAGTGAGCGTTATAGTACAATTGTAGGTCCTCAACTCTCAAAGGCATTTGCGGCACTTAGTCTTAGGGTTACTTGGGCTGCGTTGTTAACTCCGAATAGCATATACCTACCATATGGCGCTACAAATCCAGGTAGTAAGGCTAATGAGTCGAGTTAGTCTTAGGGTTACTTGGGCTGCGTTGTTAACTCCGAATAGCATATACCTACCATATGGCGCTACAAATCCAGGTAGTAAGGCTAATGAGTCGAGCATAACCTTATTAACCTTATTAAATAATTTTATTTCAAACAAAAAATCAAAGTCATTTGTAAGATATGCTTCATTACGCATATCACCGGTGATTTAAACACTAACTACATTCCTAAGTAAATCGCTAGATTGCAGATATATCGTCGCACCTAACGATTGATTTCCTGATTCGTGTAGATACTTATAGACACTTAGCATACCTGTGGCTACGAATTATTTGTGACGGTTTTAATGCAGATTTTATTCGAGATTGATAGTCGAAAGTTTCAAGATGAGAGAACGCGAAATGCAAGTCTGAAGCAGCGGTGGACTTATTTTGAGTTTAGACAGGACAAATTTTCGAGGCAATATAATCGCTCAATCACAGACTTCAAGTGAAGAGGACTAACTTCGTTTACGATAACATAACCATACCATTATTACTCTGTATTATATACTACCCACTGCTGAGCACGGGCGCCTCTTCTACAACTGAGAGGGTTTTAAGCTTTAGTCTACCACGCTGGCCTAGTGCTGTTTGGCAGACTTCACAAACCTTCGAAATTCAGAGAACTTCTCAGGCATGCAGGTTTCCTCACAATGTTTCCTTTCACCGTTAAAACGAGCACAGAGAATACATACATATTTTTTTAGAAAAGTCAGAGGTGTGTGCCCTTGGGTTTTGAATCTGCGGACATTCGTCTCGGCAGTCCGTTCCACTCCTAACTAGGCTGTCGACGCTTATGTAATTATGTAGTTTATAGGAATTTAAACTTCCTTTAAATTGCTATTAATTACACAGGTGAATAATTTGGATGGCATGAAGTCAATGGGAATTTAACGTGGGTTTTGCTCCTTGTTAGTGTTTATGTGGGTCGGTAATCGGTATGGACTGATTGGAAAAATAGATTCATCAAGGATTATGGAGTCGAATGCAAGTAAATTTTACATGCTACTGTATAATACCTATGCACTATTGTTTCTTTTTCTTATTACGTTTCTGATTATGAGAGTCATTGCGCTTAATATCCACCGAAAGGGCTATGGGATTAGAATGTGGCAAAAAGCCGCAACTCGTAAGACGATGTCGTTTAATTTTGATGTTTGTGATTGATCGAGAAACCAATACGTCAGTGACGTGTTAGTCTCTCAACAAGCCCCAATAAAACGAAATGGAGATGTGTCCTGTTTTTTTTTCATATTCTAAGCCCACTGATCGTCGGACGTCTCGCCTCTATGAGCAGTACAAAATATAAGCAGTGACCGCTCCATCGGACATGTGTGCCTGACACGGACGCGCAGCACTGCGCAGTAGAAAACAGCTTTTTCTCGCGGCTCCACCCGCGTCAATAAGTTTTTCCGTAATAAAAGCCCCGCTTTATGTTGATCTACTCCGTAGGGTTTAGCCGGCGTTTGCAATGTAAGTGCAAAAAAAATGTGTTTATTTAGGACATCACATTAGAAACCTCTAAAATTATCAGTGTTTCTCTACTATTTTATGCATGTATTATACATATAAACCTTCCTCTTGAATCACTCTATCTATAAAAAAAAAACATCTAAATCCGTTGCTTAGATCTAGACTACGTACATATGTATATTCCCGTCTGTATGTTCATATATATGGACAGACAGACGGGAAGCGACTGTGTTTTATACTATGTAATAATGACAAACAATACCTACTCGCTGCGCTCAATTACTTTTATTCTTATTTATTGAAGCCGATAAAATCTGGCTCCCCAACCGGTGTCACATTAAAAAAGACGTACATACTCAGAGTTTAGGCCTCATATTATAAATGTCTGCCTAGTAAGCTATGGCCCTCTGGGACATTCACTTCGCCCGCCATAATTATGTTTTCTGGCTCGGTGGGAATGTTACCATTGACAGCAGCAGGCGATTGGTATTCACTACAATTAGTATCTACCTTTTTGATTGTAAAGAGAGTCATGGCCCATGAATAGCACGTCATTACCTACATGTATTCAGTGGCGCCTCCTCTACCACGCCGAGACCACCGCTCTATCGCCTCATGTGCCAACATGTTGAGCAACGTTGCTTAATAGCGTTACGTAGATTACAATACTCGTCCTGTGTAATGCTTTAAATATGATACAACAGATATTTCACAGCATGTTTTGCAATATAATATAATTAAGTACATAGCGCTTTGTAGCACAACTTTACCACTTGTCAAATATGCCGCCTTACGACTGAGCTGCTCTCGAGTGTCTCGCACAGGTCACCGCTCGTATACCTACACTATTTCGAGCTAATTTACTTGGATTTCTTCCGCGGCAATAAATAACTCCGTCGAGTGGCTTCCAATCTACAAAACCATTGCCAATCATCTCGGAGACGCTAATTTGCATTAGATTAATTAATGTGGCGGTGTTCCCGTAATGAGCTTGCGGTGACGTAGCGACTAGCGCCGAGTTCACATTTTGCAAGTTTGCTTTATTTTACATCAGTGCAGTGATTAGACCCTCTGGCGAGCTGTCTAATTACCCCCTCGGCCTCCTCCCTCTTCGTTACGAGCTATACGTGAACTGTAATTAATATGCCAACTAAGACAGAAATATCAACATTTATATGGTTATCCTTTTTACTCCTTGTTATCATAGAATAATAACGCCCTATTATCATTTTTTTTAAGAAGTTACTTTATGAATGTGCTCAACGTACATACAAAAGAAATACAACCTGTCATAAGCATGTCCAAGTGGACAATCTGCTGGTTGTAGGAAAAGTAGAAAGTAAAAGACCACCTGGACGATCACCTACCCACTGGTCTGACCAAAGAAAGGCCATAACAGGATTTCCTATTGCCACTGCTATGAGGAAAACGGAAGATAGGGCGGCATGGAGGCGGCGCGTTATCGATTCCATCAAAATTATTCAGAACGGACACGACCTTCAGGGTTGAAAAGGACGTGGTGGTTATTAAAACCCACAATTTGATATTTAATTTAAAGTGGATAAATAGCCGATTTTTGTGCACTGGCTGTATTATATGTATATGCAGAAACAACAGGCAAGGGACACGGTATAAAAATAAAAGACTTATTGCGGCGCGGTGACCTGTTCTAGATGATTCACCGGGATTCCGGTTCTTGCGGTCTTCAGAAGTAGTGGTGATGCGACGGCAGGCGTTTCCGTAGTATTGTAATGCTCTTGGATGCTGCTAAAGGCGGATGCCAAGTGTGTCAAATAGAAGCGATATAGATAATTAACCAAAGACGATAGAAATTATTCATGTCCTTGGCATTGATGTATTAAAATACCCTCAGAATAAAGATGCTTATAGTCCTTATTCTATGAAAACCCTTGGTATATTTTTAAATTTGGTGTCAGCGCCCGTTCCATATCCAAACTTGACACTTCAAGCTTGAGTGAATAAAAGAGTAGAGAAATGGAGTTGTGTTGTTTAGCATAATAGACAATGCACAGTGCATAATGCCAATATATTATAACAATACCAACCAGAACGATTAAGAAGAACATATCTACCTATATAGCCAAAGAAATAGGTAAATGCATAACGATCGCCGTAACAGCTTGAATTTATTTATGGTCTCGATGTTATGGGGGACGTGTTGCGATATCGGACATATTTATGCCAATTGCAGGCAACTTACGTGTGTTTTTAAAGTCTCGCAAAAAATGTTTACTCCTTTGGGAATCAAACCTTGAACCCCTACAGGTTTCGCTAATAAGTAGACTGCTACTAGATGAACAAGGTGATAAAATTATAAAGTACACCATAATAGTAATAAGTTTGTACAAACAATTCTTATTATTTATTGTCTAGAAGCTTCGTCGACAGCGCTGAGCAAGCAATTATGTATTCAGATCGTTGTTGGAGCCGTCCTTATCACGTTTTATCTCGCAGTTATCATAGTTTATACAACACTGATGTAGATACCTACACTATATCTAGACGGTGACCTGCATACATTACATCCGCCGACATATTACTCATACAACTCGGGGAGTATGAGCTAGTCACGTTGGAGCCGTTTTTTTCTGCAGTAAGAAGGTCCGGCTCTATTAAAGCGGGACACTTCTTACTGAAATTCTATTTGAAGCTGTAAACTTGTTAATTTAAAAAAAAAAATATGGCATGGAATGACGAGACGAGCATGCCATTCGCCTGATAGTAAGCGATACGACCATCCATAAACAGTAGCAATACCATCCAGAACATTGAATTACAAAGCACTGAGTGGTATTCCACTGCGTTCGTCATTCTGAGTCACAAGCTGTTAAGTCTCATTATTTATTTATTTATAGTTAAATATTCACTTACACTAACAGTATTATAACTAAACATGTAAGCTACTTTAAAAATATCAAACAATAAGTAAAATATAATTAACTAATACTAAATGCACAGGTAATTTAAATTATTGAGCTAGGTACTACTGGATATATATAGCTACTAGCTTTTGCCCACGGCTTCGCCCGCGTTATTAAGTATTTCCGGGCTAAAAGTACATAAAAACCTTCCCGTTGAATCACTCTATGACTATGACGTTGATACAACTCTTAACAAATAATGCATTAATTTCGACCAAATTTGATTACCATAAAAACGGTTCTAGTGAGTTAATCTTAAAAGATAGACATATACTGTCGCGGACATTTTTTTAGATCATTTCAAGAGGAATAATTCTTTCATACATATATTTTTGGTATCTTGAACCGTTTTCGCAGTGCACGCAATGGAAGCCCTCAAGGATGAATAATTGTCCCCGTTTTCTTTCACATTTTCCATTATTTCTTCGCTCCTAATAGTTGCATCGTGATGTTATATAGCCTATAGCCTTCCTCGATAAATGGGCTATTCAACACAAAAAGAATTTTTCAATTCGAACCAGTAGTTCCTGAGATTAGCGCGTTCAAACAAACAAACAAACAAACAAACAAACAAACAAACAAACTCTTCAGCTTTATAATATTAGTATAGATTATATCCAGTAGTAACACCGGTTACAATGTCCTTCAAATCGAAACATAACAGTACATGCACACTGCTGCTTGGCGGTAGAAATAGTCATTGCGGTGGTACCTACCCAGACGGACTCTTACATATGTGAGACCTACCAGTAACCACCAGTACAGTGGGTGGATACAGTATTTGATGCGCTCAGTGAGATTGGAGGATCACTGGGAGTAATGTCAATGTGATGGCTGGTCCTAAAACGGCAAAATCCGTTTGTTTTTGAGATAGTATGATGTATTGAACCACACTGCAGTGGCATAAAGGTAAGTGGAAGAAGAGTGACAGTGTTAGTACCTAGTCCAATATATCATACTAGCTTTTGCCCGCGGCTCCGCCCGCGTTAAAGTTTTTTCGGGATAAAAGTCCCGCTTTATATTTTTACCGGAATTAAAGTAGCCTACGTGTTAATTCACGATATGATCTACCCGTGTGTCAAATTTCGTCGAAATCCGGTAAGTAGTTTTTGCGTGAAAGAGCAACAAACACCCGCTTTTCGCCAGTTAGCTCCCGTATTATAGGGGCGAGCCTTTGGGGCACATTTGCGGACTCCGGGCTGATACTGACTAGAAAAATCCGATATCAATGTGCCCGACCTGGGATTCGAACTCGAGACCGTATGACGATAGTAGTCCCGCGCACGCAATACAAATACGCGACCGAGGCAGTCATATAGAACATGTTTCATGAATATAATTAACCAATAGTGACAATAAAGTTAGTCAGCATAGTGATCACTCGTTTACGTCACATCACCTTTTTTGCGAAACATGATGCCTACTACCTGTGCTACTGTTGACATAAATTATGGTCGCAAGAGATCCGGGTTTACGTTTATACGTTGTACGTTGGTTAAGAATGTGATAGGGAAAATACTGTTTCCAAATGAATAATTTTGTTTTCCAGCGCACGACTCACTGATTATGTCCTTGGACTGCAATAGCAGTCAATTAAACTTAATCCGAAATGCAACTGAGCCAATGATTGGTAGTACATTTGACTAGTTTTGAAACAGTGAACAACCCAGCGAAAGTGCTGTAGGCAACTTTCCTACACTCCACATGATTCTATGTGTTAAAATTATAATATTATCTATTTACATAAAAATATATATTTACATTTTATTAATTATGTATTTACACTTATACTAAACTTAACACTAACTATTACACAAATCTTAATATTATATTTCAACTACAAGCATAGTACTTCGATGCGTAACGGTTTGTCGATGTCGATACCGACATCATATTATCGACCAGTGCGACGTCCCTTGCGCACAGATTTACCGTTAGGTACAAGGAGTCAGCGGTGTGAGGTGAGGTGCGGTGCGGTGCGCCCGCGACGCATCGGCACATGACATTGCCAGCTGACCCGACAGTCGAGACTTGCTTTTGACGCGAAGCGCACGCCACTCGCTTATCTTGCTTACGCTACGCTATACTGTTTTATACGCTAGTGCTTATTTATTCTGTTTTCATTTCTACGCTGTATTCTTGAACTATCTATCGCTTCTTCACTCTAGACTGTATACTGTGCTTGTGCCTTCTGTTTAATTGTGCCTTCTGTGTTGTGTCTAGAATTAAACTCTGAACTATACCGTGAGTGTTTTACTTCCACATCTGGACACATAAAATGGTATCGCATTAATTGTCATCAGCATTTGTTACACTGGTGACATCCTGTGCCCCCTTTTATACCATATTGGTGACCTCCAAACGAACAAAATGGAGAAAGCACATGGCGCATCGTCGACGGCTAGTGAGGAGAAAGTGTCGATAGATCGTGAAGGCGAGGTGTATAAGGTGAGCGTGCGTATTCCACCTTTTTGGCCTGAAGAACCGGAGATTTGGTTCGCCCAAGTGGAAGGGCAATTTGCTATTAACAGAATAACCAGCGATCAGACCAAATTTAACCACGTCATCAACCAACTGGACAATCAGTATTCCAAGGAGGTAAAAGATATTATTGTGAAACCACCAGCCGAAAATAAATATGAGACATTAAAAGCACTGCTCATTAAGCGATTGACTGAATCCAATGAGAAGAAGCTCAAACAACTGCTCATGCATGAAGAGCTCGGCGACCGAAAACCATCTCGCTTCCTTCGCCATTTGCAGAGTCTCGCTGGGTCTGATGTTCCGGACGATTTTCTGAAGACAATCTGGATCAGTCGTCTCCCATATGGCATCCAGACAGTTCTCGCGGGTCAACCAGGTACGTCTACGCTTGAAGATTTGGCTGATTTGGCGGATCGAGTGAACGACTTGGCTACGGCAACTCCAGTCGTGGCCTCCGTGAGTCACGACAGTCCTGGTTCTGTACTCAGCGATTTGACAAAGGAAGTAGCTGAACTCCGGAGGCAATTTCAGAAGCTCGCGTCGCAGAGGAGTGGAAGATTAAGATCCCGGACTGCTCGACCCCGGAGTCGGTCATCTTCAAGGCAACGGTCGCAGTCCAATTATCAGAAATACCCACTCTGCTGGTATCACGCCAGGTTTGGAGAGAAGGCCAGTAAATGCATCCGCCCGTGCGACTACAAGGCGGAAAACTTGAAGGGCAGTCGGTAATGGCGACTGACGATTGCCCATCTTCTGCTGGTCGCCTTTTTGTCACTGACCGATTCTCGAAGATGCAATTCTTAGTCGACACCGGCAGCGACCTCTGCGTCTTCCCACGTTCGGTACTGCGTGATCGTCGTGCTCCAACGGGTTTCGAACTGTGCGCTGCCAACGGTTCCAGCATTTCGACGTATGGTTATGTACACGTTGACTTAAATTTTGGCTTACGTAGAACTTTTACTTGGCGTTTTGTAGTTGCAGACGTATCAAAGCCTATCATAGGCGTAGATTTTCTTAATTTTTACAACCTTATGGTAGACTGTAGAAATAAGCGTCTAGTTGATAATACAACCTCTGTAACTACTGTAGCTAGCCTTGTAGTTGATAGTAATAGTAGCCTCTACTCTGTAAAAGTCTCAACTGGCGATACTCCATTTCATAAGATACTTTGTGAGTTCCCAGAAATTACTCGACCAGCTGGTACGCATCGCACAATTCCTCACAATACCGTACACCACATTCGCACGACACCAGGGCCTCCAGTTTCCTCATCGCCACGTCGTCTCGCTCCTGACAAACTTAAAATAGCTCGGCAAGAATTCCAATCCATGCTTGCTAGTGGGATTGCCAGACCTTCGGAAAGTCCATGGTCCTCGCCGTTACATCTCGCGCCGAAAAAGGACAATGGTTGGCGTCCGTGTGGTGACTACCGCATGTTGAATGCCCGCACTGTGCCTGACAGGTACCCGATTAGGCATATTCACGATTTTGCCCATTCTATAGCTGGTTGCAAAATCTTTAGCACATTAGATCTGGTAAAAGCCTACCATCAGATACCTGTCAGCCCGGAGGACATTCCTAAAACGGCGATCACCACACCGTTCGGGTTATACGAATTCCCTTTTATGACCTTCGGTCTTCGTAACGCGGGCCAGACTTTCCAAAGGTTCGTGGACGAGATGACTAGGGGACTGGATTTTGTATATTGTTACCTGGACGATTTTTTAGTGTTCTCACGGGATCCCAAACAGCATGAGGAGCACCTCCGTATCATCTTTGGCAGATTGAGGGACTACGGCATGGTGATAAACACGTCAAAGTGCGTTTTTGGGGCAGAGGAGGTAACTTTTTTAGGTTATAGCATCTCCGAACGAGGCTCCCGACCACTTGACGCTAAGGTTCAGACGATTAAGGATTTCCCTGTCCCCACAAACGTGCGACAGTTGAGGGCATTTTTGGGCATGCTAAATTTTTATAGGAGATTTCTTCCACACGCTGCCCAAGTTCAAGCCCCTCTGCACGCGCTATTGACTGGGTCAGTCAAGGGATCACATCCGATCGAATTGTCAGGTGACGCCCTAGTAGCTTTCGAGGCCTGTAAGGAGAGCCTTTCTAATGCTGCTCTTTTAGCTCACCCGGACTGCACTGCAAAGCTCGCCCTGGTGACTGATGCATCAGACAAGGCGATCGGTGCAGTTCTCCAACAGCTGAAGGATGACTCATGGCAGCCTTTAGCCTTCTTTTCCCGGAAGTTAAGTCCTTCGCAGGTAAAGTACTCGCCTTATGATAGGGAACTGCTTGCCATATATGAAGCGGTTAAACACTTCCGGCATATGCTCGAGGCACGGCATTTCATTATCTATACTGACCACAAGCCGATAAGTTTTGCCTTCCACGAAAGGAAGAAAAACTGTTCGCCAAGGCAGTATAGGCACTTAGATTTTATCTCCCAGTTCACGACCGACATCCGTCACATATCAGGAAAAGACAATGTCGTGGCTGATACACTGTCTCGGATTGAAGAACTGGGAGTACCGGTAGACCTCGAGACATTAGCCAAGAGTCAAGCTTCGGACCCTGAACTCTCTAAATTATTAGATGAGGGTTCATCACTGCGCCTGGAGAAACTTCAAGTACCTGGAAGTCGAGTACCCCTGTACTGCGACGTCAGTACGCCGACTTCCAGACCTTTTGTCCCAAAGTTTTTCCGGAAGCAGGTTTTCGATAGCCTGCATTCATATAGTCATCCTGGCGCCAATGCATCGGCTAGGTTAATTGCCGAACGTTTCGTGTGGCCAGGAGTACGCAAGGATTGTAGAGATTGGGCGCGATCCTGTATTCCATGTCAACGTGCCAAGGTAAGCCGTCATGTGACCGCTCCACTAGGAACGTTCAATTTACCTAGGGCGCGCTTTAAACATATCCACATTGACCTTGTGGGACCCCTGCCTCTCTCATGTGGATATCGGTATTGCCTGACGGCAGTAGATCGATTCACTCGATGGCCGGAAGCAATACCGATTGAAGATATCACAGCGGAGACAGTTGCCAAAGCTTTGCTGTCAGGTTGGATAGCTCGATTCGGCTGTCCTACAAACATTACAACTGACCGCGGCCGCCAGTTCGAGTCGGCCCTCTTTCAATGTTTGTCGAAGATAGCCGGATTCGAGCATAAAAAGACGACAGCTTACCACCCGGCATGCAACGGCCTGGTGGAGCGGTTCCATCGGCAACTCAAAGCCGCTATCGTATGCCATGGGAATGACAGATGGACCGAGTCTTTGCCGTGGGTGCTGTTAGGTATTCGAACTGCCGTCAAAGAAGACCTCCAGTCTTCCTCGGCTGAATTGGTTTACGGGGAGCCATTAAGATTACCAGGTGAATTTTTCGACCCCAATACGGCGGGTACCACTGACACGTCTGAGTTTATTGCCCGTATTAGGAATTTTGCCCGGAAGCTGCAACCGACACCTACAACTCATCACGGAAAGCCGAAAACTTTTATTTTTAAGGATCTCGCTACTTGTGATCACGTTTTCCTTCGTGAAGACGCATCACATGGCTCACTTCAACCGGCTTATTCGGGTCCACATAAAGTCCTGTCGAGAGGTAGTAAAATTTTTAAAATTCTTTTAAAAAACAAGGAGGTCACAGTATCGATAGACCGAGTTAAGCCGGCCTTCATACTGTCTGACCATAACGACGAGCCCTCCCCAGATATTCCAAAAGAGTACATTACTCGTTCTGGACGTCGGGTAAAATTTACCGATTTGTATCGCCCTTGACGGTCTCTGGAGGGGGGTGGTGTAGGCAACTTTCCTACACTCCACATGATTCTATGTGTTAAAATTATAATATTATCTATTTACATAAAAATATATATTTACATTTTATTAATTATGTATTTACACTTATACTAAACTTAACACTAACTATTACACAAATCTTAATATTATATTTCAACTACAAGCATAGTACTTCGATGCGTAACGGTTTGTCGATGTCGATACCGACATCATATTATCGACCAGTGCGACGTCCCTTGCGCACAGATTTACCGTTAGGTACAAGGAGTCAGCGGTGTGAGGTGAGGTGCGGTGCGGTGCGCCCGCGACGCATCGGCACATGACATTGCCAGCTGACCCGACAGTCGAGACTTGCTTTTGACGCGAAGCGCACGCCACTCGCTTATCTTGCTTACGCTACGCTATACTGTTTTATACGCTAGTGCTTATTTATTCTGTTTTCATTTCTACGCTGTATTCTTGAACTATCTATCGCTTCTTCACTCTAGACTGTATACTGTGCTTGTGCCTTCTGTTTAATTGTGCCTTCTGTGTTGTGTCTAGAATTAAACTCTGAACTATACCGTGAGTGTTTTACTTCCACATCTGGACACATAAAATGGTATCGCATTAATTGTCATCAGCATTTGTTACACTGGTGACATCCTGTGCCCCCTTTTATACCATAGTGCTATTTCAGCCATTCAATTTCCACAGGAATAGCAAATCCGTATGCTGCTTCTACTCTATAAGAAACTTGTAATGGGTTTAGAGGTTTGAGTAGTATTTCACGTAGATATTGATATCCCTAAAATGCAGACAAGTCCTTTTATAAATTAAATTATATGCTTTTATTTCAGGAAATAAACCCATAATACAGAACAAGTACAAAATATATAATCTTATATTATAATCACGTGGTTGGTATGATTTGGATTGTTATATGCGCTTTGTCGCTGCCCTTGGCTCGCCACCTATCACATCACGGGACGGAATACGCACGGCGAAAAATGGATGCATTAGTTGCGCCTCTGCCTACCCTTCGGGGACAAAAGGCGCGCGCGCGCTCGTGCGCGTGTGTGTGTGTGTGTGTGTGTGTGTTTGTGTGTGTGTGTGTGTGTGTGTGTGTGTGTGTGTGTGTGTGTGTGTGTGTGTGTGTGTGTGTGTGTATGTGTGTGTGTGTGTGTGTGTTTGTGTGTGTGTGTGTGTGTTTGTGTGTGTGTATGTGTGTGTGTGTGTGTGTGTGTGTGTGTGTGTGTGTGTAAAATATAGGTATGTTCTGCTATTATACAGGGTCATCTCGACATTTCGTAAAAGAAACCACATACTTATCTTTACCTCTGTTAACATTCATCCATGAATCAAGAATATATTCACCAAGAATCCCGGTTGTACTTTTCTGTTTTTTTTTAATAATTTTCTAACTTCGTGCGAATATGGAGTGTGCGTGTGACTGAAAATGTGATGTTGCCGTTGGGACGAAGTTACCTCGAGTAATAGTATTTTAATGGTATCAGGGCGTGCAAAATATTGATTACTTTTTATTGATATTTATTTTGTTCAAAAATTATACTTTTTATTTTACATCTACAGTTCGCATAACTTGTTGTAAACTGTATATTATTTTTAAGAAGTTAAGTACAATGCCATTCAGATAAGAATAGGAACGTCAACGTTATGTGTCAAATATCACTTGAAAAGTAGAAAATTTGCATAGAAAACTTATTAGCATATCAATAACGGTTAATTTATTTTCTCTAATTGGATCTTACATCAAATTGAAATAAAAACTTTATTAGTTAATTAGCTTAAAATAATATTTATTCATTTAGTCGTTATTGAAAACATCGTGAAGAAACAGGATACCTTATAAGTTCTCTATAAGAATTTCGAAGGTATGTGAAGTCTGCCAACCCGCACTAGGCCAGCGTGGTGGACTAAGGCCTAACCCCTCTCAGTAGTCGAGGAGGTCCGTGCTCAGTAGTGAGTAGTATGTAATACAGGGCTGGTATGGTATTTGTATGGTCACAATTGTATGTCGCAAAGTCGATCCTGTTCTTATTTGAATCACATTGTATGTGGTTTCATTAAGTAACACAATGTTTAAATGACCCTGTAGAACCCAAGGTCTCCATCGCGGTGCGTGGTGCTTTCCCTCAAACGCCAGGCTTTCGCTGCCTTGACTCTGTAAACCACTTCAACAATCTGTGGCTGGTGGTTCCTGCCGTCGGCCGGGCTCGCGTCCAGCCCGCGCCGCCACGCCGCGCCTCCGCGTCTAACGCTCGTTTATTTCTTAATCTCGCGTGTCGAATTACAATAAATTGCTTGGTTACGCGTCACTGAGCGGTAAACATAACCAACGATTATAGACAGTCCGTGGCGCAGCAGTACATTATTATGACTAACTCAGTGAGTCAAAAGTGATTGAGTACTACTAATTTATTTCATCACGCCCCCCCCCCACTACCACCTCCTTTAGACTAGGATTTTTTCAAAGCAATAATACAGAAATATTTCGTATTGATAGCACGTTTACAAAGACCGGGCTAATTGGCCCGCATGCAGCGGCGCGACGCGACAAGGAAAACGTCTTAAGTGAAGGGCTCGGGCATGCGTCGGGCTTCATGACATTTTTTTTAACTAAACATTTTTCAAAATTCATCGAATGTTTTTATCATCCTTAGAACGTAAAATATGCAGGGGTTAGAACAACAGCAGGTAGGTGGTTGCAGTCCGAGAGGGATAGAGAGAGAGGTTACCAGCAACGTTACTTTTTATGAATATGCGTGTATTGAATGAAAAGTATTATGTATTTGAAAGAAAAACAACCTGGTCCTCAGCAGCTAACTCCTTCTCCCGCGCGTCGAAGTGGCCTGTCCTTCGCCGCCTTTATATGTAGTTAGATTGTTTTCAAAAGCGTATTCAGGGCATTGCCGGGATGCTTTACGCAGATGAAATGTTGGAATTTCGACGTCTCGCTAAAAGCGTGACAACTGACAGATATTAGTCTCTAGTGACGTAATAAAGCTACACACGCCATCCTATCGAAAGCTTGCGAATCGGATAAGTTCGAAGAGCCGCGACAGATGAAGTCGGCCATCACTCGGCAGATAGGTACCGTATCTCTACGACATGCGGAGATGTTGACAGGTGGCCTACTGCACTTGACACCACTCAAGACTTGATTAGATAGTGTTGCGGTGCAGCGCCAAAAAAGAGAGTGTTGGGGTATGGCGCTGTAACGTGATATGGGTCACTTGAGCCGCGGCTAGTCGGTACACAATTCGCAAAATTGGTGTTAGGTATCTTGAACACTGCAATATTCCTGTGCTTTAATTGACATGTTCTAATGTATGCGCGTATTTTAATGCGAACGTAGCACATTGTAAATGATTGCAAACATTAAAAATATAAATTTGTATCGTCTGAAGAATGCTCGAATTGATAATAATTAATTTGATTTATTTATATGCCCTTGACGCGCGGCGCACTGGTGACGTCGCTGTGCGGCCGTGCCTGCTCGGTACTCTGAAGTCTCGCGCGGGCCACACGACAGATATTATCCAACATTACGCATTAACATAATATTCCGAAAAGCCCTCAGCCGGCAACCCGTTTATATAGTTGTATTTTGGCACGTTGAGTATTAATTGCACAACTTGCAGACAGAGTAAACAAACTGACCGGTCAAGTTTATAAATTTTATTGGTCTTGTGTAATCGAAATAGACATCTGTTTCAGTAATCAGAATTTAATCTATACTAATATTATAAAGCTGAAGAGTTTGTTTGTTTGTTTGTTTGAACGCGCTAATCTCAGGAACTACTGGTTCGAATTGAAAAAATATTTTTGTGTTGAATAGACCATTTATCGAGGAAGGCTTTAGGCTATATAACATCACGATGCAACTATTAGGAGCGAAGAAATAATGGAAAATGTGAAAAAAAAGGCGAAATTATTCATCCTTTAGGGCTTCCATTGCGTGCGCTGCGAAAACGGTTCAAGATACCAAAAATATATGTATGAAATAATTATTCCTCTTGAAATGATCTAAAAAAGTGTCCGCAACAGTATATGTCTATCTTTTAAGATTAACTCACTAGAACCGTTTTTATGGTAATCAAATTTGGTCGAAATTAATGCATTATTTGTTAAGAGTTGTATCAACGTCATAGTCATAGTGATTCAACGGGAAGGTTTTTTATGTACTTTTAGCCCGGAAAAACTTATTAACGCGGGCGAAGCCGTGGGCAAAAGCTAGTACAATATATTTATAGTTCTAATCAAGCTAGTGCTAGTATAATAATAATAATAAGGATACCTAGCAGCCTAGCACAATCTTTCTTTACGTGTACCAGGGTCCATTGATTTAAATTAAGTGTTTTTATTTTCACTATAGTTTTTATGACGTCACTGAGGGTACTGTCACGTGACCGCGCATGCGCGGTATGCACTTCGTTTATCTCTCTTCATGAGTGCATCCTGCACAGAAAATAATAGATATATTTTATTTTTTATTTGTAGTATAGGCAGCACACAGTGGTTGTAAACCTTAGTCTTCAGGCATTGTGGGATTTTTGACGTCAATTTCAATACATCATCTAATCTACCGAAAACAGCTCACCTAAGTTGGATTTGCCTAGCGATCTCAGCTGAGAGCCCTGGTCGAAAGATAAGCGAGGACCAAGATAAATATAGTCTTTAACTGTCTCTGTCCACGCTTGGGGTATCGTGGACCGAGTTTCCCACAAACGCTTCGATACTTCAAGAACTCGGCATCAGGCAGCGTCTATCCGCCTTAGTACAGTCCCGCATAATTGCTTTCTTCGGGCACATTTCTAGGCGAGGAAGCCAGTCCATAGAACGTCTTGTCATCCAGGGCAAGGTTGAAGGCACTCGACGGGGAACGACACCTATGCGCTGGACCGATCAGGTCAAATCTGCCGTAGACCGTCCCGTATATGAATGCACCAAAAACATTTGACAGAGAAATGTGGCGAGAGATCGTAAGGCGCATTACATCTGCTTCGAAAACACTACATGACGACCACGACCACTCTGTCAAGAGTATTACGACCAAGAAGAATGAAGAACTGTCTCTATGGTGAAATTTTTTGCGACTATTTTGGCGTTCACGAAAGAGAGAGCGAAACAGAAGAGGCGATAGATTAATACAGTTTGCCCATGAGAACAACCTCTCTATTCTAAACACGTTCTTCAAAAAGAAAAATAAACAAAAATGGGCATGGACTTCCCCAGGCGGCAATACTAAAAACGAAATCGACTACATTCTCTCAAACCTGTACAAAAACGGACAAAATATACAAGTACTAAACATACCATTCCCGTCGGATCATAGGTGCGTAAGGACGACTTTTAGTCTCAAAACATTCAAAAAATGCAGAATCACTTACTCAAACTACCCCAGAAGTATACTGAAAACAGATAAGGAAATTTCAACATACATAGAAACACTGCTATGCCGCCAAGAAGAGCTCTGTCAGAAATGTGAAGAAGAATACTACAAAAAATAACCTCCGCTATCAAAACTAGTATTAAAGTCTCTACAACCACTAATATACAAGCAGCAAAAACACACCACATTATATCTGACCGCACGAAGAGACTAATAGATCGGAGAAGAATCTTACAAAGAATAAGAACTAAGCGCCCTATATAAACTCGTAAGCAAATACTTGAGACAAGATTACAGGGACCATCGAAGACATACCATAGAAAAGCATTTAAATGGATGGACAGTCTCCTTAGAAAGTTTTCTTGTGCTACAAGCTACAGAGTGAAAGTAGCTGCCATTGCCGCCCCATCTCAAAAATCCAATCTGTATACGTAATCATATTTAAATATTATGTTGATATATTGATGATTTACTTTGATGGAAAAATGAATCAATCCTTTTATGTCGTTTGTGCTGCACTGTTAACTGTTTAGACATAAATTTGTCCTCATAAGCATGTATAGAAACAGCTGAGCGGATTTGGATGGTATTCAGGTAGACCATATCCTGGATGAATACATAGGCTTTTTATCCGATAATTTGCTCGTATGGAATATAATGGTAATTTTTATGAGATTTTTTAAAAAGATGGTGCTGGCGTTTTTTTTTGGCTTTTTAGTGTCCTTTGTAGCGGGAAAGGCTTTTCATGCGGGCGAAGACGCAATCAACACCTAGTGTTTATATATATTCTTACTTACAACGTGAGGGTGGTATCTTCTTCTTCTTCAACCTTTGCAAGTCCACTGCTGGACAAAGGCTTTCTCTAAACATTTTCAGGCTAATTTGTTAGAAACGGCCTACATCCAGTGAATTCTTTGAATTGTGCTTTGTTGGATAAAATATTTTGTGAAGATATTTGTGACGTACTGAACAGTTATAAACCAGTCGAGATGTCAAACTAGTAGTGAAAGTGACAGCTGGGTGTATAAAAAGGGTGCCGTATCGATGTTGCATGCTCATTCGCGCTCAGTCTCGCAGTTAGTCTCAATCATAGTCTTAATGGCAGTTGAGTAAGTTGATTATTGACTTTCATACCGGTCGGTTGGTTGCTGATATCTTTGTGAAAGTATTTCTGTGATATAGTAGGTTGGGGAAAAAGTGTCTTCGCATTTTATATGAAAAAATAAGACTGCTTTTTTAAAGTTTATTTACATTTAATTACAGTATATAGGTTCCACTTTCTTTGATGACTTTCTGCCATGTTGTAGGTTGTGCCATTAACCCTTAGCTGTAGAAATTCTTATCAAGACCTTACTGTCCGGAGTCTTGGATTGGGGCCGATACAACTTGGTCCAATTCAACCCTGCAAAGACACAAGTTTGTGCGTTTACCGCAAAAAAACCGCCATTTGTCGCTTCGCCTCAATTCCAAGGCACTCCTATAACTGTCACAGCCAGTATTGGAATTCTTGGTGTCGACATATCGAGTGACGTTCCGTGGTCACGTTCAGGGTAAGATCAAATTGGCCTCAAATAAGCTTGGTGTGCTCAACAGTACGAAGCGGTATTTCACGTCGGGCCATTACCTGCAACTTTATAAGCCGCAGGTTCAGCCCTACATGGAATATCGTTCCCACCTTTGGGCAGGGGCTCCCTAGCCCAGACCAGCTTCTCCGTCTTGACCGTATTCAACGTCGGGCAGCTCGTATCGTCGACGACCGTATTGTCATTTTAATCACGTACTACAAAACTATAGCCAGCAGCATTTCCGGACATATACGACCTGGCGTTTTTTTAAAAAAAAACTTATTCCTACCTAAAAGGCTGGCAACGCATCTCTATGCCTTCTGGCATTGCGTACCAGAGCCAGGTGCATTTTTGACAACAATATTCCCGGATAAAAAACGCTTAAAACAACTATGTGCTGCTCTGACTGACTCTGCATTAGGTAGGTATAATGACTTTTATATTTACGCGAATTTTAGACATTGAAACTGCATTACGTACATAAGCGTCACATTTTTACGCGGTTTGTTCTGCATTTTTTCCATTATAGCACGCTTTTATTAGCTTCAGGCGTGTGTATGTATGTATGTAACGGAAACTTTGAACATTATTTTGACCCCCTTCAAAACGTCAGATTAAATCGAAATTTGGCATACTTATCAAGGACTGATGACAATTCAATATTTTAAAATAAAACACGCTTTTATAGAAAATCCAACCAAAAAATGAATAAATAATAGTTTATTTCTTTTTAGTGACATCTGTTGGACCATAGAATCATAGCTAAATTGGCTACTCTTATGTGTGAAAAATTCTACTTATCACAAGATGGCGCTTTCGTTTATATTTAGTGACATCTGTTGGACTATAGTAGAACAGAACTAAAAAATGCATAATAAATAAAAGTTGAAAAAACTAGAATCACGCTTCATAGAAAATCCAACTAAAAAATAGAAAATAAATTTGAATTAAGAATAGTTTAAATAAAAAAAAAATTATTTTATTGTAAAAAAAGCGTGGAGTGCATGGTGTTAATAGTTATAAATGTTTTATTGATAGATACCTAATATGAGTAGAACAATTATCATTTTGATAATATCTTAAAAAGCACACCACGCTTTTTTTACAATAAAACTTTTTTTTTTCTTATTTACATTATTCTTAATCGGTCTCGGGTTCGCGTCCCGGGTCGGGCAAAGTGACATTGAGTTTGGATGCTTGATGCCTTGGATGGATTACAGCGGCGGGCCATCCGCATTGTAAATGATGCAGACGTGACGGGCCACTTGGAGTCGCTACAGTTGCGGAGGGATGTCGCTTCTCTAAGCGTGTTCTACCATCTGTATCATGGTGAATGCTCTGAGGAGTTGTTTAACTTGATCCCCCCCTCTCCTTTCCTTAGCAGAACCACGCGTGCGGGCGCGCGAAGCCACAGCTTGAAGGTGAAAACCATTACGACCCGAACCAATAGGTTCTATAGTTCCTTCTTCTGTCGCACCATCAGGCTGTGGAATAGTTTGCCGGCGCACGTGTTCCCTCCTTCTTACAATCCTGGGTCCTTCCGCCGTAGCGTGAAGAAGCAGCTGGTCAGGCCGGCAAAATTGTGTCGAATGGCAATCGTCCAATGCCATTCGATTCTCTATTTGGACTGCACTGTGCTTACCATCAGGCGCAGTGCAGTCACTATGTCGAGCTCCTATAAAAAAAAAAAAAAAGTTTCCTATTCAATATCAGCTCGGAGTCTGGAATTTGTGCCCGACATGACGATAGGCTCGCCCCCTATCACATCATGGGACAGAATAACGGCGAAAAGTGGGCGCACTAGTTGCGCCTCTGCCTACTCCTTCGGGGATAATAGGCGTGAGTGAGTGTGTGTGTAATAATATGTATCAGCAGACTTGGAAGTAGCAACCGATTTTAAAAATGTATAACTAGTCCATTCGGGCTAAGTAAGTAGTGAGTCATCAGAGCAACTGAAGGATATAAAAGGTATACTGACATTGAAGGAAAAACATCAATAACATACAATATTTTAAAAGATTGTAATGTGTTCGTTATATTCTTATAACATTTTCCAATAATTTTATAAACTATTAATAGAGATCAAGTATTCATTCATTAAAATAGTAATTAAGTACCACAGAGCGGCGTTCTATCTCCAATTCTCTTCTCAGTTTTCATTAATTCTATTTCCTATCAACTTCGGTTATCCTACCACATTTATTTTTTATTTTTTATTGCCGGTATAGGCAGACGAGCTAGCGGCCCGCCTGATGGTAAGCGGCCACCGCTGCTCATGGACTCGGCAATGCCGGGGACACAGACAAGCCGCTGCCTACCGTAGGGTCAATACTCTTTTTAAACCTCGTTTGAAGAAGGGCAGGTCATAGCGCTTAGGGAATTCGGACACAAGTAGTTCATTCCAGAGCTTACACGTACGTGGTAAAAAACAACGCTGGAACCGTTCCGTTCGGGAATGGTACGACTCGAGGTGGAAGGAATGAACTCGGTGACGAGTGGTGCAATGGTAGAAAGGTGACGATGGAACCATCTTAAACAATTCCTCGGAGCACTCCCCGTGGAACAAACGATAAAAAATTAAATTAAAATTTAAATAACCCCCGACACAAAAAATCTCTAAAAAGTAAAATAATAATAGTGTCTTTGTCGTTTAAGTACCTAGTAATATTTTGACCCAATCGTCGTCGCGTCGGGGGACCGCTAAAGAAGTATTTTCATCTCCCTGGTCTGGAGTTCGGTCCCCCGACGTGAGGACGCTTGGGTCAAAATATTACTAGGTACTTAAACGACAAAGACACTATTATTATTTTACTTTTTAGAGATTTTTTGTGTCGGGGGTTATTTAAATTTTAATTTAATTTTTATTTCAAACTTTTTAAATTACTTTATTCTCCATCGTGGGGCCTTGATAATCAACTATCTATCACCTACTCGTTGAGCCCATCCTTATGAGCCCAAACACACCATATCTGCTATAAGTTGCTAAGGAGTTGGGTATCCCGCAGACTACTTGATGCCGCAGCATCAGCTCATGTTTACAAATATATTGAAAGTCACAGTACACCAAATTTAAAGTCATTCGGATTTTTTAAGTTGGAAATGAGCTGATAATCCTCAAACGCCTGAACAGATCTTCATAAATTATAGCTAAGAACCATCGCAGTCACATCAGCTTTCAAACAAAAAAAACCGTGTCCAAATCGGTCCATTCGTTTGAGAGCTACGATGCCACAGACAGACATACAGATACACAGATACACAGATACACACCCTAAATTTATAACTCCCCTCTTTTTTGTCGGGGGTTAAAAACACACGGAGAGACCCAAAGTCTCTCCGCAGTCCTAACGGCTCTAGTTTGTCAGTGAGATCTATCATCGATGATTCGAACAGCTTGGCGCTGTAAAGAGTCAAGTGGGTCGAGCTGGTATTTTGGGGTACCTGCCCAGAGATGAGAGCAGTACTCCACGTGGGGCCGGATTTACGCTTTGTAGAGCGTTAACCTAGGACCCGACGCGAAGTACCGCTTCGTTCTGCTCAGGATGTCCAACTTTTTACTAGCCAGTTTGGTTTTATCTTCCAAATGACTCCTAAAATGAACTTTGCTCGAGATTTCCAAATTCGAATGCGAGTATTCGTTACACCACTAGTGCGCAGGAGATATTATAGTGCACAAGTGTGTGCGCAATACACAGGTGCACTCTCTATTCCTTCACTCTCATAGTGCGGTGAGACGGCAATCCGACATGACCGGAGAGAGATCAGGCGCAGGACCAACGGCTTTACGTGTTTTCCGAGGCACGGGGGTATCATATCGCCAACTTCCTGACTCCGAGCTGCGACTGAGTAATTTTTAAGATGGAAAAACCCAGTCACAACCTTTTTTTCGGCTCGACTCGGGATTCGAACCCAGGACCTCAGCGCGCATATCGTACTGGTAACGCGTACGCAATGCAACTACGCCATTGATGCAGTCGTATGGTATTCTTCTATGGGGTAATAGTACGGATATTAATACAGTATTCTTCTTCTTGCAATAGAGAGCTATTAGAGTTATGTACAAATGCTTGGGATTAGGTTGCTCAGATTTATTTACACATCGTCGGGGATAGTGCAAAAGCACGCATCTAGCACTGGTAAATACCGCGTAAGTGACGAAAAAAGTTTAATTGAAATTGATACTTATGAATTATGATATTAAACTTATGATTGATAATACTATACTTTTTTCTTTCACTTTGCGTTATTTACCAACTAGCTTTTGCCCGCGGCTCCGCTCGCGTGAATTAGTTTTTCCGGGATAAAAGTCCCGTTTTATATTTTCCCGGGATAAAAAGTAGTCTATGTGTTAATCTAGAACATGATCTACCCGTGTGCCCAATTTCATCGAAATCCGTTCAGTAGTTTTTGCGTGAAAGAGCAACAAACATCCATACATCCAAACATCCAAACATCCATACATTCTTACAAACATTCGCCTTTATAATATTAGTAGGATGCTAGTTACGCGGAATTGCACTATCCCCCACGACATGTTCTATAATTAGATTGTGTCTATTATGTTATTTATTGATAATATTTGTTTACATGTTTTTAAAAACAAAATGAGGTACTATGATATTGTTGAAAGAATAATTGACAGATCATCATCAAATCATTTTGACAGATGCTCTGGGCATATTCCGACAAATATGTTTAAACAAGCGATCTGCTGCCGAAGGATTCTCGGTTATTTTGGATATATTGCCCGCCGTCAAACGGATAGCCTTGACAAGTTGTTTGTGTTGGGCAAAGTAGAAAGAAAAAGACCTCGCGGCCGGACACCCAGCCGCTGGTCAGACCAAGTGACTGCCCTCACTGGATTGTCTGTTACGACTGCCTTAAGAGAAGCCGAAAACCGAACGAAATGGAAAGGTATAGTAAATAAAGCCACGAAGGCCTTTCAGGGACACGACCTTCAGTAATGAAGAATGCGACCAAGAAGAGAGATGTTTAAACATCTTGTGGGGGCGTCAGACCTCATGTTTTAGTTTGTAATACAGGGGATTTTAATAGTATGTTGTCGGTTCCTATGTCAGAGGGGGCTAGGGCTTTGGTTAAAAAATATTTTAAGTGTACTAGGGTGAACGTTTAGTCTGTAGACATATATTTAAGTGGACGTATGGAGCGAGTTATTGGTAACTCACGACAAAGCTCCTTAAAATAACATAAAAAAAAACATTTTGACAGATCGTGTTGCTGTGGGAGTTTCTTGCGTCGCTTCTTCTTCACAGCGATAACACATCCCGAACTGGTGGCAGATTAATGGCGATTCAAAAGAGCTTGTACAAGACGATTACAATAAAGAAAATTTTGAGTTTGTGTATAGAGTTCTTCATTATGACAATGAAAAATACCTGAAAACAACATTTTACTAATTTGTTTCTTTTTTTTTTATGTAGCCTTTTTAATGTCATCAAAACCGGCCGGATACAAATAGTATAGTCAATACAAGTTCATACATACTATATGAGAGAAGAATTTTCCCCGACTTATTACATTTCTGTAAAATCAGTGGTAGATTTTTTTATATTTAAATAAAAATCGCTTCTGTTTGTAACAGCTTTGTATAAAGGAAAAAAACAAACGGCATCCAGCAATCATACTGGACTCATGCGCTTTTTTTTAAACATTTCATTCCTAACTGCGGAATTCCTTATTTTAGAAATTGATACACTCGCCGGCTATCTGTGACCAATGGTCACATCTGCAATCGACAAACAGACACGACCCTAGGTTTCATTCTTAGCAGAGCAAACTAAAAGAAAAAGAATAACTAAAAGAATAACTGTAGTAATTTAAAATTCATACAGGCACGAGATTGATATTGAGCATTGCGTATCACATTGTGCAGTAGGAATGCACGCCCCCTATGGGACGAAAACGCCATTGATGCGATCAGCGGGTGTGCGCGTGTCTCTGCTTATCCTTATTAAGATACAATATATTAAGCCGGCGGGTACACGCTTTCTGAATCATTCAAGTATGCGCAGTGCCTTCATTTAAAATGTAACACTCGGCGAGGTCACCAATGTATTATTAATATTTAAACAGCCAACTCATGTTAGTTTTGTTTACAGCTTGGAGGATTTTTTGGTCAAATAGATTGTTCGACACCTCGAGTGATTATGTTGCAGATGCAGGTGTGTACAGGCGGGCTGGTGGTAGTGCATGACCTCCCGTCGGCTCTCGCTCCTTCTCGTTGTTGCCTTCCCCCCGTGTGGCAACAGGCGCCGCTCTCGTCTGATGCCCTCTTACAATTAATTCAATCGAGGATATTTATAGACCAGACTTATCGATGCTCATTGATTCCCATCAGCGCGGCGCGTGTAACAAATAGCGCGCGCCGCAGTACGTCGCCGCCCCGCCACGCCGCGCCGTCTTTTAGAGGATGTTGTTAGAAAACACTATTGCGGAATCTAACCCTGTCACCGCGTAAGCTGTTCGATACATTCTCACAACCATGCGCTTCATATCTATCATTTCCCACGGAGCATCAGCGCACTGCCTGAATTACTGTAGTTAGAGAATGTCATGTAATGACTAACGTGGCCCGTGGTGTGAGTTATGAAACAAATACAAGTACCTACCTCGTGTCTGGTGCAGTAGATCCTAAAATAATGATAAACTTAGTAGCTCATCCTATATTATTATTTTTATACCTACTTGTTAATGGCCATGTAGTGCCTGCATAATTTTTTTATATTTTTATAGAAACATTGAAAAAGAAACAGTCGAAAGCAGGATTTGAACCCACAACCTCCAGCGTACCCTGCCGGTGCTCTGCCAATTGAGCTATTTTGACCCTACTCTCAAGTACCTAGCTCATCATTAAATATAGTTCTTCCTTTTCCTTTATGGTTATGATTTTCTTGATACAATTCGACGACCTTTAGTTATACTTCAGCCCTTGTTACTTTGCAAACTCTTGACTCTAATAGTACATCCTGGATGCAAAGCTGGACGATGCGCAGCCTGCTGATGAGGCTCCAATAGAAAGTGTTGCTGTCCACTCGCTTTACGATTACTAACGCAATCAATATACTAGTCAGCTACATAAGTAGCTGAACAAATTCAAAACTTAAAATTATGTGTACAACTGTGTGTGTGTGCGGTGGTGTGTCGCCACCTGCGCACCACCCGCGCGCCAGCTGCACGCGAGCCACGCCTGTCGCAAGATCAGGGGTGCACTTTATCACCGACTCGTAACACTTGTAGCGCATAATATGGACTAACTTAAGCTCGTTGAGTATTTGTTTTCACATTTTTTTATACCGATGTCGAATAGTAAAGTACAGAGCAAGCTGCCTTGTAGTACGATCCATTCCACCCGGCGCGGCGTCGCGTTGGTCAGGTTATTAGCCCATGTATCTTCCTACATACCCCTTTTTTAACTTCCTTAATAGCTGTCGGCGAAGTTACCATAATGTGTTCGCTTATGACTGGCACTGTAAAGTCTAAACAAGATTTCACAGATGATCACTCCCCATAAATGAGATTTATAAAATAAATAGATGGTTAGAAACAGAAGCGAGTTTGATTTAAATAAAAACAATTTAGTACCGATTTTACATGAACACATTTATCACAGATTTTACATAAGCACATTTAACAGAAATACTTTTACAAAGATATCGGCAATCAACCGACCAGCATGAAAGTCAACTGAGTTCGACTATGAGACTGAGCCCGAATGAGCGTATGAGTACGAATGACACTGCAAATTTTTTTTTTTTTTTTTAACACGGACCTATCGGCCAGTAGCCTGACGCGAGTCGGCTTTTCTGGCCACACCGGGCTTTCGGGTGAACGCAGAAGGCGCTCGTAACCCTTGGAATTTAAGCGACCACGCTGAGGGCGACCCACTAACGGGTCACGAACCTCGGCTCAGGGCGGCCACTGAGAGAGGACAAGACATCATCGTTTGGGGAGATTGATTTTGATCCCTAATCCTATTTAGCGTGTTGATCGTAGTCATCGGCACGCGGGCCGGAACTGCTACGAGAGGTCAGGGTGACGGGGGGCGCGGCGAGGTCCTCGGCGGCGAGGACGGAACTGCGGTCTTGTGGAGTGTATGAGTTTTAGGAACTCGTGCTTACGTCGGATGGCCAGAGTTATATCGTCCTCTGGGTCGGTCAGGAAAGAGCGCGGCCGTCTCCATTTGGCGCGGTCGAATGGAGACAGTGCAAATCGATACGGCACCCTTTTTATACACCCAACTACCACTCCCACTATTACTCTGAGGTCTCGACTGGTTTTTACAACTGGTGAGCACGCTACAAATACCGTTGCAAAACTTTTATCCTAACAAGATATTTATTTGCTTATCAAAAAAAAAAAAGATTTGCAAATACATTTCTTTCTTTTTCTACTTACTGCCTTATGCTAAAGGATTATCGAGTAAGTATGTGTGTTAGTGGTGTGTGTGAGTGGGGGCCTTAGTTACCGCTCAGGGCCTCGTGGTTTTAGAGGCCTCACGCTTGCAAGGGACACAAAGAAAAAAATCATTACATTTCTTCGGCCATCGGGTAAAAAGACCTCGCAATGATGTGTCGCTCAATGTCTCACATTAGTTAGGGCCACTAGTGGCATGTGTACACTGTATAAACTACAAGGAACTTAGTGGTTTGCTCTGAACACCAGTAGCATACACGTAGTGCACGGGATAGTGACGGCGCGGAGCGATAGCCTCGGCCATCTCGACTGCAGAACACGGACTTTGCACCATGCGACGTGTACGTCAATGGTTTGTCTATATAGGTACCTATAACTAACCATTACCTTATACAACCCACAGTTACTACTTTAAGTATTTTTATTTTCATTTTCCACTCGCCTTCCTACACCTGTCTCAACTTATAACGCGTATCTCACACGTCACTCGGACGTCACGCAGCCCGTTGTAAGAACGTGCATACGCCTACATTTACAAACATATTTTTTGTTGCCCCGCTACGGACGCCGGCGTCCGATAATGTAGAGTTTCCCCATACATCGATATATATATATATATATATATATATATATATATATATATATATATCGATGCTTATATATATATATATATATATATATATATATAAGCGGGGATGTACTGGTTAAAGTCATTGTAATTTTAATATGTTACTTATATTTTTTTACTTTGTACAGTACTTGATCTTCAGATATTGTTGTATGTTGACTGCTTGTACACTCGTAGTACCTATTAACAATGATTTTGGCTGAGGGTAAAACCAAGATGTGTAGATACTGTGGTAAAAGTAAACTGTAAACAGAAAAATAAGGAAATTGTACGAGGAATAAAGGATATTTTTATAAATAAAGCTCCTTTGAATTTTGTCATATCCATGATGGTTGGTATCAACGACTTCTGAATGTAGGTAATCATACTTGCAAGTAGGTACAATGCAATATCAACTGCGTAGTCGTTGGTGGGGTTAAAGTAACATTTTTGTTGTACGTAGGTAAACATGTTAGTCTAAGGGTAAACAGAGTGATGCCACAGCCCAAGGGGCGACTGTTACTGCTGAGGTAATTAGTGAGTACTGACGAGTGACTGGTTATATGGTGAGCGGTTGTCCCGACGTATACTTCTTACTACAATTTGAAACATTTTGAGCTTTGTTACCATAAGCCTGCTCTCTTTCGACTTGTTTGAACTAAATTCTATTTTTCTTTCTTCTTCTTCTTCTTCTTGGTCGTAACACTCTTGGCAGAGCGGTCGTGGTCGTCATGTAGTGTTTTTCGGAGCAGATGCAATGCGTCTTACGATCTCTCGCCACACTTCTCTGATAGAGGTTTTCCTGGCGCACTCATGTACGGGACGGTCTACGGCAGATTTGACCTGATCGGTCCAGCGCATGGGTGTCCTTCCCCGCGGTCGAGTGCCTTCAACCTTGCCCTGGACGACAAGTCGTTCTATGGACTGGTCGCCTCGCCTGGAAATGTGTCCGAAGAAAGCAAGTATGCGGGACTGTACTAAGGCGGATAGACGCTGCATGATGCCGAGTTCTTGAAGTATCGAAGCGTTTGTGCGAAACTCTGTCCACGATACCCCAAGCATTTTTCTCCAACACCACATCTCTAGAGCATCTATCTTCTTTTTCTCAATCTCTCGCAGCGTCCATGTTTCTGCAGCGTAAAGGAATATGGGCAAAATTAGAGTTTGTACGAGCCTGATCTTTGTGGCTTTGGTGATGTTTCTATTTCGCCATATTCTCTTCATTTTGTCCATTGCTGTCCTACTAATTCCCATACGCCTCTTTATTTCCTCCATGCATCCACCATTGTTTGTGACCAAAGCGCCAAGATATATGTAAGACTGTTCTACTTTACAGTTCGCAATCTCAGTAACTTCTGGCGAATTATTCTTAGCTCGGTCCACAATCATCATTTTGGTCTTGCTGCGATTTATGTGTAATCCGAACTGAAGGCTTACTTGCTCCATTTTGTAAAGTAGCTCTTCCATATGGTGCGCACTAGTCGCAAAAAGAGTGGTATCGTCTGCGTAGCGCAAATTCGCAATTTTATAGCCACCAACTGTAACCCCATCCGTCCAATTCTCCAAAGTGATACGCATTATAATTTCGGTGTATATGTTGAACAAGAGTGGTGATATTATACACCCTTGGCGAACGCCAGCACTGGGATGAAAGTTGCTGGACAAGGTGTTATCTGTCCGTACTGACGCAGTTCCTTCCTCGTACAGGCGCCTTAGAAGGTGTACAAGATGTTTCGGCGTGCCCATTTCCAGCAGTGTTCGCCATAGAATTGGCCATTTCACCGAGTCAAATGCTTTTGAGAAATCTACAAAGCAGATGTATGTTGGCTTGTTGAATTCTCGAGCCTTCTCGATGATTTGGCGAACAATCAGAATTTGTTCTCGGGTGCCCTTGCCTTTCACAAATCCGGCTTGTTCTGGTGCAATTTCCTTGGATAAATATGCCTTCAGTCTCTCATTCAGAATATGTAACAAAATTTTGCTAGCGTGTGATATTAGAGCAATAAGGCGGTAGTTGCTACATTTCTTCGTGGACCCTTTTTTATGTAAGGGTGTAAAAACTGTGTGAGTCCACTCCGTCGGACATATTCCTGTACTCCAAACTTTGTTGCAAATGGCATGAAAGATGTGGTCACCGCGTCCCCCTAAAGCCTTTATAGTTTCAATGGGGATTCGATCTCGACCCGTGGCTTTTCTTGTTTTTAGATGATTTATAGCGGCTCTCACTTCAGACAGAAGAATATTTGGTTCCAGTTCTTCATTTTTCTAGCTAGAACATATTATCACCATGTTATTTTTCTTTAACATGGTGATAATATGTTCTAGCTAGAGTATTAAACAGTAAAAAAGATTCCTTTGCTTAGTTTGTTTTGTATTTTTTTCCTTTTTCCTCATAGTGAAGCAAATTATACCGTGCAAAACTCTGCGGCACAGATTTTATTTAGTGTCGTGTAGTGAATGAGTGTGCTCGGTGATGTGAGAAGCAGACTCCCCACGGCAGGCACGGCGCGGCGCGATGCCCGTCTCCAAACACGGGACGTCGCATTTCGCAACAAGTGTCGTGGATGCGGCGGCGCGGCGCTATGGCAGCTCGCCGTACGCCTCTCCCGCCCGAGAATAATATGAGTACTACTTAATAGCTGTCAACAAGTTAACTTACCAACCGAGTAAATAGGACATTTAACAACTAACGTCAATACAAACTACATGACATTTGGATGGTAGATGTTGGCCACTTATATGCTATTTTTTTTCTTTCTTCTAATACGACTTCAATTTACGAAGTTGATAGCTCTACATTTACGATTGTATTCGGTGCGACAATAGTATCGTACGACGTAGCCGTCCCACCCGAATTTTACAAAAAAATTGGCCACTTTGTAAACATGACCACCGATATTATTTAGCTAAAGAATATATTATGTTAATGTCAGTCATGAGATCCACTTGAGCCGCCCACCTTTTTATTCTCCTTCCCCCCTTCCCCTTCCTCTGACACCTCATCACTCGGCGGGCTCGTGGCTGGTGGCTCGTGCGCGAATGTTGCTCATTAATGAAATATTTATTGCGGACGCTGTGATTTATAATATTACAGATTTTGCTGCGCATTAGAATAAAAAACACATTTTTGATTTGTCTCTGTGTTTCAGTACAATTTATATCTAAATCTACACTTAGCCGTCACGTTGTGTGACCCATTTGCTGATGTCACCGCGCCGGCCGGGGTTATTTTGACAGTGATCAGGAGCTTTACTTAATATGTTACTGTTACGGTCACTTTTTATTGTCGCGGGAACAAAAGCATCACTTCGGCTTCGCTGTAGGATAGGTCGTAAATCGTAGGGTTACATTAAGCTCATGGTTCTAACGGTCTATCTTCAACATGAACTCTCGCCGGTAATATGTGGCCGGGAATCCATCAACACCAATTCCGTAGGATTCTCTAAGATGGTCCGAGATCTTTGTACAAATTCTTTATGAAATAGAGATAAGTACTGCTTTCCGTGCTGACGCTGACTGCACCAGTCAGGGCCGCGCCGACCCAATACAGCGCCTGTGTGCAAAATGTATGAAGCACCTCTGACTTTTGTCCGCCTATTTCGACATTAATATTTTTTAATATTCAACGTTAGGTAATCTTTCTTGGCTCATTGTGTAGCGTAGATAATTTTTTGTATTCGTTTTAAATAAGAAAATGACCTATTGTAAATCGTTTGGAATAAGATATATAGTTGGCTATTGTAGTGACTGTGGCGGTTCTTTTGATTTTAACACATAGTTCATAAACATAGGGGTCAAAATTCAAGTAGTTTAAAATTTAAACCACAGTCGTGAGTATTGTCTTGGGAGACTTGTACCTACTTTCTTACCCTACTCGACTATAAAGAATGTGTTGTAGTATAACAAATATAATTCAAATAATTAACGTTGGTATGTCATGCTGATTCCGGCGCCACTATTGCTTTGGCGCCCGTGTGCGCCACACACTTCGCACATACGGACAGCGCGGCCCTGGCACCAGTGCACACTGTGTAGGCACAGGTCATAATATTACCTACAATGACACTAAACCATTAGACGCGAGCTGTCATTAGATCGATCGTTAGTTTCAAACACGTTAAGGACCTTTCTTTTAGGAACTATTTTAAGTAGTTATGAATTGCGTAAAGGCACGCTGTATCGGTGGAGTCACTCATGCCAGCGTGCTTGGGTTATAAGATATTCAAATTCAAAGTTTATTGCACTCCACAATTATTTTGTACATAAAGATGGTACAATTGAATACATACGTGACAATCGTGGACCCTAGATCGTGATATCTAGAGAACGTGTGTTATGTTTAGCTTAAAACTTGGTTGACATCCTGTGTCTCTTAACTACGCATATCATCTGAGTCACATAGTTTCGAAATAAGCTGAGATTTGTTGTTGCATCGAACGTGTAGACATTTGTGCGTCGGTCATTAAGGCACCGGTGCAGGAATCCGCTCCTCTCACGCGATCTTGCTTTGCTTACGGTACGTTTTGTTTTTCGGGCTCAGTATCAGGAAGACGTCGTAATGCATCCCCATATGATGTCGCCGTCTCGGCGGGTACCGGTGCCGTCACATGCGCCCGCGGCACGCTCTCTTCAGCCGCCACTATAGACAAATACATTCGCTTCCACAAAACACATCCTACGTATGGCTGAAATTAATGTAGATTAACATGCACCCGGTTGTAAACCCGTAGATGGATGTAAAATACCTAGTAAAGTTGACATCGCTATTTGAAGCAAGTCTGCCCTGTAAGGTGATTCGAGCGTATTTTCATATCTTATACACATTTCCAGGAATTTTTCTCCCCCGTCAATATTGTTTTTGTACCCAAAATTCAATATCAACATAAGTAATATTATGTAATGCCATGGAGCATTGTGTAACTTCGCGGCAGATCGTAATGCGGATACTTACTTTGTCTGTGATGAGTGCAATTTGTACACCAGTATGTGCCGGGCGCTGCGCGGCTCGAGGAAAACCCGAGTTCTAACTTCTACCCACTAGCAACGGCGTAGCAGGTGACTCCGGCCGGTGATTGGCCTCTGGTGCGTCTGTGCAACACTTCTTTAAACAGTGTAGTTTAGATAAGGTGATAGAGCCATGCTGTAGACACAATTATATTATTTTCATCATCGTGCTGTCTACCGCCTGACACAGGTGCTCACCGGGCATGGCTGCTTCGGTGAGTTCCTGTTTCGGGTGGTACGGATAGAGGAGTCGGCCGTGTGTCACTATTGTGACAACTGCCCAATGGACACGGCCCAACATACGTTGGAGTGTTGTCCAGCCTGGGATGAGGAGCGCAGCGCTCTCAGAACAGTCGTCGGAGAAGACCTTTCGCTGCCGGCCGTGGTCGCTTCCATGGTCGGCGGCCGGGAGGCCTGGCAGGCGGTGGCCCACTTCTGCGAGGCGGTCCTCTCGCGGAAGGAGAGTGCCGAGAGGGATCGCCAGCGCAGTGGTGATCCCTCCCGCCGCCAGACGAGACGTAGGAGGCGTCGGGTGGACGACTGACCGACGTCTCCCGCCCTGTGGATTGGGGGCGTTTGGAGAATTCCACCACGGTATCCCCTGCCTGTCGTAAAAGGCGACTAATAGGGGCCTCCGGGGGTCACGGGTGGGCGGGACGTGCCGCCCACCCATTAGTCTAGCCAACTTCTGTGGCCCCCGTGATGGACATGTCCGAGGCAGCGTGTCTCACGCTGCCTCGGACAGCAAAAGGCGGACACGGTACGGTGTTTCGGGGGCTTCTGAGCCCCTGCAACAGGAAAAAGGACCGCAAAAACGCGGTACGCGCAGGGGCGGTTGCGGACGACAACTTAGACGTGAGTCGGAGGAAGCCCGCAGCCGTCCCTAATGAGCCGAAGATGGCCATAAAAAAAAAAAAAAAAATCATCGTGCTGTCCTTAAAGAAGGGGACCTCTAAACCTAAAGAAGGCGAGCCGGGAAGCGGAATTGTGCGGAGACGGGTCCGGCGAATTCAGATGCATTTACGACCCCCCCACCATCCCACATGCGCAGAAGTAGGCCATCGCAGGTATTAGTCGGTATGCCGGCATAATTTAAGGGGGACTCAGTCATGGTCAGTTACCGGGCCGTTCCAGAGGTCATTTAGGTGGCATCTGGGTCGGACGGCCGGTGAGTCCGAGATAACCATTCTTCCCAGGCTATTCATAAAACGGATTATTCCTGCGGGGTAAAAAAAGGTGGTGATGCTTTATAGACAGGCGAGGTGATTTAACGTGAGGCGAGTGACCCGCACGTGTCGTCACGCTGTTGTGTATAATACCGCGACGCAACGTGGCTCGGTTGTTCCCGCCGCCGGAGCTGCCTTGATCATTTGCAACTTGACCGATAAGCGACGATCGCATTATACGGTCTCGTTTTTATTGCATATTGCATATTTTCATTGGATGCGTAAGGCCCTTTCAGTAGCTCAATAGAAAAAAGGTCGACGGAATAACCAGTGCTAAAAAAATATTTAACTAAAGCCGGCCCTGCGAAGTAACTGAGGCAGGTGAGGGTGAGGGAGGTGATACCCTGCAAGGTATCGGAGGGCTGATAT
Organism: Lapara coniferarum; assembly: GCA_949316025.1. Taxonomy (NCBI): domain Eukaryota; kingdom Metazoa; phylum Arthropoda; class Insecta; order Lepidoptera; family Sphingidae; genus Lapara; species Lapara coniferarum. The sequence goes on from OX438920.1 coordinate 41,071,801, forward strand.
TAGATAGGGTGTAAAAGTTTGCTTCTTACCAAAAGCGGTACCTTGACTAAACGTCCACAGCATGGGTTCCTTTCTCAGCGCTTTTGCCGTAAAGAACTACATTGAAAGCTGATATGCATAGCTAGTAGCGTACTTTGCCTGTATAAAATTTTTTTGGGGCTTTCCAACGCCAGTTTTACACTTTCCTTAAGTATAGGCCACCTAATTTGTGCCGCCTCGCATGTCCTGCGCCGGAAACCTATTATGCGGGAGCAAAAAGAAGGTCTCTGAAAGTTTGGGTGACCGCTTTTTTAGCCTATTGGCTAAGAGGCCGCTACCACTGTATCCTAAGCCTACCCTACTAGCCCTTTATTATATGCTGCACACTGCTGAGCTCGAGCCTCCTCTACAACTGAGAGAGTTTAGGCCTTAGTCCACCATGCTGGCCTAGTGCGCGTTGGCAGACTTCACATACCTTCGCAATTCAGAGAACTTCCCAGATATGTAGGTTTCCTCACGATGTTTCCCTTCACTGTTAAAGCGAGCGATACTTAAAAAAGAATACACACATAACTTTTTAGAAAAGATAGAGGTGCGTGGCCTTGGGTTTTGAACCTGCGGACATTCGTCTCGGCAGTACGTTCCACTCCCAACTAGGCTGTCGCCGCTTTTTACCGCTGTAGATATACCTCAGCCGTATCGTTGATATAAGAATCATTGGACATAGGCGCAAAATAATACTATTATTACTAGTTCTACATTTACGTTGCGTTGTTTGATTTGCAACGATGAGCATAGCTTACAGCTAATAAGACATCGTAAACAAGGGCAATATTGTCGCATCAGGGTTCCTCTATTAATAACAATATTGTTCAAATGTTGTCAAACCGAGGACAGACTAGCTGATAGCGAGTCCGTCTGCTCCGCTCTAAACGGTGAGCTCTACGCGCCTCGTGTTTACGAGCGCGGCGCGGCGCGGCGCGGCGGCAACCAGTTGCGCGGTCACATGACTTTCCCGCGCCCCTCCCGCACCTCTCACGCGCCCTCCTGCGCCCGCGCGTCCACGCGGCACGCGACCACACGCGACATTCACATACTCCTTGTTTTTGTGACCTGAAAATAACAATGCCATACGTGCCTGTCCGCCCGTCGAGGGTTAAGTGCCCAGATCTCGCTAGCTACCATAGCGAAAAGTGCGGCTCGGGGTCCAAAGATGAATATGAGTCTGAGCGAATGCTGAGAATGCCCTTTGATTTGTTCTTGATTTATCTCACTACGTAAGAGATAATGACGAGATTGTATTGTTCGTGGCTACATCATTAATATTTAAAATTAAGAGAATGTTACAAAATTACGACAGAGTTAACGATACTCTCTCTAAAATTGTGCATTGGTTTAATTTAAACTTGTTACTAAATGCTAAAAAAAAACTAAATGCATAAAATTTAACTATTATGTCCAACGTAAGACAAAAATAAAAACCAATGTACAAATAAATGAGGAAGAGTTGAATCCTGTTGCATCAAGTGCTTTTCTGGGCATCACATTAGATGCGAGACTCCAGTGGAGACCGCATGTAGCAAAGTTAGCAGGTAGATTAAATTCAGCGGCTTATGCAGTCAGAAAAATAAGGCATCCACTGTTTTTCAAAATTCAAACTTAAGTTCGGTTCGCGGGTAACATGAGATTTTCTATTTGAAATCATACGTAGGTAATCATTGCTCTGAATTGTAATTTGTACGTGATATGTCGGAAGTTCGCCCCCTATCACATCATGTGACGGAAATATTTATAATAAGCCAGTATAACTGCCTCGGTGGCGTAGTTGTACTACGGTACGACTGCAATGCTGAGGTCTCGGGTTCGATCCCCGGGTCGGGCAAAGTGATATTCAGTATCAGCTCGGAGTCTAGAATTTGTGCCCGATATGGCGATAGGCTCGCCCCCTATCATATCATGGGACGGAATAATGGCGAAAAGTGGGTGCACTAGTTGCGCCTCTGCCTACCCCTTCGGGGATAAAAGGCGTGAGTGTATATGTATGTATATATATGTATGTAAGCCAGTATAATACCAGCTACGTTCATAATTAAATATGACTTGGAAGTTGGATAATTTACATAATATGTTGTTTGTTGAGATTACTGGAACAATAGGAGGATGGCTGCATACGTGAGGAGCGCACTCGAAGATCACATGCCACGACTCAAGCCTTGTTTTCGGACACGCGGGGCGTCGCGCGGTGCATATAGCGTGGAGTCTCACGGCGTGTCGGACGATTTTTAACCGATTTCAAGAGGGAGGTTCTGTATTCGATCCGTATGTATGTATGTAAATTTGTATGGCCGCGAGTTTCTCAAAAACTACCGATCCGATTTGGATGTGGTTTTCGATATTCAAATGTATATTTTTCAGGGAAGGTTTTAGTATATAATTTTTGAAGATTACCGGATACGGTCGGAGACGCTCTCACTGCCAGCCGCCACAACTCATCTAAGTCAATTTGATATGATCATTTCAATTGCCGATGACAGTCTAACCCTCTTCTTCTTTTCTTCGTGGTCTAACCCCACTAAAATTATCAAGGTGAAGTATCTATGTTTTACTTCGAACACGTAACATTTTAATATAGATAGTTAACACGTAATATCTGTATTTATTAAAGGATAAAGTTTGTTCGTTTCGAAAAATCCAAACATGTTTTATACGAACATTTTATAAAATCCACGTTGGACGCTTTGCAAGGTATGACAACTGCGAGGAACTAGGACGAGCGACAACTCTCGAGGCCCTTCACTTACCCGCGTCACCGCGTTACCGCGTCTCGCCGGCACGCAACGCTTCAGCGCGCTCGTCTCCGACGTTTAACATTAATTTGCATACATTATGCATGGTAATGTGTCCGATCGTGTGATATCAGTGCTATTGATGCCATCACTGTCTATCAAGCACAAGTAAACACGCAAGAAGCATGCTGCACTCGTGCGTTCTTCTCGACTCTTCTGCCATCTAATGTAAGGCAGGATGCCTTAGGTTGCGACTGAATGAGGCTTTAAGAGATGCAATGGTCGAGCAGTGGGGGCTGTTTTGTTACCTACTTTAATTTAGTGATCCCGAGATGGACGGGTGGTTGGCCTCCCGCTGTCAAAGATGTCAAGGGCGTTTTTTGGTTGGGTTTTCTTAGTGCAACAGTATACTTCGAGGCCATCTTGTATGCGCCGAATAGGACTTTTACTCATAGTTTTTTGATAAATTTCCTGCCTTTATCTCACTTCAATGTATGGACGTACCAGTTTACGTTAGTGAAAAACAGTCAGTAAGAATTTCTTGTTTTAAACCATACATTTATTACTTATTATATATGTACAAACGATGGGATACTCATTTACTGTGTCCTTTGACACATGCGAATCGTATTATCGCACTGGAGCCGACAGAGGGGAAATCACATACATACATCATCACAAATAACATCGGGAAGAAAACAAACAAGCGAATATGTAGTTGAATTATTTTTTGGTTAGCAGTCATTTTGAAGTCGGTTTATTTTTTGTTAAAAAGTTTTTATTTATTGCTTTTTTTTTAGTTATTTATAGAATAGTGTAAACAATACATCATAAATAGATATACGATTGCAGCATTCGCGAGTCATCTACTGTTAGTTATTGAAGAGTTCCATTGTGTATCTCCGAAGATCTTAATTAGATCTTCATAAATTGTATACTTAAACCTTCCCTGAAAACTATACATTTGAATATCGAAAACCACATCCAAATCGGATCAGTAGTTTTTGAGAAACTCGCGGCCATACAAATTTACATATATACATACATACATACACACGTGTCGAATACAGAACCTCCTTTTTGTTGAAGTCGGTTAATAAAAATGACCGGTGATTAGTTTGGGAATGAATTCTGTAGCGATAGGCTCGCCTCATCACATCATGGGACAGAGATGTTTGGAGAATCGTGTGTGCACTTTCTTTTAGATTACAAAGGACTGCGCTTGTTTAATGTTGTGCCGCGTGCGGTTTACCTGCACATTTATAACGAGCATTCGCTTGCGGTTTGAATGTTAATGTTACCAAGCAAATGAAGCAGGAAGATAAGGAAATAAACTTCGCGGACTTTACGCTCACAAACTATCTTAGCTTTCGTACAATAAATAGTACCTATTTCCTCGTGATCAAACATAAAAATATCGCTCCTTTGCTACGGTGACACATTCTTAACGATAAATAGGACTAGAGGCCTTTCAGCTCAGCCGCTATTATTTAAATTTCACAAACTTGCAAAATTCTTAATACGAAGTTGTATGCTTCACCATTAACAGATGCACTGCGAACTCGGATTGAATCTTTCTACTGTTGTTGTTATCAAAATATTGAATATGACCTCTTGTCTTGACCGTACATATCATTAACTAAACATATAACTAATTCAACAATTATAATATTTTCCCTATACATTTAAAACCTGTAGTATTGGTAATTACGAATTCTTACCGCCACGGAAAAGTTTTTATAGATGTAAGTTATTGATGTTGTATACATACATATTTTACGTATTAAGTGTTATGACTTATAAAATTTTGCGTGTTTCGTATTTCAAAACGTAGTGCTTAATATTCTTAACCCTGATTGATTTTTAAGCGACTTAAAAAGAGGAGGTGGTTCTAAATTCTAGTGCAGGTACCTATTTTTTACATTAGGATCCCGGAATTTATTGACAGACTAGCTGTCGCTCGTGGTTCTACCCGCGTGAAAGAGTTATTCCGGGATAAAAGTCCCGCTTAATATTTTCCTAGGATTAAAGTAGAAAAGTATCAAACAATCTCCATACCAATTTTATCAAAATCCGTTCAGTAGATTCGAAGATGTGCAGTAACAAACAGAAAAGCAGACAGACAGACAGAAAAGAATTTTAAAAACCGATGTTTTGTTTTCCATTACTCCTCTATAGTTCCATTAGGTACTCCTCCTTTCGTTTTGTATCACATTTCTTTAAATGTACACACATACCGGTTCATTATATATATAGACAAGCCCCGTGAACTTCGTATCGCTTCAGAATCAATGAATGTTGTGTTAGCATATTGGATTTTTATGTATCATCAAAATGAATTAACCTCAACAGATTAGGTATGTACAAAAATCTAAATTAATAACTCATATATTCATACACAGAGACAGAGAGGTGCAGAGACTATTGATGCTCAATAGTCTGCATCGACATGCCACGATAATGTCACATCTCTTTCACCTCTTCCACATCCATAGTTCTCATTATAAATATTGGATGATTATGGGCCTCCCCTCCATCCGTACCATCCACATTCGCTCCATAAAACCTTTCGTAACTCGTCTTTCAACCATCCTCCCCACGTGCCCAAATTGTCTCAGCATACTTCTTTTAATTTTAGCCACCAGGCGGCCCTCAGTCCCTTACATTAATGACAGCATTAATAATAGTAATATTATTTCAGTGTTGTAGGTCGAGTTTGTGAAGCAATACCGGCTATGGGAGCAATTTCAATCAGCCCAGAGGATGTTTTGGGAGCGATTCGTCCAGAACAAAATTGGATGTCCCCTGGGCCGGACGGTCTGCACAATATCTGGTTGAAATGATTTCCCAGTTCGCATGCTCGATTGGCAACACAATTCCAGGACGCGCTTGATGGAGGAACGCTTTCAACATTTATGACGACAGGTGTTACTCACCTACTCTTGAAGTCCGGATGTACCACCGACCACGGACCCAAAAAATTATAGACCCATTACTTGCTTCCCAACCATTTACAAACTCCTTACATCAATTTTACGATCTAAAATCACAAATAATTTTATAGTTAACTAGCTTTTGCCCACGGCTTCGCCCGCGTTAATATGTTTTTCCGGGCTAAAAGTACATAAAAACCTTCCCGTTGAATCACTCTACCCAACACATTTATTTGGATAAAGATTAATATTATGACGTTGATACAACTCTTAACAAATAATGCATTAATTCCGACCAAATTTGATTACCATAAAAACGGTTCTAGTGAGTTAATCTTAAAAGATAGACACATACTATCGTAGACATTTTTTTAGATCATTTCAAGAGGAATAATTCTTTCATACATATATTTTTGGTATCTTGAACCGTTTTCGCAGCGCACGCAATGAAAGCCCTCAAGGATGAATAATTTTCCCCGCTTTTTTCACATTTTTCTTTATTTCTTCGCTCCTAATTGTAGCATCGTGATGTTATATAGCCTATAGCCTTCCTCGATAAATGGTCTATTCAACACAAAAAGAATTTTTCAATTCGAACCAGTAGTTCCTGAGATTAGCGCGTTCAAACAAACAAACAAACTCTTCAGCTTTATGATATTGGTATAGATAATTTACTTTCTTCCGGCCAAACAGGACGCAAGATGGGGTCACGTGGTACAAAAGAACTCCATCTCATTGACATGACCATTTGCCAACAGGCTCGTCACAACCGAAAACTCTATCGGCTGCCTGGATGATGATTTGGTGGCCCATACTTGGCTCATGAGGGTGCTGAATTTGTATAAGATTGATGAAAATTTATGCACTTTTTTTGGGTCATGCATGGGACAGTGGACACCTTTTCTTAAGTATCCAAGTAGTATGGGTCCTTCTGATTGTGACGAGGCGATTTAAATAAAGCGGGGTATATTCCAGGGTGATAGCCTGAGTCCATTGTGGTTCTGCATGGTCCTGAATTCCCTCAGTACTCTGTTGTAGGATTCGGGGTTGGGATACCTTCTGCGGAGAGGGAGTGAGCGTGAGAGGGCAGAACCGCGGGCAAAATCTAGTGGATATATTTAGACTAGCTTTTGCCCGCGGCTCCGCCTGCGTTAAAAAGTTTTTCCGGGATAAAAGTCCCGCTTTACATTTTCCCGGGATAAAAAGTAGCCTATGTGTTAATACAGGACATATCTACCCGTGTGCCAAACTTCATCGAAATCCGTTCAGTAGTTTTTGCGTCCATTCAAACATCCATATATCCAGACTTCCATACACACTTACAAACTTTCGCGTTTATAATATTAATAGGATTTAAAATGCAGGGACATTTAAAGTTGCGGGGTTACCAGCCAGCGGCGCGTGTCTATAAATAGTGCGTCAAAGGCCGCGCTTTGCCCTACAGCACTTTTTGTTTTTGTGTGTATTTAGGTGGATTCGAAAATGGTTCAGATTCACAATTCGGTCCGGGAAAATGTATAGTTTGTATATAAAGTGACTTCTATACAATACAGGAAAAACTCTTTAATGCGGGTGAAGCTGTGGGAAAAAGCTAGTGTAATATAATGTAGATAATGATGATGTAGATGACTGACTCCATGGCGTAGTTGTATTACGGTACGACTGCAATGCTGAGGTCTTGGGTTCAATTCCCGGGTCGGGCATATTGATTTATTTTTTTTTATGTTTAGGAAACAAACAGAACAATATTACATATATAAGCTATATACAATAAGACAATCACAATCCAAAAAAGTTTCCACAGAAATATAACACTTAAAGAAGACAGCGGATACAAGACAAGGAATTAAAACAAATACTAAACACTAAAATACACTATACACAAAACCATTAACATTATACAAAATTTTATGGTAAAGAAAAAAAAAATGCAATACAATCGCTTAAGTACATTATAAATACACAATACAAATCTAAGACATTGATAACATATTATCTATAATAGCCTTTTTGACTGCTGTTACTGAATTATGAAAGAAGTCGATGTCAGAAAATCGTTCATTATTCATTGTGCATGTTCTTCGAAGAAACATATTAGAGCCATAATTAGTTCGCGCGGTAGGGGGCTCGAAAGAATTTTTTTTACGGTTACTGATACGAGGACATTTTAATGAGATTTGGCCCAAAAGATATGGAGAATCTATCTGGTAATTCAGAATTTTATATAAAAACAATTGATCTCTAAGTATCCTACGGTCTGATAACGACATTGAACTGTTCTTAGGTAATGGTAAGTAAGAGAGAGATGAGCGGTGAATTAAGTGTTTGTTAAATTTATTCAGTATCTTCTCCAATTGTTCTGAGTACACCTTATAATAATATTAGGTTTTTAAATTCAGTATCAGCCCGGAGTTTGGAATTAGTGCCCAATATGGCGATAGGCTCGTCTCCTATTACGTCATGGGAGGGAAAACGCACGGTGAAATGTGGGTGCACTAGTTGCGCCTCTGCCCAACCCTCGGGGATAAAAACCATGAGCATGTGTGATTAAGAAATCTCAAAAATAATTCAATGGCTATACTTTCTGATTGGTCCCATAGAATTATGATCAAAATTGGTTTTGTAGGTCGTATGTGTATGTGTGTGTTAAATCAAACTACCTGGAATAAGTACCTATGCCATTCAAGTAACAGATATTTCACTCTTTGCTTTTCTGTGACTTTTTAAGGTGTTTTATATTAGGTTCTGGTGGGTCTATTTCTTACTATAATAATAATAAGTCCGTAGGGGCGGCTTTGTGGCGAGCCGACGGTGAGTGGCGACACCGCGTACCCTGATTCTATGAGGGCTAAATGAGACCTCCTAACCCTTGGCTTGCCTTAACTGGCCGGCTAGAGGTGGAAATCGCAAGAGCTAAGAAGCCGAGCTCCAGGGTGGAAGTGTTCAATCTACGTAATAGCGAGGAAACCCGCTCCAGGATGCGCCAGCGACCCGCGATGATGAAATCGGTGCACACCTCTCGACACCTTTTAGCCACCCACACCGATGTTGCGTCCTTGACATACGCCACTTTTTGGGATGCCCATCTATTGGGGGGCAAGTTACCGTCTGCCTTGAATACAAATGATTGAGACATTTTATTTTGCAGGTATCCGTTGTCTCAATCAATAGCCCAGCAACCAGTCCAGAGATCCCATCCATAGACCCAGTATAATTCCCATCTTCTCTGCAACAGTCCTTACACCTTACGGAAGCTGTCTATGGCTGTATTTAGTCCTTAAGTACAGACAGAGTGAGTACCTGTAAGGTATACACATCCCAACTAGAGTAATGTGTCTTAAAGGGGCCTCTACGTTTTGGATCCATATCCCACGCAAGCCTTCTAAAAGGACCGGCCTACATGCGGTGATTTCCCAGTGAATAGTGACCAGTTGCATCTGATGGCAGTCAGAGCGGGCACCAGATACAGTGTCCACTGCAGGGAGATAATTAACTGTCGCCAGTCGACACAATCATGTCGGCCAGTTTGAATCAGACATACACAGGCTGATCCCTGAACGTGACACACTTGAGTCGGTCAATATGGGTTTGGGTCTTACAAGCTAGTTTACGGCGGTAGCTATTCGGGCGGATACAAAATAAATCCTACCAGCAAATGTTTTATATTACACGTACGTAATATTTTACAGAGATTTGGGTAACATTTTGTTTTTGTTCCTAGCTAAACTCTTGCTAGCCTGACGAGGGTCGGCTTATGCAAGAACACCGGTATTTTGGGTAAGTGCACAAGGCGCTCGCAACCCTTGAAATTTATGCGACCATGCTGAGGGCGACCCACTAACGGGTCACGAACCATGGCTCAGGACGGCCACTGAGAAAGGATGAGACATCATCGATTGGGTTTGGGTAACATATTTTACAATAAAATATCTCCCATGGTAGAGTTGTGAATCACTACAGAGTGCGCCGCGAGCCGCGTGGCTTATCGCAGGTCGGCGGCCAATACGCTCCGGAGAGTCGCGTCGCGCAGTCTGGCGGTGTGCTGGCAGCACGGAGCGAGGCACGCGCCCGCCACGTGCCGCCCGCGCCCTCTCTCGGCAGATAACAGCGCGGCGCGGCGTCACTGGCCCGCCGCGCCGTTGAACCTCTGCGTGCCGCGCCGAGATGCTCACAACGCTCCTGTTACAGGTTCCGATTCCATGTATCAGTTTGGAATTCTGTACATTAATTCGAGCTTTCGAAACAATTGGGAATTGAAATTAGGTTCTTGGAATTTAATTAAAAATATGACGTAGATTACTTACTTACTATCTATAAGTAAATTCAAAAACTGATTTATTTACTTATCTCTTTAGAAGTGTATATTATGACCTTGGATAAAGTGTGATAAATGTTTTTGCCCGCCATCTCAATCTCAGAGGAGATGCAATTTCTTGAGTCATATAGAATTAATTAGGGAGATAAGGAGTTTAAGAAAATCAAGCACTAGAATCAGTTCTTTTCAAAGTGGTGTTTTTCTGGTAGAAGATATTGTAACCTTGATACATTCATTTCCCTAAAACGGTGTGGCGCCTTGGGTGTTAGCGGTCGCTTCCCAGCCTGTGGGTGACCCAGCCAACCATTAGTTAACCTCCTTTCGACTAAGAAACAGAATAATATTACTTACTTACCTATAACTATGACTGCCTTAGTGTCGTAGTTGTATTAGGGTACGACTACAATATTGTCTCGGGGGAAATCCCCGGATCTGGCAAAGTGATATTAGTTTTGTCTATTCAGTATCAGTTTGGAGTCTGAAATATGTACCCGATATGGCGATAGGCTCGCCCCCTATCACATCATGGACAGGAATACATCTATCGAAAAGTGGGTGCACTATTTGCACCTCTGCCTTCGGCGATAAAAGGAACCTTACACAAGGACATCGCCAGCCGATGGTCCGGGGAGGAACAAGTTGATATTAAGAATGAGAAAAGTATGAATTGTAGGTAAACTCGAGAGCACATGAAGCTTTTCACTTGTAGTACGAACCTAACTTACTTACTTTTACTGGTGGTAGGAATCTCATATGTAAGAGTCCGTCTGGGTGGGTAACACTGCAACGTCTATATCTACCGCCATGCAGCAGTGTACATGCACTGTTGTGTTTCGGTTGAAGGACATTGTAGCCACTGTAACTACAAGACATAATGAGTCTTAACATCTTATGTCTCAGGATGACGAGCGCATTGGAATGCCACACAGTACTTTGTAACTCGAGGTGCTGGATGGTGTTTCTACTGTTAATGGTTGGTCATATCGCTTACCATCAGGCGAACGGCATGCTCGTCTCGTCATTCGAAGCCATATAAAAAAAATTGTACGAGCCTTACATCTATAGCGATTGTAAAAATAACGGTATAGAGTCTAACGTGTAAAGCTTTATGAGTTCTTGTCTGTACAATGAATAAAACTTATAAATAATTGGCCTTTGGCAACTTTTTTGACTCTCATGGGGGGAGGGGGGCAGCTGCAACTCCCTGCCCCCCCTTGGCGACGCCCTTCTATTTACCTTTATTTTTTTGTTATTGTCAGGTGCGAGTTCCCACTCTTCCGGTTCTAGATATGTCCTGTACTGTGGCGGAACTATTACTACTTGTCACATACAAGTATGTACATGCAATCTGTTTCCGTTTAGCGGCGCGGCGCGTGCCCTACCGCTAATCACTTGTTAGTTGTTAGTGTTTGTGCACGGGCCATGCGCATTGCGCGTGCGCCGGCGCCGCGTCCGGCAGTTCTGCGCCGACACACTAGCTCCAAGGCGACGACCATACACATGTGGGAAACATAATACAGAATACGAGGTTACCGAGCACCACTCACCACTCACCAGCGCAGCACTCACCACTGAGCACTTCCTGCACCACGCGCACCACAGGACCTGTATCCATGCAGGTGTGTGACCTGGTTCCACGTCCTATGTGAATGGTGTGTCATGAGTACCGACTACGGACTATGATGGTGTTTGCGGAAGACACGAACACTGGTCTCGGTGCGGTGATCGATCATCAAACCCACGGCCTCACGTTTCACAGCCGGCTCACAGGTCATTGTGCTGCGAGCTTATAAAATTCGTTACCAAATGATGCGGATTTGTTTATATCTGACTTACACCTTCAGAATACATCTGATGCCGCGCGCTCGTAATAAATGTGTATACTATAGGTAACTATAATCTTTGTGAGAATACAACGATCACGTTTCGCCTTGATTACACAACCATAAATTCATTTACCTATAGTCCATCGTAGACTAATAAATGAAGACTCAAAAAATTCGTTACTTATTCGGCATCCAAGCAATTTTACATATTCTGAATTACCACCGAAAAAAAACTAATACTGGGGCTTTGCTTGCGCAGCTTTGTCTACTGATTTTGTTTGGACATTTTTGGCATATGGTGACTTCTGCAGCGCGCCCGATTATGAGCAGACTTTCAAGCATTTAGCAGATTTTGTTTTTCCATCTCCTGCCTGATCTAATATTCGTTTGCTTTCACCCTGTTTTACTCGGTCGGCACTTATATAATGAATGCACAGGATTATCTAATATGCGTAATATTTGTGTTTTAAATAACAGTAGATTAGCGAGTCACTAAGTTAGCAGCATCAGCCTGTACTTAACAAGCTATCATTTTTCAATTGCAAGTGTCACGCAGATACGCCATAGATAAGCTATGGTTAAGTGGCGAGTGTACACTGTACAGTGTACGTACACGCACGCAGTACACCGTACACACCACCGAGTGCTTATAATATTACTACTTACTATACAATATGGTGTCGTCTCGTCATTCGATGCAATAAAAAAAAAACAGTCAACTAGCCTCAATATAAAGTTTATCTACCAGCCTCGAACAAATTTTTTAAATTTCAACCACAAGTGAGTATCTCAAAACTGTGGTGAAATATGAAAAAAATACACTAAAATAATCGTCAATAACTAAACTCTTACTTTAACTTCCTTGAAAGTAAATAACTTTGAGTATAAAAGCTTCAATACAATAAATATTAAGAACTAAATAATTTCTCATATGCATACATATCATTTACATAAATCGATCGATAAATGGTTTTTTTCCCGGAGTACATGCGCCCGCGTCCCGCATTTGCGGTGAAGATTCGGAAACAGATAACGGTTTTTTGCGTATATCAGGACGATGCAACACTACAAAATAGCTCGAGTTGTTGATTGTTATTCATCCTGCCCCTATAGCCGGTTGGGATGGTTATCCCCGGGCTCCCCTACTACCCGTTAACCTAGAATTATGAAATTTGGCAAGAGGCAAGGTCTCACAGAACATGTATAAATAAACAATCTGAAAATCGCAAATGTGTACTTAAAAAAAAGAAGCTGATTTATAAACTTTTTAAATTTGACAATTTTTGCCGACTTTTGAACTCATACACTTAGATACCTTCCTTTGTTCACAAGTTTGTTCGGAACCCTCGGTACGCAAGTCGCACTTGTCTGTTTTTTTTATAACTTCGTCTCATTATTGAGTGCCCAGAAATGACGATCGTCGAAGAACGCAACATCTATCGTAGGTTGGCACTATTGCATTCTATTTACTATGAGCTCCAACGATATTATTATATCGGTTGTCACATATGGCTACTTCAGCAGAAACATCAATTAGAAGCAACATCACACAGAACGTTTAATTACAAAGTACAACTGCGTGGAACTCCACTGCGCTCGTCACGCCGAAACATTACATGTTGCTTCATAATATTAAGTAATACCCCGTAGGTATCTACACAGACGGCCCCTCGCACACCAGAGACCTACCCCTAGTAAACCTAAGCAGCTCATTCGGAATTAGTGTAGTGCCATCGATATTATGATGCCATCAGCGTTATGGGTGTTCATAGGTGGTAGCCGCATATGACGTGACCCATTGTTTGCAGGTTGGCTATAAGAATAACAAGTTGCTGTTGATTGTGTTCTATCATGTGTCAGAGTGACGAAGTATGTCAAATTCGTGAGTAAATATCGTAAACAGAGGTAAATATTGTTATTCAGTTTGACAAAATGTAGCGGCATGTCAACGGAGAGTTGACAGTTAGATGTAAATATTATTGATGGAAATTGGCGCGTGACGAGCGCCGCGCGTGAGGCGAACTGCTTGCTAGAACTAATCGCAGCGTTGCGTGGTGGCGCAGGGCACAGCAGTGCGGCGGAGACGCCATCTAAACAAAAAATACGTATTTGTAGCATAACATACGCGAAACATCTTATATTATTAAATATTCTCAAATAGTTTTTAACGTGAAACGTCTTTAAAACAATGTACACCGAAACATAGTTACGGATATCAGGTCAAAAATAACAATAGGGTCCCTATCGTCTTACCTTAATTATATACAAAATTATTATTTTATTATTATTATTACAATTTTAAGTATTTTCTACCATATAATAGCAAAATTATGTCATTCCGCGGGCTTTTGGGCAAAACGGAAATGACGAGTGGATGTATACCGTGATGGTATCGTACGGACAGCGTCCACTCACCATTGCATTTTAAGTTCGATAGCCAAGTCAGTGTACTTGGCTAGTTTTTTTATATATATTGTTTGTTTTAAAATATCAGTCTTATAAATAAGAATACGGTGTTATTATATACTAGCTCTTGCCCGCGGCTCCGCCCGCATTAAAAAGTTTTTCCGGGATAAAAGTCCCGGTTTACATTTTCCCGGGATAAAAAGTAGCCTATGTGTTAATCCAGGACATGATCTACCCGTGTGCCAAATTTCATCAAAATCCGTTCAGTAGTTTTTGCGTGAAAGAGGAACAAACATCCTTACATCCATACAACCAAACATCCAAACATCCATACATTCTTACAAACTTTCGCCTTTATAATATTAGTAGGATTAGCTTATACCAGCTTTTGCTTGCGGCTTCGCCCTCGTGTTAGTTTTTCTGGGATAATGGTCTTGCTATATAATTTCTCGGGATAAAAAGGAGTCTATATACCTTCCCAAGGTCTTAAACTATCTATATCAAATTTCACAAGAATTCATTCGTTAGGTTTCAATCAATGGCGTTCGGAGTTCAGACAGATAAACGGACGCGATGAGGGAATTTGTTTTATATGTACCTTATGATAATGATGATGATGATAATCTATGATGCAGACCGCTTTTGGCAGGTCCATCTGGAAATCTTTGGGGGAGGCCTATGTTCAGCAGTGGACGTCATATGGCGATGGTCATGATGATGATAATATGTAATGATGTAAGGATTTTCTGGTCGCTGTTATGACCTTGAGTTTGCGTCGGGACCTGACGGGGCGGGATGGCAATGCATATAAAGATTTAATTTCAACAATATCTATTGTTAAAAATTTGTAAAAAAAATATAAAAATCAGCGCTCCAGCGCAAGTCAGGTGTGTCACGAGTGTAAAGTAACAGCCAATTGGTCTAGAATCACGAGGACCCTGGCTCAGTACCGCCGGTACTGAATTTCAGAAATGAAACGAAGATGCTGGAGGTACTTTGTCCGAAGGGGATTGTAATTTTATGATAGAAATTCCTAATCCTTAAAAGTTATACAATTTATAATATTGTTCTCTATAAAGGTGTGAGTTGCTTGCACGAATGCTTTTGAATATGTAGATTGAGAGAGAAAGGGACATGTGTAGATTTCAGCATACTCTTTAATTATAGGGTGTGCTCTCATCAACCAAATGAAGCCTGTCGGTGCGTGGTGCGTGCTAGCAGCTCGGCCCTTTTACTTTCTAATGTTTCACGTCACAAACACGATCCTAAGTAATACGGAACGATCTTTTCACTTGCGACCACTCGCCGACTTAAGTGGCTTGTTAGCTGGACAATTTATTGGTATCACCTGTTATACACTTTGTAAGAGAAGATGGGCCCTGGGCGTGCGGTGACGGAAGCAGTGCAGGCATGTCCCGGCCGCGCCGCGCAGTTATGCGTCGCTATCAGCAGCTCGGTGCTTTGTGTAGCGCACGTACCGCCCGTACCGCGCGCCGCACGTGCCGCACTGTCTGACACTCACTACAGGCGCCACGCGCGACCGGTTTCGTCAACAGACCAACGTTAATACTGTACAGTCACCAGCATTCAAAATATTGCACTTGTATCAGAAGTAATTAAAACTTCGCTGTGTTAGGTACAGCTACGACCCTGATGAGCACAGCGGGTTCCAGTTCTCGTGCCATCTCTTACTCTGGCTTTCATTGCATTGTTTGAATAATCATTTTGTCACAAATAGGAGGCTGCAATAGGAACCCATAATGATTTAATGGACCAACATGCAATGATAATGTGCAAATTTAATTAATACACAATGTGCATATTGTTCGAGAGTGAGTCCACGTGTAAAAAATGTACATGCATACATACATATACACTCACGCCTGTTATCCCCGAAGGGGTAGGCAGAGGCGCAACTAGTGCACCCACTTTTCGCCGTTATTCCGTCCCATAATGTGATAGGGAGCGAGCCTATCGCCATATCGGGCACAAATTCCAGACTCCGAGCTGATACTGAATAGAAAAACTCAATATCACTTTGCCCGACCCGGGAATCGAACCCGAGACCTCAGCATTGCAGTCGTACCATAGTACAACTACGCCACCGAGGCAGTCAAAAAATGTAAAAAATGTATGCTATCCAAAATCTAATGGAATAAGAATTTTCAAAATTGGCGCAACAGTTAGTAAGTTATAAAGCTTTAAATTTGGTGGAAGGAGTAGCTGTCGAATTCGCACTAGGCTGTGACGTCACCAAGCGCCGTCGGCCATAACGCTGCGTGCGTGCAAAAGAGATAGCGTGATATCCCCGCCACGCCCCAACTTTTACTCACAAAAACATTTCAAACTTGAATAACTGCTTTATTTTCCAATCCATAAAAAAGCCAAAATTTATAACCTCCCAGCACCTACTCAATGTGACAGGTCCATATCGACGGCTCCGTAGAACAAAGTCGTATATGCAAAATGTTAGCTTTTCAGTAGAGCGCTTTGAAAGTCGTTAGTTTGTATTCATGTGCGAATTAGTGCTATTTTCACACATTAAGTTCAAAGTTGTTACTGAACCCTATAGAATATAATGTTTTGTTCACTATAACTTGTGATTTTCACAGTTAACTTAGTCTTTCAAAGCGCTCTACTGAAAAGCTTCATTTTGCATATACGACTTTGTTCTACGGAGCCGTCGATATACACATTGAGTTATATAATATAATGCTGTGGATCGCTCACTCTGGTAATTTTCACACCCATAATGACGTGTTAGTGTGTTAACGCGCCGTGATCTATGTTATTGGATATAATGTGGTGCGCACACGTAACTCCTAGGTATGTAACTATGCCTAGCAGCCGGACCCGGGGCGGGGACAGACCGTAGTAAAGCTCTTATCTAAGTGTGAAAATCAACGCCTCCGCAGATACAGTAGGCACTTGTCCATCATTTGCAATCAGCGCAAAATTTTGTTTTAGTTCTTCTAAGTTAAAGATTTCACGACTTGTCTTGCTACAAGCAGCAGTGCTGCAGTAAAACCTTGTTCAACGCTGCACCAGCTCTAGCAGCAGTGACAATATCACGTCCTAACATTAGCTAAACTACAAGAGTTCGCGGGAGTCGTAGGGCGCTGAGTGCGGGTTATGATGTTCGATGGCGGAACCTAGCTTGGTTTAATTAAACGGAAACGGGAGGCACGCTGCGAGTCGTGCTGTGACGATCGACCTGACGCTACCGACGTCGGCAACGAAACAACCGCCGCGCCTTGCTGTCGCCAGTCACCACATTAGCCTATAGCCTATTATTATATTGATGCCGCTGTCTGATACACATATTATACCAGCTGTGGGTACTCTTCAAAGTAATATAATGTTATACAGCAGGATATAGTTCTGATACTAATTTACACTTACTTGCAAAATCCTCGCCCAGATACCTACTTTTCTTGCATCTTGGACATTAGAGACTACGAATTCGTATAACTTACATAAAACGCAGATATAGAATAGAAACTGCTGATGATACAGACATTAAAACCGCGGCATCATTTTGCACCGCCATCAGTACGTCTTTGAAGTTACCGAAACGTTATAAACTTTGTGAAAATATTTGCATGTTAGTATGTTTGTTACAAGTTAACGCAGGACAGCAGAACGAATTTGGATGTTTGATATACAAATTCAAATGATGTATTAATTAATTAGGCCCCTATACTCCTTCCAACCATCTATTTATTTAACTTTTGATAGTTTGGTTTCTAATCAATTGGGGATGTACTGATGCGTTACCGATTCATTCCTTGTCAATAATTATAAAATACCATAGGCGTGCATATGTCAAAAGTTAAATAAATGAGTGGACGGACTATAAGAGCAATTATTACTAAACTAAATATAGGTACACGTTATTATTTTACATTGTTTTCTATCAACTATAAAATTCTACCAGAAAAATAAAAGCTGTTTATTTGTGACAAATTTAAAACTATAAAAATTTAAACAATACAAAAATTTAAACTAGAGTTGTCACAAAACGACTCCAGCTCATCATATGCTGCCGATAAAGCCCGCGCTGATCTACCGTTGGGCCAGTTGGTGATGTCACGGTGCCAAGACTGACGTTGTGGCGCCGTGGTATCTATTTGTTTTTTAATTTATGTAATTTTTTTACTGCCACTAATAAGGTTAATTATCGCAGAGTGACAATTGCAAAGGCGTTGCCAGTTAACCCTAAAATAATAAAATACCTTTATGTACCCAGCCTTATTAATTATTTTGGCAACACTTGAGCTGTAAATTTTATTTATTTATTTAACACAAAACAGGTTACAACCATGAATACAATAATTATTGATCACAAAATATGCTTGCTTCTAATCGTAACCCAAAACTTGTGTATAAAGAAAAGTTAAATAAAGCAAAATTGGTTCACATTGAAAATAAAGTATGTCCAATCAATAAAGATCTAATCTAAGAGTATCTCTAATTAGTCCGGAAAAATAAACAGAAAGCCATAAAGTATAAATATTAAATTCAAACAAAATTCAGGACTTTTGTAGCGAGAAAGGCTTTTTACGCCGGCGAATCTGCGAGCGACACGTAGTTAGCTATAACTTATACAGTTCTTAAGCATTGTGACTAAGAGTTCGAAATAATTTGCAGTATATTATGTTTCGAGCGATATCCGGGTGACCGCCGCGCGGCGCCGCTCCGCTGTCCCGCTGTTTATGGTCTATTGTTCGGCGCCCAATAAGTACCTCCTATACCTCCCTCCTCCTCCTCCTTCCTCTTCAGCCCGACACTAGGTAATCTATCAAACTAAACATCCACAAACAAGTTGTTTATGTTCTATTACCAGAGCTGAGGGCGCGTTACTCTATCGGCGCGGCGTGTGGTATGTTTTAGTGTCGTGCAGCGCAGTTGTATTATATTATTTAGTTTTTCTCTGACTGCCAAATACTGTAGAGAGGAGAGACTACCATGTAGGTTCTGAATTCTGGGCTGCCCAGACCTGAATTATACAAATTGCAGGAGAATCGGTGTTCCTAACGTATGCGGAGAGTTGCCTTCGACTCCTAATGGTGTTTTACGTTGTTGAAGGAGCAAGGTCTATGTTAAGTGAGTTCACGCCTAATGTGAGACTGTCGCGACGCGACGCAGAGCAATACACACACACACATACCGGGCGACCTTGTCTGATATCAGATGCGCAGGCGGCGCGGTTCGTGGAACAGTTTGTCTCTCCCTCAACTAGTCCCACTGACGCATGATGTGCCCCAGTGTCATGCAGTGTCAGGTGAGATGAACCGCCCCCGAACAACATGAAATGTAGTTTATATCAAGTACTAGCTGACCAGGTGAACTTCGTAGTGCCATTTTTTTTCTAGTCGCGGACTAAGGAAATGTAGCACTGACGATAAGGTCGAATCAGTTGGATTATCAATTATAGGGTAGTTTGCTATGTTTGATTTTGTAGAAGAAATTCATCTGTGAAATCAACATCCAAAGTGGTTGAAAAATAAAGCAGTTATTCATATTTGATATATTGTTGTGAGCAAAAGTGGGGATGTCGAGGGAATATCGCGTTATCTATTTCGCACGCAGGCAGCGTTATGGCCGGCGACTCTCGTTGACGTCACAGTGTAATATTACTGTTATGTACTGACAACTACCCGTTCCATCGAATTTCAAAGCTTTGTAACTTACTAATTATTATCTGGGCGTGGCCTTAGTTACAAAAGAGTCCAATTTCGGAATTGAAAAAGCGGCCACCATTTTTAATTTCGTTTTTTTTTTTTCAATAGGGAAGATGCAAATATAATATTTATCAATATTTTGTATTTAACTAAAATGTTATAAAAACATAATAGAAGGGCCACTACAACGTTTTTATTTTATATAACATCGATTTTTAACAATAATTACGAATTGAAAGTAACGTGAAAAGGAACGTGTTTTAAAAAAACAGATAATCGTCTTGTGACGTCACACATGCAAATTGTCTCTCTTCCTAGCTTGGAATCACTTTTTTCTTAATTTTGGGTCAAAAGGTCTAGTTAAAAATATTTTATTGGGAAACTTCGTTGAAACCGATGGACGCAGTGGCATAAAACATGAATCAATACGGCGTTTTCTCGAAACATTGGTGGCATCGTTGTGACTACCTGATGTTGATGGATTGTTTATTTGTACTTATTTATTCAAACAATATCTCGAAAGTCAAAACTTAGGCATCAAACGTATCAAATAATGCCAGTGACGAGCAAATATGCCTAATGCCAGTGAACGACAGCTTGCAGGTGTGACTTCACTGGGCGTGTAGCTCCGTTTGCGCGCGAAAATGTTTACTGTCAGTTTGAAATCGCAATTTTTGATAATAAATAATAGTATTTTAATTTTTTTAATATACTTGTGATCTATTCTACATGAAATTCATTTAAATGAAAGCAAAATAATAATATTGTATCTTCCCTATTATAACATTGGATCTGCCCTTTAAGCCATTAATTTATCCAAAGCACATAATAAATCTAAAACATTTGAATATCACTGTTATGATGTTTTCTGTTTATGACAGTTGTGTATTTAAATATCATCGTAATATTGTAATATCTGCCAACCTAATATAACTATATAGTTATTTCATATATATTTTTTTACATAAGTTAATTTACTGTAACATAAAACGTTACTTGTCGCTTACAGAGACTATCCCGCCGTCACACTCGCCACTGCAATTCCTGTAAGCCAGGATCAGCAGTGGCACGCATTTTATGACACCGAGCGGTGAAGCTCGGCGAGTTTCAGGGAACACTAATATGTTTGGAACCCGCAACGAAATTAATCAAAAGAAAGATAGGGAGGAGTTGGAAATATTAATTGTCCACTTGCCTCCATTGCAAAGCGGCAGACAAAAATAATGAACTAAGAAGGTATTTTAACCTAAAGTTTAGAGACGTTTACAACTAGAAAAGCCAGTTGTAAAGCACCACGGATAAAAATTCAATGAAAGGGTCCTATCATATGAGCTGTCAAATTTGATTCCAATAATATGTAGTTATGGCAAAAACGCCGGAAAGCACGGAAATTCCGTCTAGTCTCTACAAGGTCCATGTAGTATACAACCCCAGATGTTACTTGCATACTATCCAGCATGATGTTGCGTTCATCATGCCTAAGACCACACTCCCAAAGTACTTGATGTGCAGACTGTTCATACACGTAACCAGGTGAAGCATGGGTACACAGGAGAGTCAACCAACCTATATGCAAATAGTTTGCACTTAAAATTACCGTGACCGGTAAGAAATTGCGATACACAATGATCTATTTCTAGCCAAGTTTTATTTAGGCGATCGCGAACGCATGGAAAGTATTTATATAAATGACGCCCTTTCGAGGATACGTCCCATCTATATTGCCATTCGTTTAAAAGCTCATTGTGTATTGTATGTGCTCACGCGACGTCAGAAACCGTTTGTCCATATCCACTCTGGTGGAGTAATACATAGCGGCACGACGCTGTACCTCCAAATCGACTGGGAGTACGCCTGCAAGGACAGGCAAAGCTTCCGTACTAACAGTTCTATACGCCTTACACAAGAATATCAACGCCAGACGTTGACTCTGGAGCAGTTTTCTGCGCACAGCACCGATAATAGCCCTATCGGCCCATACAGGTGATCCGTATGTAATACATGCTAAGCAAGTCGCTCCATAAATAACTTTGAGTGTAATGAAAGATAGTCCCCACGTAGAAGTCGATATCCTTGTCAAAGCGCAAAAGTTCCTTTTTGATTTTTCTCCAACAATTCTTATGTGTTCTACGAGAGAAAAATTTCTCTCTAAGATTAACCCTAAATAACAAACCAATTCTTTTCTCTTGACAGTGATATTATGAAATTTAATTCGTGGCGGTGATTTTAATATTCTTTTTAAAACAGTTGGAACGTTTTCTGCGGTGCAAAGGTAAGGCGGTTTCTTACACCCCATTCAGATATCAATTGTAACGATGTCTCCGCTAAACTTTCTAGCCCCGATCTACTATTTGACTCTATGGGTAATAGTCCGTCATCCGCATATCCGGCCAAAGTGCACTCCACAGGTAACGGAATCGAAAGAAAATCATCAAAGCCCAAATTCCATAAATAAGGACCTACAACCGAACCTTGTGGACATCCCATCATCAGCGGCTTCGACACGGCGTGGTGGCCAAGTTTCAGTCTGGTTGTTCCGTACGAGAAGTATGTGTAAATAAGGGAATATATATTCCTATAGCAACCTCGTATTTTTAACTTGAGAAGTATCATAGGCCACCAAGCATTATCGAAGGCACCAGAGATGTCTAGGAAGATACCGAGTACATATTTATATTCCGAAGTACTCACCGTTCTTCTAACCGATATAGTCGCGTCAGTAGTCGATCTACCTATTGTAAAACCGAATAGATTTTTGTGGAAAACTGATCCGCCTGGTAACAGACGAGGGACGATAAGACGTTCTAAAAGTTTACCTAGAGACGGTAACAGCGTTATAGGTCTATATGACTTGGGGTCCTCGGGAGACTTATCGCCACTTTTAGGTATTATTCGAATGAAACCGGAACGCGATATTCGCGGAAATATACCTTCAGCCATACATCGGTTAAAGACTGTCAGTAACGCCTCACCGGCTGATTTACACGCTTCTTTAATCATCTTGTTGGATACTTTATCCTCACCGGAGGCTTTGTTTAGCGGTAAAGATCTAACGTTGCTAATAAATTCATCAAACGTTACGAGGTTTGAGGCAGGAGAGTTTGGCATTTCCGCGGCCCACATTCTAAGTTGATTATGATACTCGCTGTCGTTAACAGTGTCATCGGGTATTAAAGAATTTAATGGAGCTTCCGTTGTCTCCTCAATACCAGTCGTATAGCTATTATTAATTTTAATGTTATCAATGTAAGCCAGATGAATTGACTTATTTGCTTTAAACTCATGATAGAAAGGAGACCATGGGCCCTCTTTATCCAAACGCGCGGCAATTTTACGCAATAAATTATCTTTTGATTGTTGTACTGCTGCTTTATAATGTGACCTGGCAATTTTAAGTGCATTAAAAGCAGATGTAAATACTTTACTAGTGTCACGACGCTTTTTAAGCTTATTAAATCCCCTACGCGCCCTGCGAATATTTCGCCGTAGATGGACTAGATAAACATTCCACTTATCCCATCTACGAGTGTTAGTGATGGAACCTCGGCCGATAGCAACATCCGCACAGTAGGTGAAAGTGTCCGACATAATTTCGGCACACGTTTTAGGTGAGAGATCATTGCGAGTGAAGTCCGTGGCATTTTTAGCAAAAAAAGAGCTGAAAAAGGCCCAGTTTGCCCCTTTAGTTTTATATCTAAAATCAAAGTTGTTTATGTATACCTTGCGTCTATCTAGGCATGAATTCGTACACAACCAGGCGATGGTCACTACATGACGCATCCGGTAGGACGCGCCATCTATCAAGTCGAACGTCTCAACTAGTAAGTGTGACGTCAATAGAAGTCTCGCCCGTAGGACTGCAGTACGTTGGTGGTGCTTCGGGGGTATTGTGGATAATAAGATTCATCTCTGCAATGAAATCTTGGACAGCGCAACGCCGATCGGTATCGGTGGAACGATATTTGCCATACCAGAGAGTAGATGACGCGTTAACGTCAGCGCCTATAATGACTTTACGGCCTGCAAGCGACTGTAAGACATGGCGGAGATGGTGAATGTGTGGTCCTACGGGGTCTGAGTATTAGAAATAACTGCTCACAACATAAACCTTACAGCTCAGATTTGAAACCTCCGCGACTGCACAGTGTGACGTCATAAGATTACGCACTGAGGTAATAGTAAAAGGAGACGGAAAACAGTGGGCCCAAAATGTAATAAGATCAAATATGATCTAAAAAATCAGGCATATTTTTTTATATTAGAAAATGAAAAATCCCCTCAATCGTCAATCTGGAAGCGGAGAAATATGAGAAAGAATGTTTTTGTCAAATTATCGATTTTGAGTTATCGATTGCACAATAACAAAAATAAAACTTTTTCACTAGGTAATTAACTCAAAGTAATTAAATGTACTGTATATACGTATATGCAACATAGTGTATTTAATTACAGTCATATTAATAAATAAAATACCAATAAGTTACTGAAAAACCAATATTATGATTATCGATTTCATATCGATTAATATTAATCTTTAAATATTTTTAGTCTATCACTGGTACTGTTTTTGCTAGTTTTGTCACCAGTGTTGCCAACTTAGTGGATTTCCCTCTAAAACTTGTCGTTATTTTAGTGGATTAGTTTTTTAGTCAGTGGGAGGAAAAGGAAAATCCACTAAAACATTTTACTCGTTTTGATATATAGTATAGGTAAAATAGCATGAAACACTATTGCAAAACTTTTTGTTTTGCAATAGTGTTTCTTACTCGCCAGAAGAAATCTGTGCACAAAAAAAGCTCACAGGAAATTCAGTTATAGTAGATTTGTGGTGGATTAATAGAAGATCTTACTTTTAGTGGTTTCTCGTAGTTTGAACTTTGAAGTAATTTTTAGCGGGTTCGATAAAAGAAATGTTGGCAATATTTTTTGTCACTTGTAATTACTAATTTGTAAACAGATGGTGTCATCCTCTTAACTCCATGAAATGATCATTGCTTAACTCTTTGGCTCTCTTGTTTCGTGTTTTCCGATGTGTTCTGAGTGTTTTCATGATTATTCTTCGTAAACAACAATCACTGCATTGTTTTTACGGTTTCTGAGCCTGCCTACCTTGGCAAGGGTCGCACCCTTGCCTTCACTCTGGACACCGAAGATTGCTCACACGTTTGACTTGGAATATTTTTTTTGGGATTTTATCGCTGGCTTGTGTATTGGATATTGTTGAGAATGTGGATCGCTGCAGTACACTAGGCAGACGAGTCTTACACGACGAAACGATTCTGTCAGTGATTCGGCAATGGCTTGCACGTCAGTCTGTAAGTATAACCTCATCTAACCAGCTACCATCATGTTAATATATGTATATTATATGAATAGAAAAACTCAAATATCACTTTGCCGGACCTGGCATAATATACATAATTATATTTAAGTCATATGGAGATTGTTTATATTTAAAACAAAGAATATTTACTTATAAAATAATGTTACAATGCCTTAATTCCTCATAGTTAATAAGGTTTTGTTGATGTAGCTAATGCTTAAAATGTTCAATTTTTAGGTAAGCAGTAGTGACTATATTTGTCAAGCATGCTAGGACTTGGCTCAAAGCCCACATGTTGATGAACAAAGGAGTTTACTTGATCACTGTAAGGTTTGTCTCCGCTGTGGGTGCTCTCTTGCATAACAAACCAGTCACCTACTTTATAGCAACTCAATCCATGAATCAAGTATATATAATGTTATACAAGAGTGACTTATTGCTTGAACTGTAAGTGATATCAATTAACACAAATATACTTATTTAAATTCATACTTAGAACTGTCCCATAACATTTTGTGTGTTTGTTTACTGCTACCCAATCAAATTGAAAGTAGCTGACTCACATTAAGTCAAAATATTTTTTCAATAGCGACTACATAATGTATCATTGTTTACATTTTTGCTCCGTTAACATCTGTCATTTATTTGTTAATACTTTTGTGGAGTGAGAATGCAGAAGGATAAAAGCAGTATTTTAGCATTCTGAACCAAAATCAAAATACAAACAGCTTCCAATACATAATTGATGGGTAATTTACAACAATTTAATTTTATCAATAAATTCCAATCTTGATTATGTATGTATGTTGCAGATACAAGCATCAAGTCACATATGCCATACCTGTTGGGTGGCTGCAGACAGAGCTACTATCCGTATGAACCAGACAACCCTCAAGAAATACAACCACAAGCACAGGATCTTCCTACGATATCACAGGATGAAGAAATTAGAAGCAATCAACCGGAACTTACTATTGTTTTGCCAGAATATGAGCGCTATTAAAACTGAAAGAAGATGCTTCATCAAAGGATGTCAGGGAACAGAAAGATACAGAGTTCCACTTGAAACCAGAAAAATGTTACTTAATATACTTAATCAATATAAATATAACATCCCTGAAAATAACCATCGGATCAACACTCAACATTTAGTTATTGAAGCTGGGGTATTTTTGACAGTTTAAGATCCAATTATATGATGCTTTAGCTGGACTAGGTATCAAGATAACATTGTTTCACCTGCACAGTTCCTAGACGACATTTTAATTATAATAGAAGATGAATAAAATATTGTAATAAAATGTTTTGTTTTTTTTTCATGTAGACATCCTTTCCATAACTCCATACCTGTTACCTATCTAGAAAAGTCATTGATGTTCATTCACATGACTTCAAACATTCTCCACTAAATATATTAATACACATTAGTGTTTAAAGAGCATTTTTTGCACTTCAGGAATCAGCTGTTAGTTAAAGTAAGGTTATGTTACAAACATAACCTTATTTTTACTAAAACTCTAATAACTCTGTTCTCAGATTGTAAAAACATACAGAATTTTCACTGAGGGATTGATAAGTCTGGATCTATTAATCCACACCATTTTCATCTCGTTACATTCTGGGCCCAAGACTGTATGGAATCGTTTCAGTCTCCTTCTATATAAATGCCAGCTCGTGAGTTACTATCAAACTGTACGACCCAGCTACGAAGTTGAGCGTCGTACTTGTCGCTTAGTAGGCCAACGCTAAAACTTTCCGCATAAAACCTTAGGAAATAATTAGGAGAGGCTGAAAACCAGCGCTAATCGGAACAACTGTCCCGGTCAGCACAAGCTGAGCCGCCTCCTTTTGCCTTTATTATAGTTTAAGTATAAAAATACCTATGTTATTTTTAGTGTTTTAAGGCAATAAACTGATTTATTATTATTATTATATATAGTTATGATAATGATGCTTTTCCTTCACCGTTAAAGCGAGGGGTAATTCACAAAAAAAATACACAGATAACTTTGAAAAAAGGCAGAGGTGTGTGCCCTTGGGTTTTGAATCAGCGGACATTCGTCTCGGCAGACCGTACCACTCCCGACGCCGCTTGTGTGTTTTCGAGAAGTTTCATGTATCTCATGTAATAATCGGTTATTAACTTGTGCATCGCGAAAATAAATGTAGTAAAAAGTTTTAGAATAGATTTCAAGGTCATTGAACTAACAATTTATTGTCTGAAGACTAGCATAATTGTAATTGCTCTGTACTTGTAATAACATCACTTGAGAATATAGGTACCTCACACTTATTGTTTTCAATTACAATGAAAGCAACACATCATTTTTTAAGTTAATATAATTTAATTTAATAACAGTTTTTTTTTCGTTAGTGGCCTTTTTTTTCTATCGCAGGGAAAAACGAGTTATCGCTACCACCACTGGAGGGTAAGTGGAATGGTTATGTTGGTTTCACACAGTCTTACGGTTCCATGTCGACGCTCGGGAGTATAGCTTCATCCGAGCGAGCATTGGACCGAGTCCCTAACACTATGTACAACCTACACCGGCATACCAACCAAAACCCGCGGTGGCCTTCTTCGGCGCCTACGGGACGGTCCCGGGGTATCTTGTTGCACAGAGATAGCTGCACGGAACCGCCTCTGCGCGATGCCGCATTGCGGCCCCTCTCTAAATGAGGAGGCTGAGAAGCCTTCAAACTCAAAAGCACGCTTTGCGTCTACGACTGCAGGAGACCGACCACCCGCATTGTCGTCCACCTCGTGGTCGCTTACATTGGAGTAGTTGAGCGAGCAGACCCCCACTGCTCGCCCCGCGACTCTCGCTTATCCCATTTAGTCGCCTCTTACGACAGGCAGGGGATACCGTGGTGAAATTCTTTGATGAGATGCCCCGAGACCACAGAGGACGAGGCGCCGGTCAGTCGTCCACCCGACGCCTCCTTCGTCTCCTCTGGCTGCGGGTGGGATCGCTCTGCTCACGATCCCGCTCGGCG
Organism: Lapara coniferarum; assembly: GCA_949316025.1. NCBI lineage: Eukaryota > Metazoa > Arthropoda > Insecta > Lepidoptera > Sphingidae > Lapara > Lapara coniferarum. Next base: position 41,100,050 of record OX438920.1, read on the forward strand.
CTCTCCTTCCGCGAGATGACGCACTTGCAGAAGGAGGCCATAGCTCGCCATGACCTACAGCCGCCGACCATGGCGGACACCACGGCCGGTAGCGAGAGGTGTCCTCCGACGACTGCTCTAAGAGCGCTGCGTTGTAGGTTCCAGGCTGGGCACTCCTCGAGAGTGTGTTGGACCGTATCCTCGGCGGAACTGCGGTCTTGTGGAGTGTTGGAGTTTCAAGAACTCGTTCTTACGGCAGATGGCCAGAGTGATTTCATCCTTTGGATCGGTTAATACGGAACGCGGCCGTCTCTATTTGGCGCGGTCGAATGGAGTATATATCTTAGACTAACATAGACAGAGCATAAGCCGCAGAAAACCTGTCACAAAAAGTCTACCAAAATTGGTAGACTTGCTCGTTACGCACGCCAGTATCAATTCAATCACTGGACCGTTACGACCTCACAAAATTAATAAAAATATGCGGGTTTAACTATAAAATTGTGTCGCAATTAAGTAGGAAAGTATCATAGTAACACCATAATCACTGTCCACCGATAAGTTTTGTTGTTTAACCACTATTTTAAGAGTAAACATGATATTATTATTTCATAGATTCGAGGCGGCTCGGACACCCCGGTGTTGCCAGTTTATTACTAGGGAAATTTACTGGAATGTTGGAAGATTATACATTTAGTTATTCGTGTTAATTTTCAATGCTCTGCAAACATCGTAAAATCATTTAATTCACGTATAGTTATCGTAAAATATTACCCTAGTGAATAATATTTGTAGGGTATCTGAGTATGTAATAAGAGATTTTATTGAACAAGACCGCATAGTTACATCTTCCTCTAGTTACAAAGTCTCAAAATAAATAAGTCAGATTGTCGGTCATACCATTTTAAGTAATACCACTCACTGTAGTCAACAACATCAAATAAGTTTGTTGAAAGTTAAAAAAATCGGTGCGTGTACGTATGTATGCGCGTGAGAAGTTATACTTCTTTGGCATCATTAAAAGATATTTTTTGATTGCCTGCAAATAATTAATTACAATAAAATGATAAAAGCTCTGGAAAAAGATAGTCAACACAGTCAATAAAGCTCAGTTTAAATTTGAAATATTAAATAGATATATATAATTATTAAAAATATAATTCAGAGAATAATAAATATGTATGACGTAATTTGTAATAAATATTATTAGATTCTTAATTTAAAAAAAAATGTTTTCATAGAGAGTTCACCTAGTTCCCCTCGTTCACTCCATTAGTAGTTCTGGAGTCTGGGTCTCTGTAATATTGCTAAGCAGTGCCGGATTAAGCAAGCGCGGGGCCCGTAGCAAATTCTTTCAAAGGGCCCTTGATCTGCTATGGGTTCTTAAGTATAAAGTGGTAAAGATACAATTCAATACTCAATACGTTTATTTGCTATCTATAGGTTACAATTTTGTGGGTATATAATAGTGTAGTAAATTACTATAGGCGCTGTTAGGCTCTGACAAGTACAAAAAACCTGAGATGAGATTTCCTGGCAATCCTACTAATATCCTACTAATATTATAAAGGCGAAAGTTTGTAAGAATGTCTGGATGTATGGATGTTTGTTCCTCTTTCACACAAAAACTACTGAACGGATTTTGATGAAATTTGGCACACGGGTAGATCATGTCCTGGATTAACACATAGGCTACTTTTTATCCCGGGAAAACATAAAGCGGGACTTTTATCCCGGAAAAACTTTTCAACGCGGGCGGAGCCGCGGGCAAAAGCTAGTTTAGAGTAATTTTGATAGGATACTAACAATTGAAAACAGATTCAGACACAAAATATATTTTTCAATACATATTTCAAAGTTTATATTTAATACAAAGTATATTATATTTTTAGGAATAGCTAATGTTATATTTAATCAATGGTATACTTTAAATAATGTTTATATTTTATACTAGCTTTTGCCCGCGGCTCCGCCCGCGTTATAAAGTTTTTTCGGGATAAAAATTCCCGCTTTATGTTTTCCCGGGATAAAAAGTAGCCTATGTGTTAATCCAAGACATGATCTATCTGTGTGCCAAATTTCATCAAAATCCGTTCAGTAGTTTTTGCGTGAAAGAGGAACAAACATCCATACATCCAAACATCCATACATACATTCTTACAAACTTTCGCCTTTATAATATTAGTAGGATTAGTAGGATTTGTTCATCTGTTTCCTTATAATTTTTTAAATTTATACAAAGTAACTTTTCTACATTTCAGGTGGGCAAATTTAGAAATATACTATTCGTATCAATTTATCTTAGCAAATCATATCCTATATTCATCAAAGCGAGATAATTCAGACGTTTTTGAGTCATAGTGTTCCATAACTCATTTTTTATGCGCTTTAATGTCCAAAATGAACGTTCGCCACTGCAGTTAGTGATCATGAGAATCTCTCTTGAAGTAATAAAATAATTTTTTAGTCATAACTTCTATAAACCAATCTATACTAATATAAAAAGGAAAGATTTGTATTTTTGTATGTTTGACATGGATAAACTCAAAAAGTACGGGACCGATTCCAAAAATTCTTTCACCATTAGAATTCTTGCGAGTTGTTACGGCCAAACCAATAAACCAATTTCGATGAAATTTGTAAGGGATATAGTTTAAGACCCTGGGATAAACCTAAGCTACTTCTTATCCCGGGAAAAAATAAACCGGGATTTTAATCCCGGAAAATATTTTCTTGCCCGTGGAACCGCCAACAAGTAAGTATGGAGATAGTTTGAGACCCAGGGAAGGACACAAGCTACTGCTTATCCCGGAAAAATATAAACCGGAACTTTTATCCCGGTTTTATTCTCGCGAGTGGGGCGGCCAAACCACTCAACCGATTTCTATGAAATGTGATAGGGAGATAGTTTGAAAACCTTGGGGAGAACCAAGGCTAATTCTGATCCCGGGAAAAAATAAACCGGGATTTTATCCCGGAAAATATTCTTGCGTGTGGTACCGCAAACAAATAAGTATGGAAATATTTTGAGATCGAGGGAAAGATATAACTACTTGTATCCCGGAAAAACATAAACCGGGAATTTTAACCCGGATTTTTTCTCTCGTGAGTGGAGCCGTCACGCCCAAGCCACTGAACCGATTTCGATGAAATTTGGAAGGGTCATAGTTTAAGACCCTGGTAAGGATGTAGGATATTTCTTATCCCGGGAAAAAATAAACCAGGACTTTAATCCAGGCAACTATTTTCTTGCGGATGGAACCGCAAAGAAATAAGTATGGAGATAGTTTGAGACCCAGGGTAGGACACAGGGAACTGCCCATCCCGGAAAAATGTAAACCGGATATTTTTTCCCGATTTTTTTTCTCACGAGTGGAACGGCCAAACCTCTCCACCGATTTCAACTAAATTTAGCAGGTATATAGTTCAAAACCCTGGAAAGGACCTACGCTACTTCTGATTCCGGGAAAATATAAACCGGGATTTTATCCTGGAAAATATTTTCTTGCGGGTGGAACCGAAAAAAATAAGTATGGAGACAGTTTGAGACCGAGGGAAGGACATAGGCAACTGCTTAATCCTGAAAAAATAGAGACCGGGACTTTTATCTCAGATTTTTTTACCTCACGGTTGTAGCCATCACTCTCAGCCGATTTCGATGAAATTCCGTACGAAGATAATTTAAAACCTTGAGGAGCATCTAGGCTATTGTTTATCCCAGAGAATTATAAACCGATACTTTTATCCCGGAAAATATTTTCTTGTGGGTGAAACCGTGAGAGAACAAATATGGAGATAGTTTGAGATCCAAGGCAGGACAAGCTACTTTTATCGTTTTATTTTTAAGGATATGTCCTTACATCATTACATATTATAAAACAAAGTCCCCCTATCGCATCTGTTTGTCTGAACGCGATAAACTCAAAAACTACCGAACGGATTTTCATATCTTTTTCACCAATGGACGCAGTGATTCAACAGGAAGGGTTATGTGTATATCTTTGTGTGTATAATTCATAAGTATTTTGTACGACCGATAATTAAATGTAATATTATGCTTTGCTACCTGTGCGAAGCCAGAGCGGGCCGCTAGTATACTTATATTCTAGAAAATAGATTTTTGGTATATGGTTACCAAATTATATTAAAAATAATGTAGACTGTTAATCTTATAAATAAATAGAAAATTTTAACAATTTAATTCGAGCTATTTCAATTCTGCTACACATCCACACAAGAGTGCTTGCATACACGGCAGACTTTTTGTAGAGATCAGCTCTATAATCAAACAGATAGATTATCAGGCCGACTGAAATTCTACACGTTTATACAAGCAACTTTTTGTAGAACTTGTGTATTTACCGTATGAAATTATTTGAACTATTTACGCAAAGGAAATAGTCGGGTACCGAGTGTCTGACGTGGATTGTCTTAGTAAGAAAAGTTGTAAAGTTTCACGTTTTTGTGACATCAAAAAAATTCAACATACCACATCCTAATAAGTTTCACTCAAAAAATTACGCTCAGGCAGAGATGAGTGGGTATGCGGGGCCCCCTTTCGCGCGGGGCCCGTAGCAATTGCTACTCTTGCTACGTGGTTAATCCGGCACTGTTGCTAAGGAAGTAGGAACCCTTACGGTCAAAGTATTTCTAAGTCGTCCTTAAAACTTGTACCGTATCAAAGTAAGCTGTAACGTCTTCTCATACAATATAGTACGTGATATTGGCAATCTGTTGTTATTATTTACTGAAGACCCCGCAACCCCTGCGAAACTTTTCATTTTTACCAAAAAGTTTTCATTAAACTGCTTCAACCTTTTTTGGGCAACTTCTCTCGTGAGAATTTTGTGTCACACATGCGCGCGCATTGTAAAATTTGACTCACATCAATTTTTATAACGCGCCTAAAGAAGTATAACTTCAATAATCAAAAAATATTTGCAAGTAAGATGTCAACACACACACACACATACACACACACACTCACGCCTATTATCCCCGAAGGGGTAGACAGAGGCGCAACTAGTGCACCCACTTTTCGTCGTTATGCCGTCCCATGATGTGTGATAGGGGGCGAGCCTATCGCCATGTCGGGCACAAACTCCAGACTCCGAGCTGAAATTGAATAGAAAAACTCAATTTCACTTTGCCCGACCCGGGAATCGAACCCGAGACCTCAGCATTGCAGTCGTACCATAATACAACTACGCCACCGAGGCAGTCTAGTAAGAGGTCAATACATTTGTAAATTGCTCAAATATAAATCACAACGTCAAATCTTAAAGAAAAAATTTCCAGAAGTAAACACAAAGAGACGGATTTTAATATTTTAACACTTTGACTGCAACTCGCACGACTTTTAGCTACGGCCAAGATTTTTGTATTTGAAATGGCTGAATTTTCTGAACTTAACAGTTTTTTTAAACCATAAAAACATAGATGATTTGAGAACATAAACAAAATCATTGTTTTATTTGCCTCAATGGCTTTTTAAATTTTAATTTTCATCATTCTTTTTAATCTCAATAAAATTGTCGGTAGTTATATAAGTGACCTTTTGTATCAATAATAATTATTGCAATTAATTTAATGTATGACTTATCATAAGTGCAACCATGTTCGCCTACGTGATGAATAAAGTATTTTGTTTTTGTTTGTTTTTTTGTTTTAATTCTTTCCACAAAAGTGCAAAGAAACTTGGGTAAATTATCTAGAGTAGGTATCCAACTACACGCGGTAACACGATAACTACACGCGCAAACATTGACAGTTTGCCGGCGAGTAACTACACGACGCTCACTCACACATCGTGCATCTCGGTGTGAGTTGACAGGCTGCGAAGCGTATTGCATGTTCGCATTGCTCGGTCTATGTTAGTCTAAGGTATATATTGACGCTTTACGGACTAACGTGTTTGGGTGATTTACCGCCCGATCGAAGTAGTGTCTGCTAGCCATATGCATGAAATGCTTGATGGTCGGCATGTTGGTGTCCACCTGGAGGTTGCGGTTGCGAACGTACCACGGGGCACCAAGAGCATCCATTTACCGCCTGCTCGTTTTCAGCGTATGCAGGTCTTACAAAATAGAATAACAGTCTTGAATTTCTGAATGATATCATGAAAAGAAACACAGTACAACATACTTGATAGTTATTTATTAAAAGATCAAAATCGTAATAATACCTACACATTAAAATATGCATATAAAAAAAATAAACCGACTTCAAAACCACTGCAAACCAAAAAATAATTCAACTTTATATTCGCTTAGTATATACGTATATTTGGAGTCGATGCCTAATTTGAATTGCCAGCTAAGCTAAGGAAATACCCAAACAAATATACGAAAACATTGTTCAATTTAAATTAGGCATTAGATTCGACTTGACCAGTTTTCATTACATCATTAACTTTATCAAGTTATTCGACATATATATATTCTGATAAAAACTGGCCAAGTCAAATCTAACCTACTTTAAGATCACACATCCTACTAATATTATAAAGGCGAAAGTTTGTAAGAATGTATGGATGTTTGGATGTTTGGATGTATGGATGTTTGTTACTCTTTCACGCAATAACTACTGAACGGATTTCGATGAAATTTGCCACACGGGTAAATCATGTTCTGGATTAACACATAGGCTACTTTTTATCCCGGGAAAATATAAAGCGGGACTTTTAACCCGGAAAAACTTTTTAAAGCGGGCGGAGCCGCGGGCAAAAGCTAGTTTTTAAATAACAGAAACTGTTATAGGTATCCAATAAAGCAAAGAAATAGAGTTTAATACTTGTTCATAATGTTGTTTTGTTCCTATAAATACATATTTGGATTTTGCATAAAACTTGACACTCATTTAGATCTCTATTCTTTTTGCGGCGAAGCCCACAGCCAAGCATAATTTTTGTATTGAACTTGGCTCTCCTTTTTTAAATTTATGTTTTTGGTGGGATAGGTATCATTATTTTTTGTAAAGAAAACTCGGCAGGTAAGTATTGAGTTATGTGGTGCCGCGCGCCGCCGACGACACACCGTTGGCCGGTTGTTTAGCGCGTATTACAAGTTTTTTATATGGGGTCACCACAATTTTTTTGACTTAACTTTACTTTTATATTTATGTTATATAGCAAATATAATAATAAATATATTGGGATAGTTTCGAATATTTGCTCGTAACGGTTCCAACGCTACCATTAAAAATATATATTTTTTTGTATGGGGACCCCCCCCCCCTATTTTTAACTTTTTTTTATTTAGATTTTTCCTTCGCTTACACACAATTACCGAGCCGGATTCCAAATTTCATCCTTCTAGGTCATCTGGAAGTAGATTAGGTTTAGGTACTATAAGTCAGTCAGTCGGTCTTAAAATTTACGACTTCTTGACCCTCATATCTTTATAACAGTTTGAGCTAGCTACATGAAATTTGGGCTTCTAGTTATCCTTAGAGATATAATTAAACACACGAAGTTTTACGTGTTTACGTTAAATAGGTTTTGAGTTATAGAAGGGTGAAAAGTGGCACCAAGTGGTTCGTATAATATTACACTCGGCGCTGGCTAGCCAGTTCCTTTGCTTGAACTTGGATTGACACGCTGCCGCGTGTCTAGATTAAAATACACAGAGAACTCAATCATACGATTAAGTACACCTAATAACAAATAAATAAATATTATCTCGCTCTGTCTGTGTAATTAATCATAATTATGCAGAAATATTTTCTTCATCGGAAACTTATACATGCGTATGTAGATATTTAAATTTGATGAAAGTAAGTAAACAAAATGCTAATATTATGCGAGGTCGGCATGCGGCTCTCAGTCTCGGCATATAGTCTAAACGAAATGAACGAGTGGCCGTGGCGGGCCACGAGCTGTTCTGACGCGTATTGATCGCGTCGCACTCGCCTGTCGCCGCGGGTTTGCTTTCTGTGGCTTCTCTCATTGATTTGAGGATGCTGTGCTTCATGGTTAACCATGAGAAAGAAATGCTTTAGGGAACAGTGGGCGGATTGATTCCACCTCAGCCTACCTGTTTACACACTGCAGCTGGGATGTTATGTATAAGTAGTTATTATGTTTGTTTAGGTCGACAAAGTTGACGTGTAGGTACCTTCTTTGATCTTGAGCCAATTTTAAATCCTCTTATTTATAACATTGAATTCGGTTGAAATCGCATATTATAATTTTCAGCATTAGAAGACAGGCAAATGAGCTAGTGATGATAACTCATGGTATATGATTAACACCAGCAACCAACAAGAACGTGGACGCATCCACACGAAATGTGGTTCCGGTACCCTTAGGAAACGCGAAATGCAACATCAATTTAAATTTGAAAGATAACAGTACCACTCAGGTTGAGCTTGTTTGCTCACTGGCAACTACTAACTCGTAACTACCTATGGCCCGGCGCGCGCCGTGCTGCTATGTGCCGCCGCGCCGCGCCGCAGGAGCGAGCCCGCACGTGACGGACGAGACACGCGTGCCGCTGTTATCTGCCTGTTTATCTTTATCAGCGCACGTCAGCGCGACATATCTCTAGTTCGTCACACGCGTACTTGTCGATAAGTGTTATTTAAGATATTCCGTGACGCCATGTGTTCTGTTGGCCTGCTGCCAAAGGACGGTCGACCTTGTGCGGGTCGGGAGCCCTTGGAGGAGCGAAGGACGCCGGGCGCCGCGCTGTCGGCACAATATGCTCCACAGACGGTTCTCACTATAAACATGTCATCGGAGTGTGTTCATACCGCCATAGAGATTGCTGGAGGTCCTATCAATAACCCAAGCTCTAACATATTCATCAGAGCCTTTATTTATACTGCAATAAGGCGTGAGTGGCGTATCTCACATACCATATAGTAGTTACTTAATGCTGTGGGGCCTGCAAGGAAACAGGACGTTCCAGCTATTTTCGAAATACTTGGGCTTATATTGGGTGTTATCTGTGACGTAAGCCCGCGTAGAGATTTAAAGAAATGAGACCTTGTGAGCTGCAACATAACTGAGAACGGTTGCTGTGTTAGTGGCGACATTAAGTCTGTATGACGGAACATTTAAGGGTGTCACAGCCCGATACATGTCAGAAGCAGTTATTGATGCTAAAGTAATCAATATGCGATATGATAACATAGTTCTGCCCAATTAGTTTCATTTATAATTATTAACTAGATAGGTATATTAGCTCATTTATTACTATCAACGATACGAGACCGCATTCCAGCGGAGTGGTGTTAGTTTGTCGCGCACAGCTCACTGCGGTATTCAATAGCTCGTGGCGAACGTAATTTTCCGGCGACTGGTTGAACAATGCACCAATAAAAATAACCATAAGTGCCTCACTTGTGCCCCGCTGTGAACCCGTATTGCTATTTATTATGTACTAATATAACGCGTTTGCACGTGACGTGTGTGACGAGGTGACAATCAAGCTCGTCTGATGGGCACAACTATGGTCTATGAACTCCCATGATGATATCTATCTATCATCAAGAAAACGAAGGGTCACCACCCTAGTTCCGTCAACCCATTTAATTATTTAGTAGAAATGTCGTATCTACGCACTAGCCATGCTCTTTGTGATGAGTAAGAAAGGTCGGGAGTGGTGTGTCACGCCATCACGTCACAAGACCATAGTCTCCGGGGCGGCGTTGTATCACACGCCGCACGACCGCAACACTCGCGTCACCACTCCCGTCGACGTGTCATTTGTCGATATTGATGGAAATGGTAATTTTGTGCGAATCACATAATGCAGAATTCCCATGAGTAGTGCTAGCGCTAGACAATAGGGCGAGGAGAGCCGACCACAGCGCGGCGCGTCTTCGATAACTGGGTGATCATGCCATTGGACACGAACTTGTTGTGAACCGTTTGTTAAATAACGCTCTTGCAAAAACACATGATCTTGACATCACGGACATTTCTAATTATAGGAAACAAGTCCTGCAACTATTAAGTACTTCACATAATATAATATAAAATAATATAAAATAATATAAAATAAAATAATATAAAATAAATTAACATAAGTTATAATTAATCACGCTCACTAACCACATATTGTCACATAAGATGTTATATTCCATCTTTTGCCGATGTACAAGTGCTCAAATTTGCATGCTGTGGTCTCTTATAATTGAAGAAGCACGTCACACTGTAAATTGTGAAAATGCTACATCATTGTTTTTATTATAAGTCGTGTATTCTTCGTTGGAGGTCCTTAAATAAAATAAATAAATAAATAAATAAATCACTTTTATGGAGTTCTGGATTCAGAATATAGCCGTAGTTGTTATAAATATGGGCTTATCCCTAAACGCACCTCTCACCAATGACCAACGGGTAAGACAGTGATGGGCTAACCTACAAAACAAAAACAACGCGAAGTTTTGGCCTGATGGAGGAATGGAACGGAATAAGATCCCTCCCCCTCAAGCCCCGCGATGTGATTGCAGCTGCTACTCACCGCGTCGAGGTGTCGCTGCGAGGGATAAAAACTTTTTCTACCCAACTGTTTCCAATTCATATCACTTAAGAATTGCTGTCTTCACAGGGTGCCTTACAAAGCTGCACGTGACAGCTGACAGGGGAGATCGCACCCCACTCAGCCGATCGCTCCACTCCTCAAGGTTTTTACATATACATACATATACACTGACGCCTGCTATCCCCGAAGGGGTAGGCAGAGGCGCAACTAGTGCACCCACTTTTCGCCGTTATTCCGTCCCATGATGTGATAGGGGGCGAGCCTATCGCCATATCGGGCACAAATTCCAGACTCCGAGCTGATACTGAATAGAAAAACTCAATATCACTTTGCCCGACCCGGGAATCGAACCCCGAGACCTCAGCATTGCAGTCGTACCATAATACAACTACGCCACCGAGGCAGTTAAGGTTTTTGTACATTATATTATTCGTGTTGCCTTGGGGAAGCAGCGTCAACACACTTTGTAGGTATATATTATAATTATAAGATATTTTTTTGATAGTCTCGTTGCTTGACAGTTGACACAGAATTCTACTTACAAAATAACATTACCGGCTTTGTATACCTAAAATTAAGAAAAGAAGGAATTGTAAGAGTTTGAAATATGTGACCTGTTAAGTCGTGCGTATCAGCGGCCGCCTCTACTACCGCTAGTCTCTGACGACGATTTGTCCTCACACTGGAGCATGTGTGCACACCACTTTTGGATAATGTGTGAACGCATTTGAGGACGACCTGTCGTGTGGAACCTGTCGCAGCTGGCGCCGCGTGAACCAGCTAGCGGCGTCTCACCCAAGTCACTAGAAAACATGCTAAACGGAGTTTATTTAAATAAACCCACGATTTTTGAGCTTATTTCTTTCACTGCTGACTGCATGATGCAATAGTGGGCGAGCTTATCACCGTATTACGGTCAAACTTTAATCACGTAGGTAGAATATTATTTGAACTGAGAAACCCAAACGACCCTCTAGTATGTTGATGTGGAAAAACAAATCAAAGCGTGTCACATATACGCCATAGGTGCACATTATACAGCGTGGTATTGTTAATTATGATATAGCTCGTGGGACACTTTCTAGCACGAGCTGACGTCACACGCTGAGTCACCTATCGAACGCACGCGCATCAATGGACGCCGCAGGGCCGGTCCACGCAGCCCGCCGCCCGCACTCCGTTCTGCATACCCCCGCAGTCACATGACGCGGCCCCCGCCCCGCGCCGCTGTGGCCCTTCACCGCCCCGATGCGCCGGTGCAGGGAGCCCCCAGAACCTGCCGCACGCATTGCCTCAACCAATGCGCCTGCGTTGCACGTCCGGCGCCGCAACTCCGCTGCGCCGCGGTCGACGACCCCGCACGACCACTTTCCGAACGTGTCACGTGAATTTTCAGCGGTACTCGGGGCGCCCCCACCCGACACCCGCTCCCCGCCTCTCACGCATACCTACACATAACCTCGCCGCCGCCACCACCGTATGAGACAACTCTCTTCGCAACTCTGGCACAACCAGTGGTCACAATAGAACTAGTAACAGGTTGTGGAGCACAAACGAAATGTGTCAGTGTGGCATTGCATGTGGGTCAAGGCTATCGATCTCGCGGACGCTTTCGCTCACCTGGCAAATTCACGAGCGACGGGCGGCGAGCAACCATCTGATGCAACTTATCTATCTAGATACTGAAAAGCGACGGTCTTGTTCAATACGGAACGATGCTCTTCGCTACGTTACCTATATGTCCTGTGTTCAATACCAATCTAAATACTGCACAAAGTAATAGGTAGAAAAAGTGAGGTGGCGGCATTAAAGCGCTGTTACAGCCTTGACTTTGTACGTGCGGTGCGGCGAGCCGGGCCGAGCCCGCGGACACGGACGTGCACCGGCGCGCACGCACCAGCTGACGATGCACTGTTCACATCACATTTCGGGTGATGCACTGTCGACCGTGCTACAACTTCGTGCTAGACTGATCCGAGATCCTGGAGATTATTTTAATATTTTGCTTTAGGAAGTCCGGACTTGTCTATTCATGCGAAAATTGCCACAATGTGATTTTAAGTGGTGTGTGCCTTGTTTTTTTTTTGCTTATTAGGTCATCGGAACGATTCTTTAAAAAATCCTTATGTTCAAAAGAAGGTGTGGTGCGCTCACGACACGCGCACGCACTGTGGCGCGGTGTACACCAGCGATGGTTATGTGACCGCACCGCGCCGCGACGTCCTCTCACGTCACCTGAATATTATATATTTATTTACGAGGGAAACGCGTAGTCTGACCACTATAGGAAGCGATCTTAATTCGCGAAAGCTCTCGGCGTCAAGCATTAGTTTAGATTAGTATACAGCACATGAATGACACATGCCTAAAGAAACATATCGTATCCGGTATAACGAAATGAAGAAAAAACAAATAGGCACGCTTGCTGATCAGCGCCACGCTGCGCCATGTAATATGCGTCACGTGTCCTTCTTTGTTCACCACGCGAGTGCCGCTTAACGAAGAGTTCAACGCGCGCGCGCATCTCTACCATCCTCCGAGCGCATTATATTATTATATAGTGCAGGAACTCTTCCGTGCACCAGTCTATTGCAATATTTAAATTTGCGCAGTTATTGGAACTTTTTATCAAAGCATTATTTATCACAGCACACATGCAGTGTACAAAGTGTTGCTAATATTGACGATAATTGGGCGATGTTATTTTAGAAAAGGTTTAATAAAGAAACCCAAAACCAACACATATAATCCTAATCCCCACTTACGTATAAATATAAGTATGAGGATTTCCCGACTGGTAACTGACACAAACACTTGCGGATTATTATCTACATTATATGCGGCGCGGCGTGTGGTTCGGACCCGCGCTCTCTGGGTGCACACCCGCGCCGGCCCATTGCTCACCGCGGAGGCTTTTCGTTATTATGTAACTTTCTATAAAGGCATTCCTCACTTGCGTTAATGACAGATAGATAAACCTGTGCTCACTGGGAGGCGCCGCGCTGCGTCTTCCTCAGGAGAGAAGGCCTGGGACAGAGCTGGTGTTGTAATCACTCACTCAATCATATATGTATATACACTAGCATATCTATATACAATAGGTACGTCGTAAAATAACAATTACCTATGCGATCTGGTCAGATTATTTCAGGCGTGGGTGTGAAACATAAGCGTTCTCGCAGATTAAAATTGACATTATTGTTTACCAATCATAGGCCTCCCGACACAAGTCATATTCATATTTATGTTCATAAGTCATGATTGAATTGGGCCGGAAGCGATGCGGCGCGGTGCCTTTACGGCAGCGCGTGGTCTCCAGTGCATGGGAAGACTTCATATTTGACCGTATCTTGACCGTATCTCGAACTATTTTTGAGACAGTTTCCATATACGATTCATATCTTACTACTTACATTTTGTACAATGAGCAGTGTTAGATGTAACTTGACTTGTGATCATAATTTCACAGTGTCATGTGATTCAATCAATTGTGTAATATGATGTAATTATTCGACCAACAATCTTACTTTTAATTAATATTATAAATACGAAAGTTTGTAAAAAGGTATGGATGTTGAAAGTTTGTATGTTTCTATGGTTGTTGGCAGTAAATGCAGGAAAAACTAAACGGATTTGGATTAAATTTACCACACGGGTAGACCTTGTCCTGGATTAAGACATTGGCTACGTTTTATCCCGGTAATTTGCTGCTATGCGAAATAGTTGATATTTTCAATTTTATACTTTAAGTAGGTGGCGCTGTCGTACTGTATTTTAGGCATTTTTGTACCGGGAAAGGCTTTTTACGCGGACGAAGCCGTGAGTGACACCTAGTAACAATTATTTATAACATTAATAAAATGATAGTAACATAATCCGATTATTGAACTACAAAGTTGAAGTCGCGCTAAAGTGTATTATTCTATTCAAAGTCTTCGGCTTGCATACGATACGAAGTGCCAGTGCCGCTGCAGTTTACGATGGAACACGCTCGCTGGAATGGTTACTTTTCTCCTGCAATAGTGAATTTACTAGCCAGTCACTAAACACTGCTTATCATGACACAATGCAGGGCTTACTGAAGCTAGTAGTAGTCAGGACTGGAGCAAGGGTGCAGAGAAGTCAGCGGCGCGAGGTGCGGGGTGCACGGTGCGGGGCACGGGCGGGGAGCGGCGGGGGAGACCGACCCGCAGCCTCCGCGCGGCGCATCTCATCGACACCGCGCGCACGGCACTACCGCAGCGGCAGTCGCGCCCGGACCGCGTCGCCGTTCGCACGTTTGCTCCGCGCTGGCGTTCACCGCTCCGCCCGTCGCACACTTCACGAGTTCACCACGACCGGCTCTCCGCGCACCCCGTCCGCCCGCTCTCGACCCATGTCCAGCTGACACCGAAAGCATCGCTCGCACCAGCCTGCGTCCCCCACACGCAATTACAAGTGAGTGTCTCCCGAATCCCGGCTGCCGTGGGGGCGGCGTTTCAACACCGCGGACCTGAACTGAGCGCTTGCTCAGGTAGCGGCCCGACCGCCGCTCCGGCCGCCAAACACCGCTGCCGCTATGTGAAAAAATATTTCCTCAACGAAATATGAGTCACGGCCGCGGACCGCATTCCTGGCTCGTTATCGGACTCGTATTGTGACCCGCGTAATAAGTTAATGGGTACTCGCAGTCTGTAGTGCGCCGGCTCCACTTTCGTAATCGTTGTTCGTCATTAACATTATTCTGAAACGCGCGCGCACCACGAGGAGCGCGCGCCGCGTACACAACACTCCGCACCGTCCGTAATAAACAGTGCGCGCACAGTGATCGCGAGTACGCCCGGGCTCGCCCTCCTATCACGCTCCTCACGCGCTGCAGGCGCTCTCCAGGCGCGCAACACTCGCGGGGCCAACATGCAGTGAGTACAGAGTGAACTAGAGGCCGCCGCGCCGCTCCGCACTGTGGCGCGTGCGCACTTCTGGAATACGTTTCTCAGTCTTCCAGACGATACAGTAGAATATAAATTAATTTTTACCTTGTCCAATTATGCCGAAAAGCGGTTTCTTTATTTTAATTGATTTTCTTTCTGTCCCCGTGATCGGTCTTTTATCCGGCTAAAGCTGCTAGATCGGTAGACTTCTGATTTAAGCCTTGATCAAAGAACTCAACCAGAGAACGCGGAATATTAAAGTTCCGACATTTGCACCCATTCCGTCCATGATCCGTGGTAAACAATACGCCTGGCATGAACCTTGACATAAGCAGGTTGTACCTGAGCAGGCTGGCCGTACTGTTTGTACGGGCACACTTTACCCACCCGTCATAACCAAAGCACCATAGAAATGTACTGTAATGCATATAAATAGTCTACCCGCCAAACAGTCCAGTCACTACTAGCGCCGCTGTGTTGCCGCTGCTGGTCGTCGCCCACCTGCTGCTATACTCGGCGCTCACAATTAACCCATAAGAGTTAACTGCTCAATGCGTTTTAATTGAGACAAATAGCGCGCCGTCGTGCTGCCCGCGCCCGTGCCGTTTGTTAGACCTACACTGCCGTGCAATCGTTTTGCCAAATATTAGATGGGTTGGCGGGTTTTTAGCCTGTTTGGTCAAGTATATAAAAAGCCGATAAAAAGCCGCGGTGGTCTAAATCCGCGGCCTGAGATAGGAAACTTTCTCACTGGGAATGTAAAAAAGTATTGTGCGGTCGAGCTGCTCGAACTGTAAGCAAAGGTCCGCAAAAGGGGAGCCGCGCACCCCGTAGCCTCGCTCTCTCCCACGCCCAAGCATTAGCTCTATTTTAAGAAAAAATATTGGAGCGCGATGATCCGTGATACCGTGAGCGGACACTCATCATTCTGTGTCAAATCAGCTAGATTTCTCGAAACACGAAACCAAGTACACCTTTATATAAAACACACTGCGAATTACATTTGGACCAGGTAGCAAAATTATATCTGATAAAGCTTTTCCCGCGGTAACATACGTTCCTCTGGACAAAAAGCATACCACTTAGGGGTAAAGTAACTTTCTATCAGAAAATTTTTGAATTCGGCTAAGTAGTTTTTGAGTTTATCAATTGCAAATAAACATACAAAACTCAAATGTTTTCTCGTAATAATACTATTTTAGATAAAACCAGGTGTTGCTCGCAGCTTCGCCCGCGCGAAATGCCATTCCCGCTACAAAAGTCCATAAAACACAGTGCCGCCTGAAGCCCGCGCCATCTACTTCAAGAACAAATTAATAATATCAGGTATTTCCCACGGGAGAAAATTACCAGGATAAAAAGCAGCCGATGTGTTAATCCAGGATATGATCTACCAGTGTGCCAAATTTCATCCAAACCCTTTGAGTTGTTTCTGCGTTTACATCTAACAAACTAGTGAACATACAAACATTTTCACAAACTTTCGCATTTATAATATTACTAAGTAGCTTTGGCTCATGACTCCGCCCGCGTGAAAAAGTTTTTTCCGGGATAAAAGTCCCGCTTTATATTTTCCCGACATAAAAAGTAGCCTATGTCCTTTCTAGTGTCTGAAAATATCTCTATACAACTCAAATTTTATCGTAATCCGTTCAATAGTTTCGGAGATGTGCGGTTACAAACAAACAAAAAACAGACAGACTTGTCCTTTGGGGGGGTGGGGGGTCCTTTGCCAGAAACCAGGTCGCTGGAGTGGGCAACTGGTACAAATAAATGCTCTTCCTGAGGAATGTGTTTGTTAATGTTTAAAATATTCCGCGTAAAATATATTAAATTGTCTTTTAATACAGATTATTATACACTGGCTTTTGCCCACGGCTTCGCCCGCGGTAATAAGTTTTTCCGGGCTAAAAGTCCATAAAAACCTTCCCATTGAATCACTCTTTGACTATGACGTTGATACAACTCTTAACAAATAATGCATTAATTTCGACCAAATTTGATTACCATAAAAACGGTTCTAGTGACTTAATCTTAAAAGATAGACATATACTGTCGCAGACATTTTTTTAGATCATTTCAAGAGGAATAATTCTTTGATACATATATTTTTGGTATCTTGAACCGTTTTCGCAACGCACGCAATGGAAGCCCTCAAGGATGAAAAATTTTCCCCGTTTCTTTCACATTTTCCATTATTTCTTCGCTCCTAATATTTGCATCGTAATGTTATATAGCCTAAAGCCTTCCTCGATAAATGGTCTATTCAACACAAAAATAATTTTTCAATTCGA
The DNA here is from genome assembly GCA_949316025.1 of Lapara coniferarum. Classification (NCBI taxonomy): domain Eukaryota; kingdom Metazoa; phylum Arthropoda; class Insecta; order Lepidoptera; family Sphingidae; genus Lapara; species Lapara coniferarum. The sequence continues at coordinate 41,117,723 of OX438920.1, forward strand.
ACCAGTAGTTCCTGAGATTAGCGCGTTCAAACAAACAAACAAACTCTTCAGCTTTATAATATTAGTATAGATAGTATAGATTATGAAGTCAGAAGATGCCTGCGCTCACGTAGGCATATAGTAGTTAATTAAAGACAGGATTATGTTATGCAACATACAAAGCCTGAAATATTTACGAAGACCATACATGAAAAGATCAAAATATGTAACAATAACTAGTGATATGTAATTAATTATTAAGCTTTGCCGATGGCTTGGCTTGCCGATGGCTTGGCTTGCCGATGGCTGATTTGCCGCCCGTGCGTCCAGAACATTAGGTGGCCACTGAAAATCAGTACTGTGTTTTGGTTTACCTAACACAGCTTATGCAGAGTTGGCCACCTAGTTGTCGTGGTGAATTTTATATTGTACTTTGTTTGTTTTTTTATGTATCACGTGTACCGCGGCAATAAATTCTTTCTTTCTTTTTTTCTTTTTATTCAAAAGCAGTATATAATTTACGTGACCAAATAAAGGTCTCTGATTGCAACCGATTCGTACGCGTACCTAGTCCGACAGTTAGTGTAACCCAAGCGATAACATTATTAAACACAAAATATTATAAACAATAAAACTAGCAAGAACAAGGAAAATGTTATTATTTCTCTGATTATAAATCCGATATGGCGATAGACTCGCCCCTATCACATCACGAGGCGAAATACGCACGACGAAAAGTGGATGCAATATATGTATAAACTGCGTCTAACTTTAAGTTCCGATGTCGTTATGTTGGCAGCAAGGTATATGCAGCGCTGCTACATCACATAAAATGTATTACCTTGACATAAATATATAGGGAAGTGTAAACTATGTACCCACTTTTTAAATGTTATTATTGACTCGTCAAGCCCCGCGACGGACGCCAGCGTCCATATATTATGTAGGATTTCCCCATGCATCTATATATATAAGCGGGACTTGACAGGCTAAAATCGATGAATTTTGGAATCGGTGACTAACTAAAATTGCTAGTCAAGTCAGATAAATACAATATGAACAAGTATACGAAAACAATATTTAATTTTACCTTGAAAAGGTATCAGCTGCTTATAAAATAAATTTGGAAAGAAAAGAAGGAAAATATGACGATGAAGAAAAATTAACCCTGTCGTCTTCGATTAGAAAGAGAAAGAAAGAAAGAAAGAAAAGCAGTTTATTTGTGACAAACTTAAACGATGCAAATTTATACAAAAATTCAAAACTTAAAATTAACCTTGTCACAAAACGGCTCCAGCTCAGCATGTGCTGGCGATAGAGCCAGCGCTGATCTTCCGCTGGGCCGCTTAGTGATGTCACGGCCGCCAAGACCGACTTTTAGATTAGGTAGCTAGTGACCTAGTGACGAGTGAGCTAGTGACGAGGACCGTTTCCTTTCCTCATAATGTTAAGATATTCCTTCCCTTTCTATTAATAGCTGCACTTCGCCTTCCGTTCGTTTCGTTCGTTCCCTAGTCCGTGTATCAATCAGCCCGTGCTGGATTCTCGTTCTTTTATTGTAGGAACATTATATTATCTAATTAATTTGTACTTCTGTAAATTATTATACTGTTCTGCCTTGTCATGACTTGTCATAAGTGCTTTTTGAATATCTGCATCTTATCTTACTGCTTACTATTATTATAAATGCGAAAGTTTATGAAATGTGTGGATGTTTGTTATAAGTAAACGCAAAAACAGCTGAACGAAGTTGGGTGAAATTTGGCGCACAGGTAGATCATGTCCTGGATTAACAAATAGACTTTTTATCCCGGTAAACTTATGCCATGGGAATTAATGTAATTTTTAAATAGATGTTGGACCATAGTAGAATTATAACTAAACTAGCTACTCATTTTATTCATCAATATGTGTAAAAAGATCCGACTTGTTTTTTAGTTAATTAAAATATATTATGAAAAAATAATAGTTCAAAGAAACTAAAAAACACGCTTTATAGAAAATCCATCTAAAAAGTAGAAAATAATTTTTAATAAACTTTAATTGAGAATAGTGTAAATAAGTAAAAATAAATTTTTATGGTATATCATAGTTTATCCTACTAATATTATAAAGGCGAAAGTTTGTAAGAATGTATGGATGTCTGTTTCTCTTTCAGCATGAATGGCATATTTATTTAAGTTAAAAAAGTAATAGTATTAATACTTTGGCCACCTCGAAAATCCAGAAATTCAACCATTTTCCTTTCCATGGTGCGTTGAGGACGACTGCCGGCCCATCGTAACACAAAGTGCAATTCCGCGCAATCTATGGGAATTTCGTATCAACGAAGATACCAAATTTATTATCATACTAACCGGAGATCAACCTCAGTGGCGGCCGGAACTAATGCGAGACTTTTACGGCATACCATTGCGAGCGCTTTTCAGGTACTACTTTTCTATGTGCTCCTTGGAAGCGAAGCGGGGCCTTCGATAAGGCACCTCAAACGTGAGGCTCTGGGTGCTTGCCTCGTTCACCACCCCTAAGGCCACCAGTGGTCAATGTCAACACATTCACGGCCGAACTATGTCGAGCGTCAGATCAATAAGGCAATGAGCCGAAGATGTTTTTATTTCACACGCGGTCAAACTCGACTATGATAAATTCCCGATGATTGATACCGCCGCACCGCATCATCGCATGGCGCTGCGCCGTTTCTAAATTATAATTTATCAAACAATTAACCGCATTGTTTACATTTTCTGTTCAATGGGAAGTTAATGTAATTATCAACTTTACTTTAATTTGGTATTGATCATGCCTCAGCATGATAGCCGAAAGCGGCGATAGCCTAGTAGGGAGCGGAACGGACTGCCGAGACGAATATCCGCAGGTTCAAAACCCAAGGGCACGCACCTCTGACTTCTTTAAAAAGTTATGAGTGTATTAGTTGTCAATTATTACTCGCTTTAACGGTGACGGAAAACATCGCGATCAAACCTGCATATCTGAGAAGTTCTCCATAAGAATTCCGAAGGTATGTAAAGTCTGCCAACCCGCACTAGGCCAGCGTGGTAGACTAAGGCCTAAAACCCTCTCAGCTGTATAGGAGGCCCGTGCTCAGCAGTGTGTAGTATATAATACAGGGCTAGTTATGTTATGGTTCACGCCTTACCATCTTAAACTTCCAAGTTTATACCATGGCTTATGCATAATGATCGCAAAAATTGTACAGGCTATTACTAATGTTCCGCGGTATCTCGGTTAACGTACAAGTGATTAAAATTACGTGCTCGTCGCTCGTCGCGTCGCACCGCCGCGGCCGGTTACCCCGGCGGCAATACAGGCGTGAGCTTATTTTAAGTGATTTACGCCAGATTTCTGAATCTCCCAGTTAAACTGTTAATAACTATTGATCCATTAAAGTTAAGCTTAAGATAAACGTCGGTTAACTTTCAGCAGTCGACTTTAAAATGGATTTTATTACTAAAATTCGTAACTAATAATTATTTTGTACACAAAAAATACTTATTTTAACATAGATCAACGCCTAAACATTATTTTAATTTCTTTTGTGGTAATTTCTTATTTGTCTCTGGCTGATAAATGGCATGTTTGCCGAATTAATAAAAAATTTCGAACAGTTCAACAAAATGTTTTATGTCATACTAGCACTAGCTTGCGAATTTGTGTTTTAAGTCGTTTTATTTAGCATTTAAGGACTTTTAATACTACTGAGACTGTTATAATTGGCCGTATCGATTACGTTCCTCTATATTGTAACTAATATCTAATTGGGTTGTCGTCGATTGTCATAAAATGACACGTCAAACACAGTGGCGTGCCTAGTGTTTTGGATGAGGGCAAGCCCAAGCAGACCTAAAAAAAAATCGCATCTCCGATTCATATAAAATGTGCACCCATAAGAAAGAAAAACAATATCTAAAAATAAAATAAAAAACCATAACCCGTACCGGGATTCGAACCAGGGGCTCGAAAGCTATATTCATACCGATGCACGCAATACAACTATGCCATGGAGACGACTAGACACGTTGTAGAAATTAGATAGTTACCTTTATTCAAAAACAATTTTGACCCATTGCAACTTATTAAAAGAGTTTGTCCTAAAGATAAACTAAATACTTAAATTATACCTGTAATTAAATAATTTTACTAGATTGTACCAACCTATTCCAAACACTTGTTTCGTACGAAAAAAATATGCAAGACTGACAATACAACTTGATACATAGTCGAGATACATATTGAGCAGCCAATAAGACAATAATTAGTTTTGTATACTGATCTAAATACCTTTTATGTTTCTTCAAATACATTTCGCGCCTTTCGCCAACTCGTTAAAAGTTTTTGTTTTCCATCATAACCTAACAAATTTACCTTATTCTTGCTGATCAAACTTTTCCCACACAATAAGGAATAATTTCACTCACATTTATTGCACCTTAAATGCTTAAAATAACTCAAAAACCACTTAATAAACACAAATACTTCAAAATGAAACATTCACGCACAATCATAACAAATAACTGATGTTGCCAGGTCCGAGTCAAAATTATACCATGAAATTAACGCTGAAAATATGACGAAAACTTATTGATAAATAAAATTATACTGCAATACCTTAAAAATTATAATTAGATATGTAATTATAATTATATTAATACTAAAATCCTCACATAGTCATGATAAATAAAAAAATACGCATTTACATTAGGAATATAATACAGAATAAAAGTAAGCATATTAGAGGTAACTCTTTCAATTGGGAACCCGAGGCATTAAGCCTGGATTAATTTCCAGTACTGATTGCTATAGAAACTCACTATAGCTATACATTTGTGGTAGCAGTTGATGCGTATTCTATCCATAAGTGTGAATGAGGCAGAAATATAGCGGCGAAAAGCCAGGTAAAAGCCAACGAGAGAGAGAGTGATGAGTATATTTTGTTCGCACTTAGCTGTTTTGTATTAAATATTAAATGCGTGTACGGCGCGGGTGTGGTGGTGTGTGTGTGTGTGTGTGTGTGGGTATAGTGGTGTGTCCTTACGTGCGCTTGAGGCGAACGGTTCAGCGAACTGTAGCGCGGGAATTTTAAGATTGTAAAGAAAATTATTTCGAAGCGTTTGACCGTAAAATGTTGGTTATTTTTACACATTTGGTTTTGAGTACTTAGGTAAATTATTTTAGGGCAAGCCGGGCTTTTCGGCTTCTATGGAAGGACCGCCACTGGACTCAAACAGTTATGAAACAGATAAACGGCAAAAATTGGCCAGATAAGGATTAAAGGATGCTTAAGCTGAGTTTAAAACAAACAAAACATACACTATATAAATACATCCATTAATTATAATAAACAATATAAGTAATTGTTGCAGTGTTGTTTCACTTATAGGCTGCCACCGCATGAACATAGTATCAACAACAAACTTCTGTATTAAAAATAAACTGGATATAAAACAAATTTAGGTTACAACAAATGCCTTCAGTATTTTCTTTTTGAAGATAGAGAGTGAGTCATTAAATATATCAGTACTGTCAGACTCCTTCACAATTCGGTTATATAAACTGGAAAGTCGAGGAACAGGCGAATTTTTACCAAGGTTAGTTCTGCTAAATCGACAATGAAATAAAGGACGTGGGTATCTAGGCATTTTAGAAGGCACATTGAGAGAGAATTTACTGAGAAGAGGCGGACAATCTATATTACCATTAACTATTTTATGCAAACACATCAAGCTAAGTTGATCCCGTCTATCTTTTAAGGTCTACATTTTAAAAAATTGAATTTTATCAGTGTAAGTTTTGACATGTCTCGGTGGTCTAAATCGGTAAGCTAAATGCCTCAACAATTTTTTTTTGTACTCTCTTAATCCTATCACAATGCACCTTATAAGTTGGAGACCATACCACACTACAGTATTCCAATCTGCTTCTAACATAACTATTGTACAGCATTAAGATCGTAGATTTATTATTAAATTCTTTACAATTTCTTATAACAAAACCTAGTGATTTATATGCATGGCCATATTTGTTCGTGTATATCCTTCCTTAGCTTAGCTGGCAATTTAAATTAGGCATCGACTCTAAATATACGTATATATACTAAGCGAATACAAATTTTAATTATTTTTAACCAACATCAGAATGGAGGTTCTGTATTTGATCCGTATGTATGTATGTAAATTTGTATGGCCGCGAGTTTCTAAAAAACTACTGATCCGATTTGGATGTGGTTTTCGATGTTCAAATGTATAGTTTTCAGGGAAGGTTTTAGTATATAATTTATAAAGATCTGATGTAGACCTTCGGAGATACACAAAGGAACTCTTCAATAACTAACAGCAGATGACTCGCGAATGCTGCAATCGTATATCTATGATGTATTGTTTACACTATTCTATAATTAACTAACAAAAAAGCAATAAATAAAACCTTTTTTAACAAAAAATAAACCCGACTTCAAAATCAAAATGTGTTTGCGGATCAAGGGGTCAAATTTAAATGGTCAATGGGTTGTGGAGGTGGCAGGTGCACAGTACAGTAGACCCGCCACACCAGAAGCCTTACCCTATCATCTAAGGCAAAGTTACTGATAAAATAAAGTTCGTGATGGAAAGCAGTGAGGATATTAGGAACCTCCTTTTTGAATTCGCTCAATAGTATTGAAACTAAATTACAGTGATGTGCGCGCATAACCTGTGACTGTTAATCTAAATGTGTTACATGATGCGCGCGCATCCTAAAATTTCACGATCATCAATTTTGCATAACGCGCGTAAAGAAGTATAACTTCAATATTCTGGCACAATTTGACTCGCCCTGCTAACGGGACATCTCGCTATTAGATTTATATCTGGCAGCACCTAGTTAAAACAGCCGTGAACGCTTGCCACGCGAGGCGCTGGTCTTTTAATAATATTATTATTCTGGCTCCATGTCGACTGTGTACCTAAAGCACTATTATGGGGCGTGAGCCCGTTACTACTAGCATTACGTTTGTACGCTAAGTGTGCAGATGGTCTGTTAATCAACAGCCCCCCCCCCCGCGCTTGCCCGTAGCCGCACCAACTCCGCGGCCCGGCAGTGGCACGTGCCGCGAGTTGTGCAAATTGCGTCCGCGTCGAGCCGTTCGACCACTTGTAAACTACTGGTGCTGTCGTCATACAAAACTAATTCTGTTACGGGGCGACTCAGCGGTCAGTGTGTGTACGCCATGTACGCATACTGACCGCTGACTGATCACGCGGCTTAAAGTTCAGGTGCCTGGAGATACGTCTACTACGAATCATCAAGTAAAAGTGCTCAACACAATAAAATGTATGTCTTGACTGAAGTCCACTGTTGCCATACCTGAAAGTCAGAGTCCAATATCATTGTCCATGGGGAGCGTGAGTAGTTCGCATACATACAAACTGCGCGTCGCAGCGGATTCATTAATTATGGATTTGGAACGTGTTAACCGAAAAAAACACGTCACATAATATTAAGATAACTTTAATTGCGCATGTCCCTCGCACCTTTCATTAGCATTTCAAAGACACATCGCCGCTGTGGACGAGTGAATGGTGCTAGCAACTCGTATGGATATTGTACTGTACATTACAAACAGCATCCAGCACTAGTATATTATTATGGGACATGCAGTGTTTGTAGTTTATGAGTGGTCGTATATGTATTGTTTTGTTTTTGTGTGTTGCAGAATGATTCCTAGACGCAAGCACAACGCGTCGTCCGGCTCGCTGCCGCCGCCCGACGACAAGCACGCCAGCAACGACTACATCCGTAAGTACAGCGATCAGACGCGCGTCTGGCGAGCGCCTAGTACTGGCGCATCTACTGGCAATCTGTATCAAGGCTCGCCTGTTCACTCGGCGCACGGTGTGCGGTGCGTGTGGGGCGTCGACCGCGCGCCCCTGAACTTGACCACCTCGCTGCGCCGCCGACCAGCCTTGAGTCGTGCTCATGCCTTCTGCTGGAGCGCGGTCGTGCGGCCTTTTAAGGTCACTTTACTTTATCGGCATAGTTGACGATTCCGATCACTTCGTCGACTGTTACCTAAAATGTTTCTCACCACGATATTTACATGTTGGTTATTCCCGCAGTATCCGACAACGCGTCACGTGACCGTCTGTGCGCCGCTCTGCGTCGCCGCTTCAACCGCAAGACCCTCCACAAGCGCGTACCCATCACGGCATGGCTGCCGCAATACAACATGGAGAAGGCGGTGGGTGACCTGATCGCCGGCATCACGGTGGGGCTGACGGTGATCCCGCAGTCTCTAGCTTACTCGAACATCGCAGGGTTGCCTCCGCAGCACGGGCTGTACGGTTCCTTCCTAGGCTGCTTCGTATATATCGTGCTGGGCGGGTGTCGTGCCGTGCCCGCCGGGCCCACCGCTATCGCCTCGTTGCTGACGTGGCAGGTGGCCGGCGGCGTGGTGGAGAAGGCAGTGCTACTTAGCTTCCTAGCGGGTATCGTTAAACTTTTAATGGGAGTGCTGGGGCTCGGCTTCTTGATCAATTTCGTGTCGGGCCCGGTGTCGTCCGGGTTCACGTCGGCGGTGGCGCTGATGATCGCCACATCGCAAGTGAAGGACCTGTTCGCCATCACCGTCACCGGTGACACGTTCCTGCAGCAGTGGATCTCCATTTTCCGTAACCTGCACGGCGCTGCGCTTTGGGACCCCGTGCTTGGTTTCGTCTGCATCGCGCTCTTGCTGCTCATGAGGGTGAGTGCCGCTGGTCTCTATCTGGTGCTTTTATTCGTTTGAGTGGTGTTCTTGAGCATTTATATTAATGTTCCAGAAAATAGGAATGACTAAATTGGGCGCCAAATCTGAATCCGGACCAAACACGCGCCAGAAAGTTATCACCAAATGTATGTGGCTGTTGGGCACTTGTCGCAACGCCATCGTGGTAGTAGCGACCGGCGTGCTCGGCTACTGGCTGGTTGCCACCTACGGACACTCGCCGGTCCGGCTCATGGGTGGGTATAACTCAACTGCGACACAGCTCTCCATTTGACACTTTCAAACATTAATGTTTGTGTTTTTGTTTCGTACGCTTCCCAGCGGAAAATATTCGTGGTGGTTAGTAGAGTAGAGTAGATCTCGACTCACACTCATCTCACTCCGCTCTCTTCATCCCACACAAGTCACAAGTAGAATAGTGCCGGTGCATTAGAGCGCCTAATGTCAGAAGTGTGCATGTTACTGAGACATCATATTTTTATGTATCGTATATGATATACAGGTGCCATACCGTCGGGTGTGCCAGTGCCGCAGCTACCACCATTCAGCTACGTGCGAGCCGACAACACGACCGCTGACTTCGTTGATATGGTCTCCGAGCTGGGCTCCGGCCTACTAGTAATCCCGCTCATCGTGCTACTAGAGGATATCGCCATCTGTAAAGCCTTCTCCGACGGGCGAACCATCGACGCCACCCAAGAAATGATCGCGCTCGGCGTAGCCGGCATTGCCAACTCCTTCATGCAGGCTTACCCGGGTGGCGGCTCGCTCGCGCGCTCCGTAGTCTCTAACGGCTCTGGCGTCAGGACCACCTTCAACGGATTGTACACTGGTAAGATTTGACCGGGTCCTTAATGATTCATCGCCGGCAACTCTCTGACCTTATATAACGGTGTCGATGTGGTGTGTAACAGGTGTGATGGTGATATTGGCGCTGCAGTTCTTCACGCAGTATTTCGAGTTCATTCCGAAAGCCGCGCTGGCCGCTGTCATCATTTCCGCCATTTTGTTTATGGTTGAATATAATGTAATCAAACCTATGTGGCGCGCCAAAAGTGAGTACTGCATCCTTTTACCGTAATATGTAACATGTCGATCTACCTTTTTTTTTGTTTACGCGGAGAAAGTGAATTATTACTACCGCCCAGTGTTCAAGGGGAACGACTGAGCGGTTCACCGTGCCTTATGACCCGAAGTTGAGCCGCCCGGAAAGATGGAAAACGTCGGGCGACTGCCGGGCCGAGTCCCTAACCTATGTACGCCGCACGGCATACCAACCAAAACTCCGCGGTAGCCATCTTCGGCGCATTAGGGACGGCTGCGGGCTTCCTCCGACTCACGTCTAAGTTGTCGTCCGCAACCGCCCCATGTCGACCTACCTGTACAAAATCTAAAACGTAATGCGGAAATTTATTTCGTCCACAGAGCTCGACCTCATCCCAGGCGTGGGCACGTTCGTGCTGTGTCTTACGTTGCCTATCGAGCTGGGCATCCTCACCGGTGTCATAGTCAACATCATCTTTATTTTGTACCACGCGGCGAGGCCCAAGTTTTCTGTGGAGATGTTAAAGGTTAGTTCGAGTAATTAGGAACACGAGGCCCACATAAGTGGCGCTCGGCGGCAGAATGATCTCATCGGTGACCACCCGTGTTCTCTGTTTCAGACGGAGGCGGGAGTTGAGTACTTGATGATCACGCCGGACCGCTGCCTGATGTTCCCATCGGTGGATTACGTGCGTCGGCTGGTGACCAAGTTCGCGGGGAGTGGCTCAGTGCCTGTAGTACTTGAGTGCACGCACATCTACAGCGCTGACTACACCGCCGCCAAGAGCATCGAGCAACTGACGGCCGACTTCCATGCGCGTCGCCAGCCGCTCTACTTCTATAACGTGAAGCCCTCCGTGTGCTCCATCTTCGAGGCGGTCGCCAAGCCGGAGCACTTCGTGGTGTTCTACGAGGACGAAGAGCTTGACCGGCTGCTGGCTGCCGACGACAGACTGGCGCCCGTCAAGCAGGCGCCGCCGCCACACCACGCGTAAACCTTGTGATACCTCACGCGAACCTTACCGTGCAAGAGATATTTTCAGAGATTGATTTAAAGGAGTGTGATATTTTGCAGAGATAAGACGATATTATTATACAAGTAAACATAGCTATATGTATACTGTAGGAGCGGTCTGTACATACGTTAACGTATCCAGTAGTATTGCCGCCGGTCCCGCGTCCATCGACGCTGCGTCGATGTAAAACTGCCGACTCCCGCGTGCGGCCAGCTTTAGGCTGTGCGACTTGCGAGCTGTGATCTGAGCTCCGCGCGCCACGCAGAGCCAAGCCTCAGCGCTCCGGAGCGCACCCTAGTATTATCGATGTTCTAATAGAAACATGATGTGACCACAAAGAGCAACAGATCGTGATAGTTGTCGTAGTTGTTAAGTAACGATTTATTTATTTTTAGGTGATTAAAGTACAACTTAGGATACTATCCGTGTTATTTTATTACGTAAATTTTAAAGCTTTAAGAGGCCTAGTAAGCGATGTGTGCGAGCCGGTCCTCGCACGCGGCAGCGCTCGCCGCTCGGGCGCTCCGCGGACTTGCCATTGCCGCAGCCGAGGCTCGACACTCGGCCCCGGTACTTATATCTGTTGTTTGTGATCCTCAACTAGTACTTAAGTAATAAATATATTTTAAAACAGAGCGTATAGATTTTAAATAAATTGTACTTATGACGTCAAGTGTGGCTGTGAATCTGTGTGTTTGCGTGCATCTTCTGTAAGTGTGTGTGCGAGTGTATGACTCGAGTGAACGGCAATAAACACTATTCTGTCACAGTTCCAAGAACAAAGTTATTAAACTCTTTGAGAGTGCAATTCATTGGTTGTTTTATTTATATATTGCTACGGTTATTGTGATCACCGATGATGCGGTGGCCAAATAGCACACAACAGGAAAGTAACGTATAAATCCTGTCAATTCTCTGCGATTATACCGTCCCCTACTACTAAATATACACCCAGGATGAACCCAGCACACTATTTGGACCCACCAATAATATTAATATTGTGCCATCTGAGGTGGTCAATAGTTATCATGCATAGAGGCAGACAGGCAGACAGACAGACAGACAGACAGACAGACAGACAGACAGACAGACAGACAGACAGACAGACAGACAGACAGACAGACAGACAGACAGACAGACAGACAGACAGACAGACAGACAGACAGACAGACAGACAGACAGACAGACAGACAGACAGACAGACAGACAGACAGACAGACAGACAGACAGACAGACAGACAGACAGACAGACAGACAGACAGACAGACAGACAGACAGACAGACAGACAGACAGACAGACAGACAGACAGACAGACAGACAGACAGACAGACAGACAGACAGACAGACAGACAGACAGACAGACAGACAGACAGACAGACAGACAGACAGACAGACAGACAGACAGACAGACAGACAGACAGACAGACAGACAGACAGACAGACAGACAGACAGACAGACAGACAGACAGACAGACAGACAGACAGACAGACAGACAGACAGACAGACAGACAGACAGACAGACAGACAGACAGACAGACAGACAGACAGACAGACAGACAGACAGACAGACAGACAGACAGACAGACAGACAGACAGACAGACAGACAGACAGACAGACAGACAGACAGACAGACAGACAGACAGACAGACAGACAGACAGACAGACAGACAGACAGACAGACAGACAGACAGACAGACAGACAGACAGACAGACAGACAGACAGACAGACAGACAGACAGACAGACAGACAGACAGACAGACAGACAGACAGACAGACAGACAGACAGACAGACAGACAGACAGACAGACAGACAGACAGACAGACAGACAGACAGACAGACAGACAGACAGACAGACAGACAGAAGTTTTATGTATTTTTTTTTACTTATTTAGTTATATTTTTGTTTCTTTATTATTTTATTTATTTATTCATCAAGGATTGCAAATAAGATTAACAATATCACAAATATAATTCAGATAGTACTTAAAAATATTAATATGTATCAATTGCACCAATTTCGACTACAGGTAACCACAACATACTCCTGACAAAAAAATAAAGATAAGTTTGATAAATACAAAACGAACTCGCTAGAACTCCATACAATCAAAGTTATAGTATAAATCAAGTTCAAATATAAACAGTAAATTACTTCTATCACAATACCATAGGTCTTTACTCTTTAAAATTCTAAGATACATTTTTTTTTTATAAAAATAGAGGAATACCGCAAACGTATCGTTTATTTTAAAAGAAAGTAATCAACTTTCTTTTTATAGTAAGCAAACAGACGTGGGATGGTAGAGTGTTTTTCTACATTGGTTCGATAGGTAACGGCGAACGTGTAGTATGGGAGTTGGTATGTGGTCGACGTTTAAGTACTACTACAAGTACTTGTTAGTTTTACAAAAAGGAATATGAATAACCTAGTATGTCGTTGATGTCTAGGAATTTAGTGCGGAACAGAATATAACAAGCAAATTGTAGTTACATTAGGTCATGCAAGTCATACAATACATGCAAGCATGAACACAAAACCCGCTTTTCTTCATACATTCGATTAATAACGTCGTGTGGTAGGTACCTAAGTTTTATCGCCAAAAATATCCAGTTGGTCTGTTTTGCTACTGGGTACTCGTCAGGAGCAATTGTGTCGAAAGTGTTAAAAATTAAAATAATGAATTATGTTAAAATAATAACGTAGTAAAATGTACAAATGAAATGTAATTTGAAATGAAATGAATGTAATGTTAAAGGAAATGAAAAAAAAAAGTGGATTTGAGGACGGTAAAAATAAAAGTCTAAAAAGTAAAATATTGTCATCGGGCCGAGGGCCCACGAGGCCAACGCCTGGCTAGCACTGCCCGCGAAAGTAGTGGCCGGTTGTCGCGACGACGCAGAGGTCGTCCAGCAACGCTGCGCACTGGAGGGTGGGAGAGGTGGGCGCGAGCAGAGCCGGGTGCCGCGTGACGGAAAGTGTTTTGTTGTTTGATGGGGTTTTGTCGGTTCGAGGGTGGTTTGGCGGCGTGTCTCTCGTCGGGGGGGTGATGGTGGTGGTGGTTTGTTTGTGTTTGGTTCGGTTTGGTGGAGTTGGTTTGAAAAGTGTAAAGTAACCTAAAAATTGTGTAATGGCGATGGAGGTCCAGTTTTGTTTCTTTTGTTTAAATTGATGGTGGGTGGGTGGTTGTGTTGTTGTTGTTGGTGGTGGTGGTGGTGGTGGTGGTTTGTATTTGTTTGAACGAGTTGTGTTTGTGAAATAGATAGTCAAGTAACCTGAAAAAAAATAGTTGGAGGCCGAGCGAGCGAGCGCAGTGCGCATGCGCGTCGGTGTTGCCACGTTTGTGGGTGTTTGCTTGGGTGAGTATTTTAGTAGGTGGTGTTTTTTGTTATTTTGGGGGTGATTAATTAGCTTATTTATGTGTGTATTGTTGTTGTTTTTTTATTTTAATTTGGAGGTAATTACTGTTTGTTTGGGTATTTTATTGTATTTTATTAGGTGGTGTTTTTTGTTATTTTGGAGGTAATTACTGTTTATTTGTGCGTATTTGTGTTGTTTGTTGTTATTTGTTGTTATTTATTGTTGTTTCTTGTTGATGCTTGTTGTTTTGTTAGTCCAAGTTGGGGAAGTTTGTTGTTGGTCGAGTCGAAATAATAAATGATTGATGAATGTATTGTATTTTATGTTTATTAAGGTATTGTTAATTAGCTAATATTAGGTTAGTTTGTTTGTTTATTTTGTTTAAGCCATGTATACACTGACGAGTTGTTTTAGTTAATTAATTGCGCAACAACTTTACCTACTTATTTAAAAAAAAAAAGTCTGTTATTTTGCCATTTTTGGTTTGTGATATTCCAGGTATCGACGGGTGATTTTTGTTTGGGTGCGGGGAGGTCGGCAATTTTATTTTTGTGCCCTTTGGGATTGTAATTTTACTTCAGACGTCGCACTGTGGAACGTCCCTATAGAAAGGGCGTGACATGAGTAGCTCTCTTACATATCTTACGATAACTCAACAACGGAATAACGTAAAGATTTGAATTTTTTTACGTGTATTATTGAATAATAGACATATCCATTACCAATGTAGTTTATTTGAATAATACTGATATGACTATGAAAAAAAATACTGAAATATGCCTATATTTCAAGGGAGTTTATAACCAAATTAAGGATAGATACACAATAATTTGACATTATTGCAATTAAACAAGTGAAATACAATACAGTATAGGGTATATTTTAACCTAATTAATGAAAAATAGACATGTCTTAAAACCGCCTAATTTTTCGATCTCAAGGACTTTGCTCAAAATAAATTGTCAGGCGTTTCCTAACACTTTAAAAAACGTATTTCGAGTAATATTATTATATTAGGATGGATTAAAATGACACAACAATTGAAAGCATAATGTTAAAAATTATTTACACCAAACTACTTGATTGCTTTCGAGTAATATCAACACCTGATGAAATATTCATAATTCACAAAATGTAGTCAGCTTGATGAAAAATGTAGATGCTCTGACATTTTTATCAGGCGTGTGACCTATTTTGTTAATTTTCTTCGAAAGGGGGACGAGGGGGGGTACATAATGTTCTAGCAAAATTTCCTAATTACTCTGAACTATCAAACACAAGTATCATTAGGTTGGGGTTTCGTGGCGTTTTTATTATATGATAGATTTTATCAAACACTTCGATTACTTTTTTAAACTTTAATTTAACCATAAAATAAAGCGTCTTTTTAAAAAGAAACAGTTGCATTTATATAAGTGTATCCTATTAAACCGTTGTATTTATAAAATACTTCTCCAAACTATTGCGAATACCACAAATATCTTTCTTAAACAGTGAGGTCATTTTCGACAGTGTTCGATACTTCAACTTTGATGCTATATGTTAGGTAAAATAAAGTGATTAGAGGGGTGAAAATTATAAAACTTGAAAGGTCATTTTGTCCCATTTCCACAATGCATTTCAGTTTCCAGTTATCAGACATTCAGTACTACCGGTACATGTCACACCCTTTCTATGGGGACGTTCCACAGTGCGTCGGGGGCCAGACCGCAGCCGGTCAAAGTGCCGAGGGGAGATTGGGGGATCGGATCCCGCGTGGCGTCTTTTTTAATGTTTTCCCCAGTCTCCTCGGCAGTAGGCGGCGTTTCCACAAGCGTCGATTTTGGGGTGTTTCAAATTTTGCCTGCGTCCCATATTTGGGTATTGTTTTCCGTTTCCGTCCGTCTACAATTTTAGTATTGTGCCATTTTTGTGGGTTTTAATTTTATCGCCGCTTTTATTTCTTGGCCTTTTATTTAGCATTTCTTCGGAGTAGACTTCGGACGAGCGGGGTCCTTCAGCCAGATTTCCTCCGTGCGAGGTGATATTTGAAAGTTGTGGCGATCGGGGACTTGGGGTCTTTTTTCCCCAGTTTACTCGGCAGTAGGCGGCGTTTCCACTGGCATCGATTTTGGGGTGTTTGAATTGGCCTTCTTAATTGTATCGATGGTTTCATTTTTGGGTGTTTTAGTTTCATTACCGTTTTACTTTTTGCCTTTTCAGGGCTTCGATATTTTCTTCTTCTCGATTTGTGATTTATTGCCATATGCACTTGTGTATTTTAAGATTTATCGCGACATCTACATTTTGTCGATCTATTGCTTTATCGTGATTTTGAATTATAACTATTTCGACTTTTCCCATTTAGACAAATCGACATTTTCGTATTGTCGACTTTTTGATGTACCGATTTTATGAGTTATCGACATATTGATTTCTTGCTATATCGGCATTTTATTTAGCAACATTTTAGTTTTGTCGACATTTTAGTTTTGTCGACTTATTGATTTGTCGATATTTCAAGTTGACCGATTTATAGCCATATCGTATTTTTATTTAGCGTAATATCATTTTGTCCACTTTTTGATTAGTCTGTATTTGAATTTGACCGATTTATTGCTATATCGTAGTTTTATTTAGCAACATTTTCATTTTGTCCACTTTTTGATTAGTCTGTATTTGAATTTGACCGATTTATTGCTATATCACAGTTTTATTTAGCGACATTTTCATTTTGTTGACTTTTTGATTTGTCCATATTTCCATTTGACCGATTTCTTGCTTTATCACAGTTTTATTTAGTATCATTTTCATTTTGTCGATTTTATGATTTGTCTATACTTCGAGTTGACCGATTTCTTGCTATTTCACAGTTCTGTTTAGCGACATTTTTATTTTGTCGATTTTATGATTTGTCCATATTTCCATTTGACCGATTTCTTGCTATATCACAGTTTTATTTCGCGACATTTTTATTTTGTCGATTTTATGATTTGTCTATATTTCCATTTGATCATTTTGATTTATCGTTATTTGAATTGAACCTGATTTGTTGGTATATTGGTATTTTAAGTGTCATTTTTCAGATTGTCACCTTTTCTGAAACTAAAGGTCCGCCTCTTAAAGTTACAGGTCTCTGAAGGTCAAGGTCAAGTCACTAAAGGTCAAGGTCAAGTCATTAAAGTCAAGGTCAAGTCACTAAAGGTCAAGGTCAAGTAATTAAAGTCAAGGTCAAGTCACTAAAAGTCAAGATCAAGTAATTAAAGTCAAGGTCAAGTCATTAAAGTCAAGGTCAAGACACTAAAAGTCAAGATCAAGTAATTAAAGTCAAGGTCAAGTCATTAAAGTCAAGGTCAAGTATATAAAGGTCGTGGTCAAGTCATTAAAAGTCAAGGTCAAATCACTAAAGGTAAAGGTCAAGTCTGTAAAGGTCAAGGTCAAGTCTGTAAAGGTCAAGGTCAAGTCTGTAAAGGTCAAGTCATTAAAAGTCAAGGTCAAATCACTAAAGGTAAAGGTCAAGTCTCTAAAGTCAAGGTCAAGTCACAAAAGGTCAAGGTCAAGTCTATAAAGTCAAGGTCAAGTCTATAAAGTCAAGTTGAAGTCTCTAAAGTCAAGATCAAGTCTCTAAAGTCAAGGTCAAGTCTGTAAAGGTCAAGGTCAAGTCTCTAAAGGTAAAGGTCAAGTCTCTAAAGTCAAGGTCAAGTCACAAAAGGTCAAGGTCAAGTCTATAAAGTCAAGGTCAAGTCTCTAAAGTAAAGGTCAAGTCTCTAAAGTCAAGGTCAAGTCTGTAAAGGTCAAGGTCAAGTCTCTAAAGTTAAGGTCGTCATTAAAAGTCAAGGTCAAGTCACTTAAAGTCAAGGTCATCTAAAAGTTTTTTTTTAAGGTCAAAGGTCAAGTTAGGTTAGGTTTTCCATTAATCATAAAACTAATTTTAGGTTAGGTTAGGTTAGGTTTTTTTTTTTTTTTTTTTTTTTTTTTTTTTCTGTCCCCCTATCCAGGACAAGGGATCTTTTATATAATTTTTAATTGTTTTCCCTTTTCTTTTAAACATTTCTTAAAACTTAATCTATCTGTATCTATCTTAACTCATATAACACATTTCTTATCTTACACTTCTATCTATATTTTTTAATCTTTATATCATCTAGCTATTCTTATAATCTATATATTACTACTTTTTATCTTACTTATGTCTATTATCTAGTTATTTAGCCTTTTTCGTACATATGTTCTTACTAATTACTTTAATTACTAATATAATATAACATGACATTATATATTTAGCAATTTATTATCTACTTATTTCTACTTATAACTTTGTTTCCTATTTGTCTACAATATTTAACGAACTTATGTACTATGCTTTTATCAACTATTATCTTATGTATATTATCTATATCTAGCTTAAAATTAATCTCATTTTCCATATCAAATCTTTCCTTGGCATGGATGGGACACTCGAGCAGGAGGTGTGGGACCGTCTCCTCCACGTCAGGGTCACACAAGCACGCCGGGCTCTCCTTGCACTTGAACCGATGCAAGTACTCAGAGAACCCGCCGTGCCCAGTGAACACCTGCGTAAGGACAGGATCCAGGACGATCTTCCTGACGACCCTGTGCGCCTCGACTGCGTCCGGAAAGAACAGCTTCGTTACCGAAGCTGTCTCTCCGTCCGCATATCTCCGGCTCCATTCGTCAATAGACTCCTGACGGATCTGTCTCTTGACGAATGAAACCGGACACTTGTCGTAGTGCGCACGGGTCTTCAGGCGCAGTGCGGCCTCTTTAGCGAGCACGTCCGCCCTCTCGTTTCCCTCCAACCCCACATGTGCCTTCACCCAGAAAAATTTAATTTTCTGGGTGCGTTGCTCGGCTTCTTTTAGTAGCTTTTTAATTTCGAACGCTATGGGGTGGAGAGAATCACCTCTGGTGATGACGTCGAGGGCAGACCTGGCATCGCTAAAGATGCCGCACTCAGGAAGCCCACTTCGGAGCGCCTCCTCCACGGCGTTCCGGAGGGCGAGAAGTTCCGCCTGGTAGACGGAGCAGTATGACTCCAGCCGCAATTTTCTGGTACTCGTCTCGGCGGCGCCGTTCCATATGGACAGCGCCGCTCCGACTTTCCCATCAATTTTGCTTCCGTCGGTGAAGATGCTAAGACCCTCACCGACGTGCTGGGCCAATTCCGCCCCGTCCACCAGGCATTCGAACGTCCCGCTCCTCCGTTCCGCCGGGTGTTCTAAGCTGGCGAAGGCCACAGGGGCCTCTATCTCCCGATCGCCCACCACCCGCTGGGAGTACCCCCTCTTGACCTCGTAAAGGAGTGCGGTTTCCCTCACTCTGATGTCAAGGGGGAGTATTCCCGCGAGCAATAGGGTCGAGTTGAGAGAGGCGGTCCTGTATGCCTTCGTCAGCTTCTGCGCAAAGCTGCGCTGGATCGCTCCGAGCTGCTTCCTGATACCGAGTTTTTGGCTAGCGGGAGCCCACGCGCTAGCCGCGTAGAGGATTACGGGCTCGACCGCCGCCGTATAGATCGTCCTGATAACCTCCGGTCCCAACCCCCACTGGACTTTGGCTGACCTCGCGAGCATTTTGTAGACGTTGGCGGCCTTCCGACAAGCCTGCGTCACGTGACTGTTAAAGGTGAGTTTCCGGTCTATCGTCAGGCCGAGCATCTTTATTTCGTCTGACAGACCAATGTCGACGCCTCCCATGTGTAGGATCGGGGTATCGTACTTTAATTTGTTAGTAATAACCATTGCCTTGGTTTTGTTTGGCGCAAATTTGAGTTTATTTCGGATACCCCAATCCCGCACATAGGCTAGTGCCGCATTGGCCTGCCTTTGGACTTCTCCTGTAGAACCCCCGTCAAACACCAGGACGACATCATCGGCAAAAGCCTGACAATAGTCGCCCCGGCGCTCGAGCCCCTGTAAAAGGGGATCGAGGAGGAGGTTCCACAGGATTGGCCCTCCGATAGACCCCTGAACGCAACCTTTAACAGTCCGTTTCGCGGCCTCAGCACCCGCGTACCTGACCCTGACCATCCGATCATCCAGATAGCTGGCGATCAGCCTTCGGATGTTCGGTGGGCATTGCTCTTCCGCCAATCGGACCTTGATAGCGGGCCACCAGGCGCTATCGAAGGCCCCCTCTATGTCCAGCGACACCAATATTATGACTTTCTTCTCATGAAGTTTCTGCCTAATATAGTTTACCAAGACATAGAGGGAGTCTTCGGTGCCCCTTTGTGGCATAAATCCGAATTGGCGGTGGCTCATCCTTGGTAGGAGGTGCCATTTGAGTCTGCCCACCAGCATCTTTTCCAGTATCTTTCCCATCACTGGCAACAGTCCTATCGGTCGATGCGCTTTGGGAACCGTGTAATCGTCTTTACCCGGTTTCCGAAGCACAACGACCGTGGCCTCTTTCCAAATCTTTGGAAAGTAGGCCAGTTCTAGGCACTTGTTGGCCAGCGATAGGAAAGATTCCGGATCTTGGGCGATCGCCTGCGAACAGATGTCGGAGGTCAGGCCGTCGGAACCGGGTGCCTTTTTCGGGTTGAAGGTCACCAGCGCATCAGTGAGCTCCCGCGACGTGAACGGTGGGTCATGTACCTCACCATGGACCCAGTCGTTCACTCGCGAGGCGAGCTCCCTGGTGCGCCGGTGATCCTCATTGTCCTCCTCGTCAGGGTCGTCCGGGTAGAAGGTCTCGGCAAGAAATCTTGCCGATTCCTCCTGACCCAGAGTTGTCCCGTCCCTGACGAGTGGCTGGTCTTCATGCCGCTTGGTCAGCCTGCCCATCACTCGATATATCCCATCCCATACCCCTTCTTTATCCTGCTTCCCACAAAACTCTTTCCAACTTTTGACCTGTGCTGTCCTCGCTTCACTTTCATACTCTTCCTTAGCCTCTTTGTACTCCCTAATAACTTTTTCCTTTCTTACAGGAGCCGCCCAGCGAATTCTTCTTTTTCTCCTCATCATTTCCCTTTTCAATCTTTCGAGTTCACCGGACCACCACGGTAAGTTAAATTTACTATTAGTTTTCTTCCTAGGTAATGTTTCCTCACATGTTTTACTTATTATCTCTGTATATTTGACTATTTTACTCTCTAAATCTGCTATTGTTTTTACGTTATCTATTTCTACTTTATTAATTTTGTTTTCTTCTGTTAAATTTTTTATTTTACTTCTAAATTCTTGCCAATTTGCTTTCCTAGTATTAAATTTCCTCGTTGTCCTAAAAATGTTTATTCCTTTATCTCTTTTTAATTTTATATCAAATGTGATGGTATTGTGGTCTGAACTCGTCAGATCCTCTCTGACTTGCCAGTTCCCTACTTTATCCAAGAGGTCGACCGAACAGGCGGTGATGTCCACCTGACTGGAGTACGCCCTTCCTCCTCTGACCGTGAAAAACGTCGGCATGTTGCCTTCGTTGAGCACATGGAGCCCGGCTTCATCCAGCCAGCCAGACACCAACTCGCCTCTTCGGTCGATCTCTCGGCTCCACCATAGACTCTTTGCATTGGCGTCTCCACCAATTAATAGGCTACTCGAACCCAACGTCCTAACGATTTTCCTCAGGTGTTCGAGGTATTCGTCAATCGGCTGGTCCGGTTCGAAGTATATCGAGACCATCACGATCTCCCAGGCGCTAGAGCGGATTCTCACCACGACGATATTCGTTGTGGTGAGCTCTGGGCAGATCAAGGCATCCAGATCGGCATCAAAGACTGCAATGGCTGCCTTGACCTGGCCATCCTCCCGCTCCGCGCATTGGAAGATCCTGACGGTCCCGTAGTCCTTCATCCGGCCAGTCCCTCCGACGTACGGCTCCTGAATTAGGGCTGCGGCCAACCTTTTTTCCACCGCCCATGCCATCAGCTCTTGCGTGGCCAAGTTTTTCCTTTGAAGGTTGGCCTGCGCCATCAGGTATGGCCTTCCGTCGAAGTCAGACGTTGTTGGGTCCGGAGCTGTGGAGACCACCTTAGCAATACGCTATGGTGGAGCGAGCTAACGAGTCCCACTTTTTGCGTATTGGGCAGTCCTGACTGAACGCATTGTGCCTGGTGTCTGCCATTTTGGCCTTTTGGCAATTGCAGCATGTTGGTTGCTCGGCTGCCATCCAGTCAGGACATTCGGCCCTAAGATGAGGGCCCCCGCAGTGACTGCAGACATCCAGAGTACTTCGGCAGAATCGCCTTCCATGACCATAGCCCAGGCAACGTGAGCACTGGACTAATGGCGACTGGTCCGCGACTCTGACCCTCTGGATGTCTACATGCACCGCACCGGCCTCCGTAAGGGTCCTCCAAATTTGCGGCGACACTTTGAGCACAATGTGCGCCATAAGTGGGTTCCTCGCTCGTCGCCTGTATTTCACTTCCATGTTATCCTCCTCTTTCTTTATCCTGTCCAGTAAGTTCTTGTTCTGCATCCTTATCGCTTTAACTAGGTCTTCATTGGAGTGGCAGTTGAGGACGTCCTTTAGTACGATGAGTGGGTCCTTATTTTTCACTTCTTCAACATTCAAATTTCCGGCTTTATTTATCTTATCCTTCACTTTAGTTAACTCTTGTCTGTCTTGAAAACCTACTATTACTTTTCTTTCCTTTCCTTTCCTGATGTTGTCTACTTTAATTCCTTCTTCTGCTGCATTAACCACTTTCCTTAATTTCTCTACCACTTCATCGCCTGTTTCCTGTTCGTCCCTTGACGTAACTACTATGGAATGTAGCGCCGTAGCTACACTCGGTGATTTTCCACTTTGTGAGCCGGCAGCCACATTCGCGTACGTCCTTTGACTCCTCCATTCCTCTACTCCTTTGGTTATTAGTTCATTTATCTTTTCAATTTCCTTCTTATTCTCCTTCAGTAATTTCGTGTTTTCTTCTAATTTTTCCAAAATATCCTTTTGTCCTTCCTTATCCCTTCTGGTTTTGTCTTCCTTCGATACGGTCTCTTCTTCATCATTTTTCCTTTGTTCTCCTGTCCTATTCCTTTGTATTTCTTTTCCCTTATACGATCTTCCCTCTTCCGCTTCCTTCACTAATCTGTACAGTCTTTCTGCGGCGTTTATAACTTCCGTCTTAATTTCAGTTTTCAAGTTCCTGCTGTTGTTTATCTGCAGCTTCGTCTTGATAAGACAAGCCTTTGCTTCAGCTGTCCTGCTCGTGTATTCCACTTCTTTTGTTGGTGATTTTTCAATCACCGTCAGGTCAACATTTGTTATAGGCTTCTTCGCCAGAGTGGTCATGCCAACGGTTCCAGATTTCTGTTTCGCCAACCCGGCGGTCCTGGGTTCTGCTGTACTATCCAGCTTCGTCTCAATACTCCGCCGGGCTTGCGCAACAGTAGTTCTGCTCGTTTCCTGCGAGCTTGCCTCGGGCGATTTAGAAGCCACTCTGCTGCTGTCTTTAGCCGGCGTGCGGAAACCAAACATTGTGGGAGGGGAGATTGGGACTGATAGGGGGACTCGTCAATCAGGTATATGCCAAGTGTAAATGGCTTGGTCGTATAAAAGTCAATTTAAATTAATGAAATATAAAATATAATATATAAAGTCCAAAACAGTTTTTAAATTTAGTCTAGCTAAATTCAAAGTCCTTATAGTATATAAATGTGCCTACAAGCACAATAAGTCAATAAAATAATTTGTGTCTAATTTTCTCTATTCCTTTTCAGGTCAAAGATCGTTTCTGGCGTGTGGAGCAACGCAGCGTAAGGTAAGTGTCTTCCTGGTAAGTGTTTTTATCTTGTTTAGGCGTTAACTCACGTGTGGCATCCAAATATTTATCAAAAGAACAAATTTTTGTTAAAGGCTCTCGCAACGGTATAGCCTTACCCTACCTAATGGAGCGACAATAGGGTGGGTGGGTGAGGGGGCCTTTTTTTGCCGGAGCGCGACGCACGATACGTCGGGAGATGCGTCTCGGCGAGTACAACCAGAATATAAAATAATCTAGGGTACGGATAGTACAAAATTTTTTGACAATTCACAAAACAACGGAAATTTCGGGAAATTTGGAAAATTAAGAAAATTTGAGGGGTGCGGATGTCAGAAATATCAGCAACGGTAAGTTAATATAAAATCCAATTAAATGATATGCCACACAATATAGTTTTCGTACAAAAATTTTTGACAATTCACAAAACAACCGAAATTTCGGGAATTTTGGAAAATTTCGAAAATTTGAGGAGGGGGAATGTCGCAAATATCAAAAACGGTTAGTATTTATAAAATCCAATTAAACGATATGCCACACGCTATAGTTTTCATACAAAAATTTTAAGAAATTAGACAATGTTCGTTTTCAATGTACGTTACTTAGGTGGATTTCCATATATTGAGGTAAAGTCAAAAATTAAATTTTGCCGGAGCGCGACGCACGATACGTCGGGAGATGCGTCTCGGCGAGTACAACCAGAATATAAAATAATCTAGGGTACGGATAGTACAAAAATTTTTGACAATTCACAAAACAACGGAAATTTCGGGAAATTTGGAAAATTAAGAAAATTTGAGGGGTGCGGATGTCAGAAATATCAGCAACGGTAAGTTAATATAAAATCCAATTAAATGATATGCCACACAATATAGTTTTCGTACAAAAATTTTTGACAATTCACAAAACAACCGAAATTTCGGGAATTTTGGAAAATTTCGAAAATTTGAGGAGGGGGAATGTCGCAAATATCAAAAACGGTTAGTATTTATAAAATCCAATTAAACGATATGCCACACGCTATAGTTTTCATACAAAAATTTTAAGAAATTAGACAATGTTCGTTTTCAATGTACGTTACTTAGGTGGATTTCCATATATTGAGGTAAAGTCAAAAATTAAATTTTGCCGGAGCGCGACGCACGATACGTCGGGAGATGCGTCTCGGCGAGTACAACCAGAATATAAAATAATCTAGGGTACGGATAGTACAAAAATTTTTGACAATTCACAAAACAACGGAAATTTCGGGAAATTTGGAAAATTAAGAAAATTTGAGGGGTGCGGATGTCAGAAATATCAGCAACGGTAAGTTAATATAAAATCCAATTAAATGATATGCCACACAATATAGTTTTCGTACAAAAATTTTTGACAATTCACAAAACAACCGAAATTTCGGGAATTTTGGAAAATTTCGAAAATTTGAGGAGGGGGAATGTCGCAAATATCAAAAACGGTTAGTATTTATAAAATCCAATTAAACGATATGCCACACGCTATAGTTTTCATACAAAAATTTTAAGAAATTAAACGGTTAGGTTAGGTTAGGTTAGGTTAGGTTAGGTTAGGTTCCGCCCTGTGGATTGGGGGCGTTTGGAGAATTCCACCACGGTATCCCCTGCCTGTCGTAAAAGGCGACTAATAGGGGCCACCGGGGGTCACGGGCGGGCAGCAGGGGGCTGTCCGTCATTATTCATTGTTGTGACCCCCGTGATGGACGGCAGCGTGGCTGGTTGGCCTCACGCTGCCGTAGACGCTGAGAGCGTCCTTCGGTGCGCGGGGGCGTCTGAGCCCCCCCATAACAGGAGACGGGCCGCACCAGGCGGCACCGCGCAGGGGCGGTTGCGGACGACAACTTAGACATTCGTCAGAGGAAGCCCGCAGCCGTCCCTAATGCGCCGAAGAAGGCCACCGCGGAGTTTTGGTTGGTATGCCGTGCGGTGTACATAGGTTAGGGACTCGGCCCGGCGGTCGCCCGATGTTTTCCATCTCTCCGGGCGGCTCAACGCCGGGTCGTAAGGCACGGTGACCCCAACATA
This sequence comes from Lapara coniferarum, assembly GCA_949316025.1. Taxonomy (NCBI): domain Eukaryota; kingdom Metazoa; phylum Arthropoda; class Insecta; order Lepidoptera; family Sphingidae; genus Lapara; species Lapara coniferarum. The sequence continues at coordinate 41,143,637 of OX438920.1, forward strand.
ACCGCTCGGTCGCCCCCCTTGAAGGCCGGGCGGTAGTGGTAATGCACTTTCTCCGCGAAACCAAAAAAAAAAAAAAAAAAAAAAAAAAAAAAAAAAAAAAAAAAAAAAAGGTTAGGTTAGGTTAGGTTTTTTTTTTTTTTTGTAGACCCTGCGGTCAACACCGGGGAGACCTGCTAACGGTATACAGTGAATCCCGCGGCTTAGCGACCGCAGGGGCTTGGAGAGGGAGTGGGAGAGGGGAGGGTTAGGTGTGGTAAATTTTATTCTCTGTTTAGTCGTGTTCTCTGTTTAGTCGTGTACTCTGATAGTGTTTCAAATGTACTCTGCAGGGGCCTAGAAAGGAACGGAAAAGGAAGGTGGAAGGGAAAGTGGTGGAAGGGAGGAAGGTTCCCAGGATGGGCGGAAAGAGAAGGTGTCAGGAATGTTCGCGGAACCCTCAAAGGCCTCGAATGTGTTATACAACCAAGAGGTACACACACTGAACTGTGTGCCACAGCCCGCGACAAATCTCCCCCCATGCATGGGCGTGCATCTAGTGTGAAGACCCAGCGCACAAGAATTGCCTGAGGGGGATATGGTTAGGTTAGGTTAGGTTAGGTTAGGTTAGGTTGGGGTGCGAAGTCAGGAAACCTCCACGCGGTGCACCCTGGGCAACGGCGCGTCGATCACGTTGATCGGCGCGACGGCTAATATCCTGACAACAGTTGGTTGGCGGTCGTCGTCTCTTGCGGCGGTCGTCGTCCTTTTGTTGGTGGGCCCGTTCATCGGGCGACTCCCGGTTCTGTCCTGGGGGTGTCGACGGGCTCGGTGTGCGCTAACCCCGCCCCGAGCAGGCAGTGGGGGGGAAACTTTCTCTTCCGCTGTCGCCGTCGCAGATCGTAATCCGGTATGGAGGTCCGTGGTCATGTCTCGCGCTCCTGCCGGACCGAGGGTCTTGGCTTAACCGCCCGGACCGCGAGGGAGAAAACCTCTATAAAAAGTTACCCCGAATCCCAAGCGGCGGCGCACCGCGAGGGGATGCATGGCCGATGGGTAGTTCGGTCACTAGTGCGACCCCCGCCAGAGTACCTGCCGACCCTCTTGGCGGGTTACGCTAGGCTTACCCAGGTACAGGGGGCTCTGCCTGGGCGGACTTTTATTTCCCCCACACTCGTGGGAACAATCATGGATTTTTCAATGTTACCTGTTATAAAATTGACGAGATTGCCTACTCCCGTTCCGGAATCCGGGGCTGGAGGGGCGGAGGTCGAAGGGATTAATCCCGATGACGGAAGACGTGCAGGATTGGGTGGGAGTGCACCGCTCAGCCTTCCTGCTGTAGATGCGGATTCACCATTCTTGGTACCAGGTCCTATCGTTGAATCTGGAAGAAGTAGCGTGAGCTCGAGGCGTTGTAAAGGACGCCTTTGGGAGGAAAGTGAGGTGGATTCGGTGAGATCGCGGTCTGGCGATTCGGAGAGTGGTGAGGATTTTGGTCCACCTCCGAAGATTCCAAGTCGCCCCATCTCATCTGCGGGGAAATACGCTGGACGATCCAGAGGCCAGCGGGATTTGAACGCGCAGAGACGTGTTGCTCTCCGTGCCGAGGCGGAGAAAGAAATGGAGGAACAAGTTCAGGCGTACCTGAAAGCTCCAACGGAACCCGGAGTACCCGTTATGGAGGTGGACGAGTCGAGGGTTATTCTCCGGGATGACCTGACCAATTGCGGGAAGCTCGTGCAAATGGTTGTCCGGAAATCGGGCAACCTGAAGGGCACGAGCCAAAAAACTCTGAATTTCGTGGTCGACACGATAACAAAATATGTCGGCCAACGAAGTGATGAAACCGTAGTGATGGCTCACCTCGAAGATGAAACGAAGAGGTTGAGAGACCATAGTGCGCGTCTGGAGACTGACATGAAAAAGTTGTCGGAGGAGAACGCCTCCCTTCGGCGGCGCCTGGATGAATTGGAGGCGGCCACCAAAGCACAGCCGGCGGAAGACATTCTGCAGCGGATGGAGGCGATGTGGCAGGCCCGTTTTGAGTCGGTTCTGATGGGGCCAGCTCAAAGGCCGCCCTTGGCTCACGAGCACAGGGCCACGGTTGTCGAACTTCCCGTCCAGGGCGGATTCGTGGGAGGGAAACCGCAGTCCTCCGTAGATAAGGGCAAAGGAAGGGGAAAGGGGAAGAGCTCGGCGAAGTCCACCCCCTCCACTCCTGCTCCCGTGGCTGGGCCTTCCGCAGCACCACCGCAGGCCATTGCTGGGCCTTCTACAGCCCCACCGCAGGTGATTGCTGGGCCATCCAAGGCGTCAAACAATGTTGTGCCAAATGGCAAACAGAGAACTGCCCAATCTGGACGGACGGCGCAGGTGCAGACGCCCCAAAAGGGCAAGAAGAGTGGACCAACTCCAACGGCGCAAGGTGCTTCGGAGCCGCGCCCACTGCCACCGGCCCCAGCGTCAATGGACGAGGGGTGGACGGTGGTTGTGGGCAAAAGGAAGAAGCCCAAGCCGTCCGCGACGCCTGCGACAAATAAGCAGCAGCAGCCCCGTCGGCCGGAGCCAAAACTGCGTCCGCCGCGCTCCGCAGCGATAGTCATTTCGTTGACACCGGCTGCGGTTGCGAAGGGGCTGACGTATGCAAAGGTTTTGACGGAGGCCCAGCAACGCGTGAGTCTCACCGGCCTGAATATTGACAGGCTGAAGCCGAAAGTCTCGGCTGCGGGTGCCATGTTATACGAGGTGCCCGGAGCCGAGTCTGAACAGAGGGCCGATTCCCTCGCCGCAAGGCTGAGGGAATGTTTCGGTGAGTCGGAAGATGTCAGAGTCTCCCGGCCCACCAAGTGTTCCGAACTGCGGCTGTCTGACTTGGATCCGGCAGCAACTCCGGAGACAGTCGCAGCGGCCCTCTGCAGTGCCGGTGAGTGTGCCGCAGAGGCAATTAAGGTGGGGCAAATCCGGCCCGATCGCTCTGGCCTGAGCTCAGTGTGGGCCAGAGTGCCGGTCAAGGCGGCCCAGAAAATCAAGGCGGGCCGCCTAATGGTGGGGTGGACGGTGGCTAGAGTGACCGTGCTCGAGGCAAGGCCCCTAAGGTGCTTCCGGTGCCTGGAATCTGGGCACGTCCGGGAGCGCTGCGACTGCGCAGTGGACCGTAGCGGGCTATGCTACCGCTGCGGTCAGGAGGGCCACAAGGCCCGCGAGTGTAGCGTCGCGCCGAACTGCGTAGTCTGCGCGGCTTCCGGCAAGCCCGCTGGGCACCGGCTTGGGGGGAAGACGTGTACCGTCTCCTCGCGAAAAACCCGTCGCAGCCCGCGAAGACGAACGGCTGGCGCTGAGGCTACGGCCCAGCCGCAGTCGGTGAACCCACCGCAAGGGGTGGCCGAGATGGAAGGAGTTGAAGAGATCGCCCAGTAATGGACCTGAAAATCCTCCAGGCGAACATCAACCACTGCGCCCGGGCCCAGGACCTGTTGTCCCAAAGCCTGGCGCAGTGGTCGGTGCAAGTGGCCGTGGTCGCCGAGCCGTACTTCGTCCCGCCCAGGGATAACTGGGCCGGGGACCTCGACGGTTCGGTGGCCATCATCACCCAGGGTGCCGCGGGCTCCCCGCCCTTCGAAAAAGTAGCGAAGGGCCAGGGATGCGTCGCGGCTCTGTTGGGAGACGTATGGTTTGTAGGAGTTTATTTCTCTCCCAACAGACCCCTCTACGAGTTCGAGTCCTTTCTCGTTCGACTGGGGGCCCTGGTGGAGCAAGGCCAACCTCACCCGGCGATCGTCGCCGGCGACTTCAACGCCAAATCCATGGTGTGGGGTTCGCCGGCGACTGACGTTCGCGGTGAGGTCCTGGAGGACTGGGCGATCTCTGTCGGCCTGGTCGTCCTGAATAGGGGGTCGGTGGACACGTGCGTGCGGCACAACGGCGGGTCGATTGTTGATCTTTCGTTTGCGAGTCCCGCCGTTGCACGTCGTGTCCGGGGCTGGAGAGTCCTCGTGGGCGTGGAGACGTTGTCGGACCATCGCTACATAAGGTTCGACGTCTCCGCGTCCCCGAGTATCCAGCCCAGTGGTGGACCGAGTGCCCCTAATCAGGACGGCCCGCGGTGGGTTTTACGACGCCTCGATAAAGAGGCCCTAGTGCTGGCCGCTCTGGTCGTATCGTGGCTCCCCGTGCCGGACGGGCCGGTACGGGTCGAGCAGGAGGCGGAGTGGTTCGGGGTGGCAATGTCGGACGTTTGCGACGCCGCCATGCCCCGAGCCCTCCGCCGTTCGCCGCGGCGGCAGGTGTACTGGTGGTCGGCGGAGTTAGCGCAGTTGCGTGCGTCTTGCGTAGCTGCGCGCCGTCGATTCGCCAGGCATCGCCGTCGCCGATTGAGGGCGGACGATCACGCAGACCAGGAGCGGCAGCTCTACGGCCTCTACAAGGAGGCGAAGAGAGCGCTGCGGGTGGCCGTTCACAGGGCCAAGGTCGCGGCTAGGAAGGAGTTCCTGGAGACTCTCGATGGTGACCCGTGGGGGCGCCCCTATCGCTTGGTTATGAACAAGCTTCGACCAGCGGCGCCCCCGCTGTCGCAGAGTCTCCGGCCAGACTTACTGGCCAACGTCGTCGCGACCTTGTTTCCGGCCACCGAGGAGACCACTCCTCCACCGATGGCGCCACCGGATGTGGCGTCATCGTCGTACGAGACTTCGGCAAGGGAAATCCCGGAGGTTTCGCCCGCTGAGATGCGGGCGGTAGTGCTTCGGCTGCGGAGCAAAAACACGGCCCCAGGGCTCGATGGCATCCCTGGGAGGGCCTTGGTGCTAGCTCTCGAGCACCTGGGTCCGAGGCTCCGCAGTTTGTTCTCCGCCTGTTTGGAGCAGGGCGTCTTCCCGGTGCGTTGGAAAACCGGGAAGCTCGTCCTGCTAAAGAAGGAAGGAAGACCCGCAGAGTCGCCGTCGGCCTACCGGCCCATCGTGCTGCTCGACGAGGTTGCCAAACTCTTTGAGCGTATAGTGCATGCTCGCCTCGTCGAGCATCTCGATAGGGTCGGTCCGAATTTGGCCGACGTACAATTTGGATTCAGGAGGGGACGTTCCACCGTCCATGCGATTCTGCGGGTGAAGGCACAGGCGGAGGATGCAGTGGCCAGAGGCAGTGTAGTAATAGCGGTATCGCTTGATATTTCAAATGCGTTTAACTCGCTGCCCTGGCCCTGCATCCACGAAGCACTGCGGTACCACGTGGTGCCACCCTATCTCCGGCGTCTGGTGCACGCGTACCTTTCTGATAGGTACGTGGTGTATCCAGGCGCCGACGGGTGGCACCGAAGAGCGATGTCGTGCGGTGTTCCACAGGGCTCGGTTTTGGGCCCTCTCCTGTGGAACATCGGGTACGACTGGGTGCTCCGTGGTGCCTATCTCCGGGGCGTCGGCGTCACATGCTACGCCGACGACACGCTTGTTACAGCGACTTCTGGGACCTTCCAGGATGCCGCAATCCTGGCGGCGGAGGGCACCGGCGACGTCGTGCGTCGCATCCAGCGACTTGGTTTGAAGGTGGCCCTTGAAAAGACCGAGGCCATTTGTTTCCATAGGCCTCGGAAAGGGCCACCGGTCGGTGCCCACATCGTTGTTGAGGGGGTGCGGATTCCCATCGGCAAGAATATGAAGTATTTGGGATTGATTTTAGATAGCCGATGGGAATTTCGCACCCACTTTGAGAAAATACGGACAAAACTGTCCCGGGCAGCGGGCGCTCTTTCTAGCCTGCTGCCCAACCTGGAAGGTCCTGGCATCCCTTGCCGAAGGTTATACCACGGAGTCGTGCGGTCCATGGCCCTGTATGGCAGCCCTGTTTGGGCTGATTCCCTGAGCAACCGCTGCGTCGCGCTCTTGCGCAATCCTCAGCGTGTAGTGGCGCAGCGGGCGATCAGGGCATACCGCACGGTCTCGTACGAGGCGGCTTGTATGTTGGCCGGATTCCTGCCCTGGGATCTGGACGCCCGATCCCTGTCCGATGCTTTCCATTGGCGGGAGGAGGCGTTCAGTCGTGGGCAGCGTCCGGCCCTGAAGGAGGTGGAGGCCATGAGGGCCTCCTTACGGCGAGCCGCCGTGGAGGAGTGGCGTCTCAGGCTGGAGGCCCCGTCAGCGGGGCTGAGGGTCGTAGCGGCAGTGCGCCCGGTCTTTGCCGAATGGCTAGACAGGCGCCACGGCCCGGCTACATTTCGATTGACACAGATGCTCACCGGACATGGTTGCTTCGGTGAGTATCTGTGTCGAATTGTTGGCACGGAGGTGTCGGCCGTGTGTCACCATTGTGACAACTGCCCGCTGGATACGGCCCAGCACACACTGGAGTTTTGCCCAGCCTGGGACGAGGAGCGCAGCGCTCTCAGAGCAGTCGTCGGAGGAGACCTCTCGCTGCCGGCCGTGGTCGCTTCCATGGTCGGCAGTCGGGAGGCCTGGCGTGCGGTGGCCCACTTCTGCGAGGTGGTCCTCTCGCAGAAGGAGAGTGCCGAGAGGGATCGGGAGCGCGAAGATCCCTCCCGCCGCCAGAGGAGACGAAGGAGACGCCGGGTGGACGACTGACCGGCGTCTCCCGCCCTGTGGATTGGGGGCGTTTGGAGAATTCCACCACGGTATCCCCTGCCTGTCGTAAAAGGCGACTAATAGGGGCCACCGGGGGTCACGGGCGGGCAGCAGGGGGCTGTCCGTCATTACACACAATATTGTTGTGACCCCCGTGATGGACGGCAGCGTGGCTGGTTGGCCTCACGCTGCCGTAGACGCTGAGAGCGTCCTTCGGTGCGCGGGGGCGTCTGAGCCCCCCCATAACAGGAGACGGGCCGCACCAGGCGGCACCGCGCAGGGGCGGTTGCGGACGACAACTTTGACACTTTAGTCTTGGGCAACCCGCAGCCGTCCCTAATGCGCCGAAGAAGGCCACCGCGGAGTTTTAGTTGGTATGCCGTGCGGTGTACATAGGTTAGGGACTCGGCCCGGCAATCACTCTACGCTGGGTCGTAAGGCACGGTGACCCCAACATAACCGCTCGGTCGCCCCCCACGAAGGCCGGGCGGTAGTGGTAACACACTTTCTCCGCGAAAAAAAAAAAAAAAAAAAAAAAAAAAAGGTTAGGTTAGGTTAGGTTAGGTTAGGTTAGGTTTTTTTTTTTTTTTTTTTAATTAGTAATTTACACACTATGGACTCGAGGTCCATACTTTGATAAGAAAATTACATTCTTGAGAGATTGATATTATACATAAGTTTGCTTAAGCAGCGTAACTGTAGTATTACAGTGAAGGTGTTACATAATATTACTTTCTTTTATTTTAATAACATTATATTTGTTGTTATTAGTTTGCCTTAAATATTGTTAATTTACACTAATGCATTGTGCGGTATTTACTTTTTTGATTAAAATTATTTTATTTAATTTAATTATTGTTATTGTTTTTGGTTTTTTCTTTTTTTTTTTTTTTTTTTTTTTTTTTTTTTTTTTTTTTTTTTATGTTATTTTTTTTTTATTTTATATATTTTATATATGTTTGTTAGTATTTTAGTAATTTTTTTTTATATATATATATACATATACATATATATTTTTTTTTTTTTTTTTTTTTTTTTTTTCAATTATATACCGCACTGCATTTACATTTTCGTCTTATACTATATCTTATATTTCTAAATACATTTTTTGGGTGTTTTGGGTGAGGGAAGGAATGATAGGATTTGATGGTTGATAGGTTTTGTATGTTTTGGTTTTTCTCATACATTGTTGAGTGAGTCTGATAGAAGTTTGTGTTTTTGTATGGTTGTATAGTCACGGCTGTGAATGGCCATTTTGAAATTGTAGTCGATGACTGCTTTTTTAGTCGCTTCAAGCGCTCGTTTTGCGAAACGTCCGATAGCGTCATCACTGTCGTCGGTATAATAGACACAACTCTCAGTATGGCGTGACAGTGCCACGACCGCATGAGAGATGCTGTTGTGGATTTTCAGCTTTCTATTTTTGGTTTGCAGAATGACTACCGTCGGATAAGTTAGTCCTTGGGACTCGTGGATTGTCAGAATACAAGACCCTTCACCTTCGCCGTATCCCTGGTCGTGGAGGGACTCCTTTTCTTCCTGTGTATGTGTTAAAAACAGGGTATTGGCTTGGTTTGTGGGTATTTGCATTTCTGACATTCGCTTAAGTCCAATGGAGTGCACACATGTATTTGATGAATAAATACCGGTGTACACCTCACTAAGGACATATGCTACATCCATTGGGTTGCGATGTGTGCATAGCAACTCCTGTGTGATTGCTGTTACTGAGTTCGGTCTTGTGTACTTCATTTCGAAGAGGTTGTTGCGATCTATGTATGGTAGTTGATTTATATCCCCAATGAGGATGACGTCGTTTGCTCCCGACAGCCGAGTTGCCATTATTATAGCCCCAAAATGGTTCATGAGAGCCTCGTCGACAATGAGTCTGCTGCATTTACTGGATTCCCTGAAACCATTCGCTAGGATTGAGGCCATAGTTCGCACCTTGTAGTTGGCCTGGTTGCCTATACGGAGCGCTAGCTTGCCTTTTAGCTCCTTGGCTGCTTCGACTGTGGTTGTTGCTATAACGTCAGTCTCCGCATTGAAGTTTTTAACTACCCAGGTGGTTTTGCCACACCCTGGGACTCCATTTACCCACTGGAAGTTGGGCACCGTCCAGCCCTCCAGGACCGCTTTGACGTCACGATTACCTGTAATGGTGTCAGCCATTGCCAGGATCCTGTCGTCCAGCATTTTCCTGGTACACCTCGCGATGACCACTATGGAGTCCTGGTGTGGTGTGTGAAAGTGGAGTTTCCCCGTCCGCAACGTCTCCTCCTCGTCACGAGTCACGAAACCACTCGTTGCATTATAAGCAGCCATATATGTGCCTTCCAGGTTACCCTTGATGACTTGGGAGGTGGCGTTGTCATATATGATTGCTTCTTCTTCTTCGAGTCGTACGTCAAGTAACTTGGTGTTGTCGTACTTGTATGCCCTTAGAATCTTTTTGCAGATAGATGTGTTCACCTGCCTCGTGGCTTTGGTGATGGCAATAAACTCGAACAACGCATTGAGTGTATGGATTCGCGGCTCGGAAGCCTGTAATAAAGTTGGTGGGGTGACCTCTCCTTTGTCCGCTCTCGTCTTGCCTTTTCGAGTATTAACCAAGGTTGTTGTTGGAGTGTGGAAAAATTTTTCAGCTGCTATGCCTTGTGAGTCTCCCCCTTTTATTGTAGGCCTTATTACTTGTTTAACGGCCTGTCTTATCTTTTTGATTAAACTGCTGGATGTGGCTCTGTCTTCCGGATTGTCTTTCTTGGCTTTGGAGTCTGCGAGCTTCTGTTGTAGAGTTTCCGATCCGCTTTTGGTGGCTGTGCTTGTTGTTGGTCCTGTCCCCGACTTTATGGATGCTTTGAGGTAGTTAAGGTTTTCACCCCTATCCTCGTACACGATTACCTCGTGGTGTTTTGAGGCAAGCAAGCAACCCAGACGGTCTGAGACATTTCCTCTCTCATACTCAACCACCATTGCGTCTACGCTTATTTTGCAAGGTGTTGTTTGCGTGCCGTCGCCTTCTTTTGCTATTTCAGAGAGCACCGAACATGCTTGGAGAAATGGGGATTCCTCGCACCATTCGAGTAGTGCGATCGTTTTATTACGTGCTCGCACTAATCGACATTTGCGACCAAACATCTCCACTTCCGGTAGCGCCAGATAGTCTTTGCGCTTCATGCTCGTTTTGGATGTGCTCCCTTTTAATAGACAAGCCAGGCCGGGCGATATTGCTATGTGTTTGCGCGCTCCTACGATACAGAAACTGATGCCAAGTTTTTCGGTGTTATCGTCCATGAAGGTAGCCACACCACGTAACCGAACTCCTGGGGTCCCGGTTTCAGCCAGATTCAGTAATGGAATGATTTGAATATTACGTGTTGGTGTTTGTGAAAGTGAGGTTTGTGGCTGTGTTATGGATACTGTAGTTATAGAATTGAAGTCTCTTCCGGTGTTTGTTAAAGTTGTTGTCCTGGCAGTTGTCCTGCGGAAGATTTTGTCTAGATAATCCAAGAATGATGTCCTTTTTGTCGAATCCGTCATGATGTCTTTCAGATTAGACTTGTTAAGGTATGTGTCAATCTTGGATTCCAAGTGATGCCTATATGCCATAAACCGTGGACATTCTATTATAACATGTTCCACAGTTTCACTGACCTCGGGGTCGCATTCACACCCGGGGTTGTCGAGTAAGTGGTATCTGTATAGATATTCAGCTATCCCTCCATGTCCCGTCAAGGCTTGCACTTGGTAGTGGGTGAGTCTTGTGCTTCTCACGATGCGGTATGCTATTTCCACATCCGGTAGAAACATTTTTGTCATCCCACCAGTGCTGGAGGTGTCATATCTGTCCTGCCATTTGAGGATAGATTCCTTCCTGATGGATTTCTTGACATAAGACAGCGGGATTTTGTCATAGTCATGAGCCCCCTGTGTGCGCGCCGCCGACTTCGCTAGCTCATCAGCTCGTTCGTTCCCGGCGGTGCCCACGTGAGCCCTTAACCATAACAACTGAACATCTCTCTTCTCCGCCCTGATTTTTCCAATGTTGTCCTTAATGCATTTCACTAGTGGGTGACTTATTTTGGGATGTCGCAGCAAGTCGAGTGAAGATCTTGAGTCACTCAGGATGTAAACTTTAGTTTCCTTACTGGATTTCACCAATTCTGTCGCCCTGTACAAAGCATAAAGTTCAGATTGGAAAACAGTACATGCAGGGTGTAGACTGTAGGTGAAGGATTCCATTTCTTTTCCCTCTTTCCACCAAGTTGCCGCAGCTCCTACTTTACCTTCAATTTTGCTGCCGTCTGTGTAGATGTATGACACAGTTGTCTGGTGGCTGTTGAGGTTGTCGAAGTTGGTATCCTCCAAAAGCTCGTAGTCAACCTCCACTTTGCTGGAGGGGTGAGGTAGGATGGAGTGACTCACATATGTTTCGAGCTCCATGCCTGATGGTATATAGTCTGTGGAGATGCCTTTCTTGGCTTTATACAGATTTGCTACCTCCTGGATTCTTAAGTCAAGAGGTAGTATTCCCGACAAGGTTAACGCTGAAGTCAGTGACACCGTCCGATAGGCTTTGCAGATTTTTTGTGCAAAACCCCTTTGGAGACTATTTAATTGATTTTTTACTGTTTGGAGATTTACCGCCTGAGCCCATGCACAAGAGGCGTATGTCATGATGGCTTCTATGACTGAGATATATATAATTCTCGTGATTTCTCCATTGAGACCCCAAGTCGCCTTTGCTGCACACGCTAGTTGTTTATATATGTCCGCAGCTTTTTTGCATGATGCGGTCACGTGCGTTTTGAAGGTTAACTTGTTGTCGATGGTAAGCCCGAGGAGTTTGGTTTCATCAACCATGTTCAGCGTAACGCCAGCCATGGAAAGTTTGGGAGTCTCGTATTTCAGCTTTCTTGTTAACACCATTGCATTGGTTTTATGCGGTGCGAAGTTAAGCTTGTTACGAGAGCCCCATTGGTACACTGTTTCCAATGCAGCGTTTGCCGTTTGCTCCAGGGTGGTAGTATTATGGCTTGTAAAAACGAGAACGACGTCATCCGCGAAAGCTTGACAGTATACTCCTTTTGATGCCAGTTTTTGTAGTAGCGAGTCTAGGATGACGTTCCAAAAGGTTGGTCCTGCGATAGATCCTTGGATACAACCCTTTGTGGTTTCCTTCTCGTACATTGCTCTGGCATAGTTGACCTTAATCTTACGGTCAGTTAGGTAGGAGCATACCATCGAGTATAAGTTACGCGGGCATTTTTTTGTTATCAGTTGTTGTTTTAATGAAGGCCACCATGCATTGTCGAAGGCACCCTCTATGTCAAGTGAGATGAGGAGAACTATTTCTTTTCTCTCAATTCCTTTCTTAAGGTACTCAACCAAGTCATAGAGGGCGTCCTCTGTGCCTCTTTGCGGCATGAAGCCGTATTGTGTTTTGCTTAGAGTTGGAAATATATGCCATTGTATTCTCGCCACCATCATTTTCTCGACGATTTTTCCGAGAACCGACAGAAGTCCTATTGGCCGGAAAGATTTTGGATGAGTATAATCTTCCTTGCCCGGCTTGCGGATTATTACGACGTGAGCTATTTTCCATTGTTTAGGGAAGTAAGTTAGCGACAAGCATTTGTTTGCTATCGCCAAGAATACTTCCCTGTCACTGTGAATGGATGCTGTGCATATTGCAGCACATAGCCCGTCGATTCCTGGTGCTTTCCTAGGGTTTAAGGATTTTAGCACCAGGTCCAATTCCGCTGGTGTAAAAAGAGGATCGTCTTGTGGCAGTTCCTCAGGTAGGTTGTCCGTCAGTTCTCTGAGGTGGGTGTGGCATTGGGTGTCTGTGTCTACCGAGTCGTCCGGGTAGAATGTTTTAGTGAGAAGTTCGGCTGACTGCATAGGGGTGAGGGTTACGCCGTTGGGGTTGCGTAAAAGGGTGTCTTCGTGTCTTTTAGCACTTTGCCTTAGTACCCTATATATACCATCCCACATGTTCTCTTTTTCTTGTGTCGAGCAGAACTTCTTCCAACTCTCTGTTTGAGCCTTTTCCACTTCCATTTTGTATTTTATCTTGGTTTCAAGGTAGTCCTCCAAGACAAACTGTATACGAGACGCCGCCGCATTCCTGATTCTCCTCTTCTTTCTGAGAACCTCTTTCTTTTGTTCTTCGAGGTTTCTCGACCACCAGGCTGGTTTGGCGTCCCCCTTCCATTGCTTTGCGACAGGGATGGTGGAGTCGCAGGCTTTATGGATGGCGTCCGTATAAGCTGTGAGTGTGTCTTCAAGGGTTTCGGAGTCTGAAATCTCTCTCACGGAGACTGGCGAGATGCCTCTCTCACTCAGTTGTTTTCTAAAGAGGGTCGTGAAGTCTGACCACTTCGCTTTCTTAGTGTTGTACCTGCGTGTGGATATGGGCTCTAGTGTCGTTAGAGCTTTTTCCAGACGCAGAGTAAATGTTATGGCGTTGTGATCCGATGTTAATAGACTTCTATTGACCCTCCACTTTTCGATTTTATCCAGTAGTGGCAAGCCACAAGCCGTTACGTCTACAATGCTTGTGTGTTCCCTGCCACCTCTGAACACCTCAAAAGTCGGTGTGTCTCCGGTATTGAGAATCTCCAGCTCCAGTTCCGTCAGGAACGAGCTGTATTCCGCGCCCCTCGTATCCTCCGAGGCACTACCCCACCAATGGCTCCAGGCGTTTACGTCTCCGGCAATTATAATGTGTTTAGTATTAAGTTTTTGTACTACGGTTTTTAATCTGTTAAGGTATGGTTTGATGTCTTGGTCTCCCTCGAGGTAGACAGATATCACTCCAAGCCGCATGTTTCCTCCGACTAGCACAACCGCTGCTTCAGTCTCGGTCACCAGCTGAGGGTCATGAATGACCTCCAGCCTGCTCCCAAAGACCACCACGGCGGCCTTAACTGGCTTTTGTCGGTTTAGGGAACACTGGATTACCTGGGTTCCAGGATATTGTTTTATTACGCCAGTGTTGCCAACATACGGTTCCTGGATTAGAGCAATCGATATGTTGGCGTCTTTGGCTACCTGGAGTAGTTCGGCTGTTGCCGTTTTGGAGCGTTGTAGATTTGCTTGGATGAAATGCAAACCCATATTGTTCTCCCGTGGGAAGACCAAGACATCGCTACCGGGGGTGCCCTTAGCAACAGTAGGATACTCTAGCTCTTGCTATTGCATCCCACTTCTGTCTTGCGCGACATTCAGTGCTAAAGGCATGGTGTGGGGGGTCTGATTTATACTCCGTCTCTTGGGTACAGTTTTTACAGTGCGGGGGTGTTCCTTCCAGTCGTTTTTTGCACTTTTCCCACGAGTGGGCCTCTCCGCAGTAGCTGCAGAGATTCTCTTTTTCTCTGCAGACCGCTTTTGTATGGCCAAAACCGAGGCATTTAGTGCATTGGACTAGTGGGGAGTGATCTAACACCGGTCGCCTTTGAAGGCCGATATAAACTTTTCCCGCATCTGTAAAGTTTTTGTGTATTATGGGGGAGACTTCAAGCACTGGGTGGCATTCCAGTTGGTTCCTAGCCCGCTTGCGATATCGGACTTTAATTGTACTCTCCTTCATCTCGACGCCGCTCAGAAGATGCTTGTTTTGCACTAGTAGGTTTTCTACTATGTCGGCGTCGGAGAGGTAGGAGAGCACATCCCTCACGATTATAAGGGGATTTGCTGGTTTTGCCACTTCCGCTTTGAGTCCTTTGGTACCTTTTATTTTTGTATGTATGAGCTCTAAATCATCCCTTGTCTCACAACTCAGGATGATTTTTTGATTTTTGGCTTTTCTTACTTTTTCCACTTTAGCGCCAGATGATTTGGTGTCGACCGCCACTCTGATCTTCTCTATAACCTGATCCCCGGTGTTTTTGGGATCAGTAGACGAGATTATCAGCGTGTGGTTCGGTCGTTTCACGGGGCTGGCTGCTATTTTTGCGTATGTTTTTGGATTTGGGACTATGTTTTTCGTTGTAGGTGTCTCTACTGAAACGGATGGTGTTTGTTTCAGTTTTGTGACTCCCTCTTGAATAGTTTGCAGGCTTTCCTTAACCTCCGCAAATGCGACTTCCGTTTGGAGGTTGCTTGATTGCGGTGCAACCTCTTTTGGAGCGTCTCGCATTGTGCGGAGGTCGGAGGAAATAATCTCCATTTTTTCAGTGATTGGGTGTAGTTTGTTATCTAGTAATTCCTTCATCTTAGGGAAAGGTTCTTGGGGTGGGATTTTATTCGTCTCAAGGATTTGCTGCGCCATGGATTTTAGCACTTGAATATCCATTTCCATTTTCTCTAGTTGAGCTGCTGCAGCTTGTGACCTAGAGGGAGACATAGGTGGTGTTTGCATGTTAGAGGAGACAACAGGTGTTTTGGTTACCTCCTTGTGCATGTCGTCTATGGTGTGGCGCAGGGCATCCAGTTGGTTTGATAGGCTCGTGTACGTGGTGTCCATTTTTTTGATGAAGGTGTCGAAGGTGCCCCATTTCGGGACACCTTCAACCATGGAGCTTGTACTATTTGTTTGGTCCCCTTTTTTTGCTATTGATGCCTGCAAAGACTTCAATATTTTGTTGTTTTCAAGAACCGTTTGAAAGGGCACCGCCGTCTCGTAGCCGAGCCAGCTGCGGACGGCCTGTGCTTCTTTCAATGTGTTGTCTATGTCAGTCCTAGCAAGGCTTAATTCGACAATTAAACCCTGCTTTAGGCTGGCCAGCTCCCGGGTGTGAGCTCTCTCAACACGCACAAGTTCTTGTGCATGTCGAGAGCGCTCCTTCTCCAGATTAAATTTGTGGCGAGCCCTTGAGTCCGACAAAGACAACACTGTCTCGTAGAGTGCTTGCAGGCAATCATGGACCGCTGACTTGCACTCCTTCTTCATATTTGTGGCTGCTTCCAGCGCGTCTTTTCCCTTTTGGAGTAGCTCGTTAGCCACCCGTGTCGCTGAGTCCATTTCCACCCCGGTGCCTCTCCTTGGGGTTGAATAGAGTAGGCTGACCCTTTTTCGGGTGTTAGAGATCTCAGAGTCCACAGACGACACGTCCAATTCGTCCGTGTCATTTGCGGACTCTGAGATGGTCCCCGCGTCCAACTCTGCCACCATTTGGGTATTTTGAGGTGGTAATGTTGCTTTCATTTCTATGTTTGCGTCGGGCGCGGGGGCCTCCACATGATCACGGGGTAGGTTGACAGACAACACTGAGGTTTTAGATGTTGCTGCCTTTTGTATCGCCTTCTCCCTGAGGGAGCGTGCTGGGCGTAACGGCTTTTGTGACGTGGACTCCGCTGCTGGTTTGCGGGTGGAAATAATATCAGATTTTGATGACATAGTTGTTTAGTGTAGTTTGAGTAGTGTGACGAATTTAGTTAGTGTGTTGTTATTATTTATTTAATTTTTATAGAAGTATTGAGTATTACGTTACGCAGATGTTATGCGTTGATTACCTTCACTGCAGACTACACGCAGCGCAAGTGCTGAGTTAGAGGCGCACTATAATGTAAGAAAAGAAATAAGTGTCCGTGTGTGGAATTAAACTTGTGTGTTTGGATGCGGGAGGGGGGGGGGTGTGTGTTATTATATGACAATTTGCTTCTTTGAGATAGCCAAAAGTATCGCAACAAGATTCAGAAAAAATTTTATTGATTTTATTATTTTTTAATTTTAAGTGGGGGGGGGGTGAAATTTTGGATTTAGGTTATATTAATTTTGTGGGATATTTTTGTATATACGACTAACGTCGTATATACAAACTGCTGTTAAAATTTGGCTATCTCTAATACTTTACGAGATATTTACTATTTTAGATATTTTATGGAAATTAAATACAAAAATAACGGTTATATAGTTCTTAAAAATCGGTTTCCTGTCCAAAAAATCCGAAACTTTGCAGGAATGTAGATCTCGTTGATACGCTTCTGATGACGTTAAAAAACGAGTATGTCCACGATCGCTCTTCGGAGTTATGGCCAAAAAACCGAGACGAAAATGTGGTTTCTTCGGTTTTTTGCTGACTAAAAATAAAATATGACAGCTACGTACTTCCAAATTGTTGCACTGTGTTGGGCTTTATGATGTGCAGGCTGGGGGAGCTCTGGAATTTCTCGAGCACGGCTGGAAGACTGACCACGTGGCCACGTGGTTTTTGTTTTTTTTGCTGCTGTGGCAAAAATATGGACCACACTGCGGAACGTGAGGTGTCCACTTGTAGGGCGCAAAAAGGCGCACCAGATGGTAAAATAAAATTGGGGTGTTCGCGATCGCGTTTCCGAGCGCGGCCCAAAAAACCGAAGTGATTTTGAGGTTATACCGGTATTTCTGCAATAAACTTTCCAACAATAACTTCCGGTTACTGGAGATATTTTCCAAATATAGCACTTTACAAGACACACACAATGATGTATCACACTTGACACTTTCACCACTTTTTACTATTTTTCCGAAATTTTAAAGACGGAGCGCTGCGAATTTGCTGCTTACCGCGTGGCGTACGAAGTGATACTGGGTTAGGTTAGGTTAGGTTAGGTTAGGTTAGGTTAGGTTAGGTTAGGTTAGGTTGGGGTGCGAAGTCAGGAAACCTCCACGCGGTGCACCCTGGGCAACGGCGCGTCGATCACGTTGATCGGCGCGACGGCTAATATCCTGACAGCAGTTGGTTGGCGGTTGTCGTCTCTTGCGGCGGCCGTCGTCCTGTTTCGGTGGGCCCGTTCATCGGGCGACTCCCGGTTCTGTCCTGGGGGTGTCGACGGGCTCGGTGTGCGCTAACACCGCCCCGAGCAGGCAGTGGGGGGGAACCTTTCTCTTCCGCTGTCGCCGTCGCAGATCGTAATCCGGTATGGAGGTCCGTGGTCATGTCTCGCGCTCCTGCTGGACCGAGGGTCTTGGCTTAACCGCCCGGACCGCGAGGGAGAAAACCTCTATAAAAAGTTACCCCGAATCCTAAGCGGCGGCGCACCGCGAGGGGATGCATGGCCGATGGGTAGTTCGGTCCCTAGTGCGACCCCCGCCAGAGTACCGGCCGACCCTCTTGGCGGGTTACGTTAGGCTTACCCAGGTACAGGGGGCTCTGCCTGGGCGGACTTTTATTTCCCCCACACTCGTGGGAACAAAATGGAATCCTTGATAAATAAAAAAAAACCTATTGTTATATTGACGAAGTTGCCTCCGCCTGCTTCAGGTTCTGGAGTAGGAGAGGCGGAGTTCGGAGGGCGCAAGCCCGTCGATGATGATGTTGTTGTGGAGAATTCGGGTGAGAAGCCCACAGAGGTGGAGGCCGAGTTTATCCGGCCTCAAGAGATGTGTGTCGACTCAGAGTCGAGTGAGAGTTGCGCCGCACTGCGCAAAAAAAAGCTCTGGAGGAGACACTCGCAGCGTTCTAGGGATTGTAGCTCGCTTCCCACAAGCGACGCTGACGAGCCGGCGCCAAAAGCGCAAGCAATTGACGGTCGAGGTAGAGGGGGTCCCGCCTCGGTCAGCGACGTCATTGTCCTCAGGAAGACGCCAAGACAGCGCGACTTCCTGAAGCGCGAGGAGGCCCGCCAGAAGGCAGAAAGTGAATTGATGGAGCAGCTCCGATCCATCAAGTCACAGGCGCCTTCTAAGGCAAACGACGCGGACCCTTCTGGGGTAATTTTGCGGGATGACCTCCGGAATTGTGGGCAGATCGTGAGGTCGATCGTGAAGAAATCCGGGAACCTGAAAGGGACCTCTCAAAAGGCCCTTAACTTCGTGACCGACGTGATAACGAAGTACGTGGATCAGCCCGAGTCCACCATGGTCTGCCGCCTCGAAAGCGAGGTTAAGAAGTGGCGGGAGAATAGTGCCCGCGTTGAAGCTGCTATGAAGCAGCTTCAAGATGAGAACTCCTCTCTCCGGCGCCGCCTCGAAGACCTGGAGGCATCCTCGAGTCAACGCCAGACTGAGGAGATGTTGAGATTGGTAGAGGCACGAGTCCAGGCCAGGATGGACTCTTTCCTTGCTGGACCAGCCCAGAGGCCGCCACTGGCACATGAACGGAGGGCAACTTCCGGGGACATCCCGCTCCCTGTACAGGATGGATTTGTGGGTGGAGCACTCCCGGCCACTTCCATCAAAGGGAAAGGAATAGGAAAGGGGAAAAAGACTGCCCAACCAGTTTCCCTGGACCCCACTCCCGTAGCCGGGCCCTCCAACACAGCGCCGCAAGCCATCGCAGGTCCATCTTCGGCGCCGGCGACTGTCGCAGCTGCTCCAGCCAAGAAGGGCTCAAAAACTGCCCCAAAGCCTCCCAAGGGCAAAAAGAATGTACCCGCATCCGCAGCGAAAGCGAAAGTTGCACCAGAGCCCCGCCCATTGCCGCCGGCACCTGTGTCCATGGACAGGGAATGGACGGTAGTGGTAGGCAAGAGGAAGAAGCCCAAGTCTGGAACCACGCCGGTGGCAAGTTCACAGCCGCCACCACGCAGGGCCGAGCCCAAGCTCCGCCCACCACGTTCTGCGGCTGTCGTAATTTCTTTGACGCCGGCGGCTGTAGCGAAAGGGCTTACATACGCCAAAGTCCTGACAGAGGCGCAGGGCAAAGTGGACCTCACCGGCCTTGAGATTACAAGGCTGAGGCCAAAATTTGCGGCCACGGGTGCCCCTATGTATGAGGTGCCCGGGGCCAATTCTGACGAGAGGGCCGACTCCCTCGCCGATAGGCTGAGGGAGTGTTTTAGTGGGTCGGAGGACGTCCGAGTATCCCGACCCACAAAAACTGCGGAACTGCGGCTGACAGAGTTGGACTATACAGCCACTCCAGAATCAGTCGCAGCGGCCCTCTCTAAGGCCGGTGAGTGCGCCATAGACGCTATTAAGGTCGGGCAAATCCGTCCCGACCGTTCGGGTGTGGGCACTGCATGGGTGCGGATGCCGATTAAGGCAGCCCAAAAAGTGCGGGTGGCGGGCCGAGTATTAATCGGCTGGGTCGCGGCTCGAATAACAGTGCTCGAGCCGCGTCCCCTTCGGTGCTTCCGGTGCCTGGAGTCCGGGCACGTCCGGGAGCGCTGTGACTGCGCAGTGGACCGCAGCGCGTTATGTTACCGCTGCGGTCAGGCGGGCCACAAAGCCCGCGAGTGTAATGCCGCGCCACACTGCGTGGTCTGCGCGGCTTCCGGAAAGCCCGCTGGGCACCGGCTCGGGGGGAAGACGTGTACCGTCTCCTCGCGAAAAACCCGTCGCAGCCCGCGAAGAGGACTGGCTGGCGCTGAGGCTACGGCCCAGCCGCAGTCGGTGAGCCCACCGCAAGGGGTGGCCGCGATGGAAGGAGTTGAAGAGATCGCCCAGTAATGGACCTGAAGATCCTCCAGGCGAACATCAACCATTGCGCCCGGGCTCAGGACCTGTTGTCCCAAAGCCTGGCGCAGTGGTCGGTGCAAGTGGCCGTGGTCGCCGAGCCGTATTTCGTCCCGCCCAGGGATAACTGGGCCGGGGACCTCGACGGTTCGGTGGCCATCATCACCCAGGGTGCCGCAGGCTCCCCGCCCTTCGAAAAAGTAGCGAAGGGCCAGGGATGCGTCGCGGCTCTGTTGGGAGACGTATGGGTTGTAGGAGTTTATTTCTCTCCCAACAGACCCCTCTACGAGTTCGAGGCTTTTCTCGTTCGACTGGGGGCCCTGGTGGAGCAAGGCCAACCTCACCCGGCGATCGTCGCCGGCGACTTCAACGCCAAATCCATGGTGTGGGGTTCGCCGGCGACCGACGTTCGCGGTGAGGTCCTGGAGGACTGGGCGATCTCTGTCGGCCTGGTCGTCCTGAATAGGGGGTCGGTGGACACGTGCGTGCGGCACAACGGCGGGTCGATTGTTGATCTTTCGTTTGCGAGCCCCGCCGTTGCACGTCGTGTCCGGGGCTGGAGAGTCCTCGTGGGCGTGGAGACGTTGTCGGACCATCGATACATTAGGTTCGACGTCTCCGCGTCCCCGAGTATCCAGCCCAGTGGTGGACCGAGTGCCCCTAATCAGGACGGCCCGCGTTGGGTCATACGTCGCCTCAACAAAGAGGCCCTAGTGTTGGCCGCTCTGGTCGTGTCGTGGCTCCCCGTGCCGGACGGGCCGGTACGGGTCGAGCAGGAGACGGAGTGGTTCGGGGTGGCAATGTCGGACGTTTGCGACGCCGCCATGCCCCGAGCCCTCCGCCGTTCGCCGCGGCGGCAGGTGTACTGGTGGTCGGCGGAGTTAGCGCAGTTGCGCGCGTCTTGCGTGGCTGCGCGCCGTCGATTCGCCAGGCATCGCCGTCGCCGAATGAGGGCGGACGATCACGCAGACCAGGAGCGGCAGCTCTACGGCCTCTACAAGGAGGCGAAGAGAGCGCTGCGGGTGGCCGTTCACAGGGCCAAGGTCGCGGCAAGGAAGGAGTTCCTGGAGACTCTCGACGGTGACCCGTGGGGGCGCCCCTATCGCTTGGTTATGAACAAGCTTCGACCAGCGGCGCCCCCACTGTCGCAGAGTCTCCGGCCAGACTTGCTGGCCAACGTCGTCGCGACCTTGTTTCCGGCCACCGAGGAGACCACTCCTCCACCGATGGCGCCACCGGAAGTGGCGTCGTCGTCGTATGAGACTTCGGCAAGGGAAATCCCGGAGGTTTCGCCCGCTGAGATGCGGGCGGTAGTGCTTCGGCTGCGGAGCAAAAACACGGCCCCAGGGCTCGATGGCATCCCTGGGAGGGCCTTGGTGCTGGCTCTCGAGCACCTGGGTCCGAGGCTCCGCAGTTTGTTCTCCGCCTGTTTAGAGCAGGGCGTCTTCCCGGCGCGTTGGAAAACCGGGAAGCTCGTCCTGCTGAAGAAGGAAGGAAGACCCGCAGAGTCGCCGTCGGCCTACCGGCCCATCGTGCTGCTCGACGAGGTCGCCAAACTTTTCGAGCGTATAGTTCATGCTCGCCTCGTCGAGCACCTCGATAGGGTCGGTCCGAACTTGGCCGACGAACAATACGGATTTAGGAGGGGACGTTCCACCGTCCACGCGATTCTGCGGGTGAAGGCACAGGCGGAGGATGCAGTGGCCAGAGGCAGTGTAGTAATAGCGGTATCGCTTGATATTTCAAATGCGTTTAATTCGCTGCCCTGGCCCTGCATCCACGAAGCACTGCGGTACCACGTGGTGCCACCCTATCTCCGGCGTCTGGTGCACGCGTACCTTTCTGATAGGTACGTGGTGTATCCGGGCGCCGACGGGTGGCACCGAAGAGCGATGTCGTGCGGTGTTCCACAGGGCTCGGTTTTGGGCCCTCTCCTGTGGAACATCGGGTACGACTGGGTGCTCCGTGGTGCCAATCTCCGGGGCGTCGACGTGACTTGTTACGCGGACGACACACTGGTCACGGCGACATCTGGGACTTTCCAGGATGCCGCAATATTGGCGGCGGCGGGCACCGGCCAAGTTGTAAATCGTATTGAACGATTAGGTTTGAAGGTGGCCCTTGAAAAGACCGAGGCCATTTGTTTTCACAGGCCTCGGAAAGGGCCACCGGCCGGTGCCCACATCGTTGTGGAGGGGGTGCGGATTCCCATCGGCAAGACCATGAAGTATTTGGGTTTGATCTTGGATAGCCGATGGGAATTTCGCACCCATTTTGAAACGATGAGGACAAAACTGTCCCGGGCAGCGGGCGCTCTTTCTAGCCTGCTGCCCAACCTGGAAGGTCCTGGCATCCCTTGCCGAAGGTTATACCACGGAGTCGTGCGGTCCATGGCCCTGTATGGCAGTCCCGTTTGGGCTGATTCCCTGAGCGATCGCTGCGTCGCGCTTTTGCGCAATCCTCAACGTGTAGTGGCGCAGCGAGCGATCAGGGCATACCGCACGGTCTCGTACGAGGCGGCTTGCATGTTGGCCGGATTCCTGCCCTGGGATCTGGACGCCCGATCCCTGTCCGATGCTTTTCATTGGCGGGAGGAGGCGTTCAGTCGCGGGCAGCGTCCGGCCCTGAAGGAGGTGGAGGCCATGAGGGCCTCCTTACGGCGAGCCGCCGTGGAGGAGTGGCGTCTCAGGCTGGAGGCCCCGTCAGCGGGGCTGAGGGTCGTAGCGGCAGTGCGCCCGGTCTTTGCCGAGTGGCTAGACAGGCGCCACGGCCCGGCTACATTTCGATTGACACAGATGCTCACCGGACATGGTTGCTTCGGTGAGTATCTGTGTCGAATTGTTGGCACGGAGGTGTCGGCCGTGTGTCACCATTGTGACAACTGCCCGCTGGATACGGCCCAGCACACACTGGAGTTTTGCCCAGCCTGGGACGAGGAGCGCAGCGCTCTCAGATCAGTCGTCGGAGGAGACCTCTCGTTGCCGGCCGTGGTCGCTTCCATGGTCGGCAGTCGGGAGGCCTGGCGTGCGGTGGCCCACTTCTGCGAGGTGGTCCTCTCGCAGAAGGAGAGTGCCGAGAGGGATCGGGAGCGTGAAGATCCCTCCCGCCGCCAGAGGAGACGAAGGAGACGCCGGGTGGACGACTGACCGGCGTCTCCCGCCCTGTGGATTGGGGGCGTTTGGAGAATTCCACCACGGTATCCCCTGCCTGTCGTAAAAGGCGACTAATAGGGGCCACCGGGGGTCACGGGCGGGCGGCAGGGGGCTGTCCGTCATTACAAATATTGTTGTGACCCCCGTGATGGACGGCAGCGTGGCTGGTTGGCCTCACGCTGCCGTAGACGCTGAGAGCGTCCTTCGGTGCGCGGGGGCGTCTGAGCCCCCCCATAACAGGAGACGGGCCGCACCAGGCGGCACCGCGCAGGGGCGGTTGCGGACGACAACTTTGACACTCTAGTCTTGGGCAACCCGCAGCCGTCCCTAATGCGCCGAAGAAGGCCACCGCGGAGTTTTAGTTGGTATGCCGTGCGGTGTACATAGGTTAGGGACTCGGCCCGGCGGTCGCCCGATGTATTCCATCTCTCCGGGCGGCTCAACCCTCCTCAGCGTCCTTTACCAGCCTGTAAAGTCGCTCCGCGGCCTCGATCACCTCAACCTTTATCTCCGTCTTGAGGTTCCGGCTGTTATTAATTTGCAGCCGGGCCTTCAAGAGGCACGCCTTAGCCTCGGCCGTCCTGTTCAGGTAGGCAGGACTTCCTTTTTTAGGGGAGTCCTGCCTGTCCGAACCTGTCTCCGGCATGGGCTGGGACTTGGCTGTGCCTCTCCGCTCTGCTGGAGCTGCGGATGTAGTCGGAGCGGTTGATGTGGTCGGAGCAGTTGAAGTCGTCGAGGCCGCGGTGGTCCTCTTCGGCAGGATGATGACCGGAGCTGCCCTGGGTTCAGGCGCTGCATCAAGCCGCGACTCAATGCTTCGCCTCGCCTGGGCCACTGACTGGCTCCGTGAAGGGCCTGCTCCTACAGAGGCTCCGGCGTCGGCGTCACGTTTAGGTGGGGAAAGAGGCTTCTTGACGGGAGTATGGAAGCTTGGCATGTTGGTAGATGGGGGGTCCTCGTCAAAATTTAAAACTTGAAGGTGCTTCGTGGATGTAAAGGGTCCACGAGTAGTCACTTCCTGATGGTCAAGATTCGGTACTCCAGGTACCAGTCAATCTTATCTCTATAATATGATATATTTTATATAATGCTTATATATACGTCTAAAATTTTTAAATCTAATATTTATCTGATGAAGTCAATATTTCTAGTATATAATCTATATATAGTATATTTATTTATAATTTAAAGAAATACAATAATAGTTTCTAATTTCCTCTTCTGTTTCAGGTGCGGCAGTTCGGGATTATCAGCACAGGTAAGTATTCCGCCGGTTTTAAGGTGGTGTGGCACGTCTGCTCAGTTTTTTATTAAGCTAATTGGACTATTTTTGATCCTCAGTTTTAGGCTCTCTTGTCGGTATAGCCCAACCCTACCTAATGGAGCGACAATAGGGTGGGTGGGGGGGCCTTTTTTTGCCGGAGCGCGACGCAAGATACGTCGGGAGATGCGTCTCGGCGAGTACAACAAGAATATCAAATAATCTAGTGTACGGATAGTACAAAAATTTTTGACAATCAACAAAACAACGGAAATTTCGGGAAATTTGGAAAATTTCGAAAAATTGAGGGGTGCGGATGTCAGAAATAACAGCAACGGTAAGTATCTATAAAATCCAATTTAATGATATGCCACACAATATAGTTTTCATACAAAAATTTTTGGAAATTAGTCAATGTTTGTTTTCAATGTAGTTTACTTAGGTGGATTTCCTTATATTGAGTTAAAGTCAAAAATTAAATTTTGCCGGAGCGCGACGCAAGATACGTCGGGAGATGCGTCTCGGCGAGTACAACAAGAATATCAAATAATCTAGTGTACGGATAGTACAAAAATTTTTGACAATCAACAAAACAACGGAAATTTCGGGAAATTTGGAAAATTTCGAAAAATTGAGGGGTGCGGATGTCAGAAATAACAGCAACGGTAAGTATCTATAAAATCCAATTTAATGATATGCCACACAATATAGTTTTCATACAAAAATTTTTGGAAATTAGTCAATGGTTTTTTTTTTTTTTTTTTTTATATAAGTAGGACCTTATGTCCCACTCCTGGTCCCCCTATCCAGGACAAGGGATTTTTCCTACAATTTTTTATTTTTAACTTTTTTCTTTTTTTCTTACAATTTTCATACTTATATTCTACTCTTCTAATCTTACTTGCAATCGTACATATTTATATATCACGTATCTATCTACCTTGATTCTTAGTGTAGTTTGTGGCTTATATTATGCATATTCTATTCGGTTTCTTTATCTATTAGTATACTACTTAAATCTTAATTCTATTTATCTATTACTCTTAACATAGTTTCCGCTTTCTAAGTTTATTGCTAGTCTTATAATAATTAAATATTATATAGGTAGCAATTATTTTGCTTACTTATTCCTATTATTTACCTTATTTACTATACGCTTACAATATTCTAGAAACTTATGTACTATGTTCTTATTTCTAATAATATCTGGAATATTATCTAATGCTATATTTATATCTAATTCTAATTCTATTTCATGCCGTTCTTTGGCATGGATGGGACATTCGAGCAGGAGGTGTGGGACCGTCTCCTCCACGTCAGGGTCACACAAGCACGCCGGGCTCTCCTTGCACTTGAACCGATGCAAGTACTCGGAGAACCCGCCGTGCCCAGTGAACACCTGCGTAAGGACAGGATCCAGGACGATCTTCCTGACGACCCTGTGCGCCTCGACTGCGTCCGGAAAGAACAGCTTCGTTACCGAAGCCGTCTCTCCGTCCGCATATCTCCGGCTCCATTCGTCAATAGACTCCTGACGGATCTGTCTCTTGACGAATGAAACCGGACACTTGTCGTAGTGCGCACGGGTCCTCAGACGCTGTGCGGCCTCCTTAGCGAGCACGTCCGCCCTCTCGTTTCCCTCCAACCCCACGTGTGCCTTCACCCAGAAAAATTTAATTTTCTGGGTGCGTTGCTCGGCTTGTTTTAATAACTTTTTTATTTCGAACGCTATGGGGTGGAGAGAATCACCTCTGGTGATGACGTCGAGGGCAGACCTGGCATCGCTAAAGATGCCGCACTCAGGAAGCCCGCTTCGGAGCGCCTCCTCCACGGCGTTCCGGAGGGCGAGAAGTTCCGCCTGGTAGACGGAGCAGTATGACTCCAGCCGCAATTTTCTGGTACTCGTCTCGGCGGCGCCGTTCCATATGGACAGCGCCGCTCCGACTTTCCCATCAATTTTGCTTCCGTCGGTGAAGATGCTAAGACCTTCACCGACGTGCTGGGCCAATTCCGCCCCGTCCACCAGGCATTCGAACGTCCCGCTCCTCCGTTCCGCCGGGTGTTCTAAGCTGGCGAAGGCCACAGGGGCCTCTATCTCCCGATCGCCCACCACCCGCTGGGAGTACCCCCTCTTGACCTCGTAAAGGAGTGCGGTTTCCCTCACTCTGATGTCAAGGGGGAGTATTCCCGCGAGCAGTAGGGTCGAGTTGAGAGAGGCGGTCCTGTAAGCCTTCGTCAGCTTCTGCGCAAAACTGCGCTGGATCGCTCCGAGCTGCTTCCTGATACCAAGTTTTTGGCTGGCGGGAGCCCACGCGCTAGCCGCGTAGAGGATTACGGGCTCGACCGCCGCAGTATAGATCGTCCTGATAACCTCCGGTCCCAACCCCCACTGGACTTTGGCTGACCTCGCGAGCATTTTGTAGACGTTGGCGGCCTTCCGACAAGCCTGCGTCACGTGACTGTTAAAGGTGAGTTTCCGGTCTATCGTCAGGCCGAGCATCTTTATTTCGTCTGACAGACCAATGTCGACGCCTCCCATGTGTAGGATTGGGGTATCGTACTTTAATTTATTGGTTATTACCATTGCCTTCGTTTTGTTCGGCGCAAATTTGAGTTTATTTCGGATACCCCAATCCCGCACATAGGCTAGTGCCGCATTGGCCTGCCTTTGGACTTCTCCTGTAGAACCCCCGTCAAACACCAGGACGACATCATCGGCAAAAGCCTGACAATAGTCGCCCCGGCACTCGAGCCCCTGTAACAGGGGATCGAGGAGGAGGTTCCACAGGATTGGCCCTCCGATAGACCCCTGAACGCAACCCTTAACAGTACGCTTCGCGGCTTCGGCACCCGCGTACCTGACCCTGACCATCCGATCATCCAGATAGCTGGCGATCAGCCTTCGGATGTTCGGTGGGCATTGCTCTTCCGCCAATCGGACTTTGATAGCGGGCCACCAGGCGCTATCGAAGGCTCCCTCTATGTCTAGCGACACCAATATTATCACTTTCTTCTCACGAAGTTTCTGCCTAATATAGTTTACCAAGACATAGAGGGAGTCCTCGGTGCCCCTTTGTGGCATAAATCCGAATTGGCGGTGGCTCATCCTTGGTAGGAGGTGCCATTTGAGTCTGCCCACCAGCATCTTTTCCAGTATCTTTCCCATCACTGGCAACAGTCCTATCGGTCGATGCGCTTTGGGAACCGTGTAATCGTCTTTACCCGGTTTCCGAAGCACAACGACCGTGGCCTCTTTCCAAATTTTTGGAAAGTAGGCCAGTTCTAGGCACTTGTTGGCCAGCGATAGGAAAGATTCCGGATCTTGGGCGATCGCCTGCGAACAGATGTCGGAGGTCAGGCCGTCGGAACCGGGTGCCTTTTTCGGGTTGAAGGTCACCAGCGCAGCAGTGAGCTCCCGTGACGTGAACGGTGGGTCATGTACCTCACCATGGACCCAGTCGTTCACTCGCGAGGCAAGCTCCCTGATGCGCCGGTGATCCCCATTGTCCTCCTCGTCAGGGTCGTCCGGGTAGAAGGTCTCGGCAAGAAATCTTGCCGATTCCTCCTGACCCAGAGTTGTCCCGTCCCTGACGAGTGGCTGGTCTTCATGCCGCTTGGTCAGCCTGCCCATCACCCGATATATCCCATCCCATACCCCTTCTTTATCCTGCTTCCCACAAAACTCTTTCCAACTCTTGACTTGTGCTGTCTTTGCTTCATTTTCGTAAACTTCCTTAGCATTCTTATACTCTCTAATCACTTTCTCTTTCCTTACAGGAGCTGCCCATCTGATTCTCCTTTTTCTCCTCATCATTTCCTTCTTCAGTCTGTCGAGTTCGCCAGACCACCACGGTAAGTTGAATCTACTGTTATTTTTCTTCTCAGGTATTGTTTGCTCACTGGTTCTTGTTACTAATTCTGTGTACTTTATTATTTTTTGTTCTAGTTCAATTGTAGTTTTCACTTTTTCTATCTCTATTTTATTAATTTTGTTCTCTTCTGTTAGTTGTTTAATTTTATTTCCAAATTCTATCCAATTAGCCTTTTTAGTGTTAAATTTTCTGGTAGTTCTAATAATTTTGAAGTCTTTATCTTTTCTTAATTTTAAATCAAATGTTATTACGTTGTGGTCCGAACTCGTCAGATCCTCTCTAACTTGCCAATTTCCTATTCTATCCAAGAGGTCGACCGAGCAGGCGGTGATGTCCACCTGGCTGGAATACACCCTCCCTCCTCTGACGGTGAAAAACGTCGGCATGTTGCCTTCGTTGAGCACATGGAGCCCGGCTTCATCCAGCCAGCCAGACACCAACTCGCCTCTTCGGTCGATCTCTCGGCTCCACCATAGACTCTTTGCATTGGCGTCTCCACCAATTAATAGGCTCCTCGAGCCCAACGTCCTAACGATTTTCCTCAGGTGTTCGAGGTACTCGTCTATTGGCTGGTCCGGTTCGAAGTAGATCGAGACCATCACGATCTCCCAGGCGCTAGAGCGGATTCTCACCACGACGATATTCGTTGTGGTGAGCTCTGGGCAGATCAAGGCATCCAGATTGGAATCAAAGACTGCGATGGCTGCCTTGACCTGGCCACCCTCCCGCTCAGCGCATTGGAAGATCCTGACGGTCCCGTAATCCTTCATACGGCCAGTCCCTCCGATGTACGGCTCCTGAATTATGGCTGCGGCCAACCTTTTTTCCACTGCCCATGCCATTAGTTCTTGTGTGGCCAAGTTTTTCCTTTGAAGGTTGGCCTGCGCCATCAGGTATGGCCTTCCATCGGAGTCAGACGTTGTCGGGCCCGGAGCTGTGGAGACCACCTTAGCAATACGCTATGGTGGAGCGAGCTAGCGAGTCCCACTTTTTGCGTATTGGGCAGTCCTGACTGAATGCATTGTGCCTGGTGTCTGCCATTTTGGCCTTTTGGCAGTTGCAGCAAGTTGGTAGCTCGGCTGCCATCCAGTCAGGACATTCGGCCCTTAGATGGGAGCCCCCGCAATGACTGCAGACATCCAGGGCACTTCGGCAGAATCGTCTTCCATGACCATAGCCCAGGCATCGTGAGCACTGGACTAATGGTGACTGGTCTGCGACTCTGACCCGCTGGATGTCTACATGCACCGCTCCAGCTTCCGTGAGGATTCCCCAAATCTGCGGTGACACCTTAAGAACGATATGCGCCATCAAAGGGTTGCGCGCCTTACGTCTGTATTTTACTTCCATCCTGTCATCCTCTTTCTTTACCGTGTCCAGCATATGCTTGTTCTGCGTTCTTATGGCTTTTATTAGATCTTCGTTCGAATGACAGTTCAAGACGTCCTTCATGACGATGAGTGGATCCTTGTTTTTTACTTCTTCTACATTTAAGTTTCCTGATTTGGTAATTTTATCTTTTACTTTCGTCAGTTCTTGTCTATCATGAAATCCTACAATCACTTTCCTTTCTTTTCCTTTCCTGATGTTATCAACCCTAATTCCTTCTTCCGCAGCGTTAACGACTTTTCTTAGTTTTTCCACCACTTCATCGCCCGTTTCTTGTTCGTCCCTCGATGTCACCACTATGGAATGCAGCGCCGTAGCCGCACTTGGTGGTTTCCCGCTTTGTGAGCCGGCCGCCACATTCGCATATGTTCTTTGGTTCTTCCATTCCTGTACTTCTTTCGTTATCAACTCATTGATCTTTTCAATTTCTTTCTTATTCTCTTTCAGCAATTTTGTGTTCTCTTCTAATTTCTCCATAATTTCGTTTTGTTCCTCTCTTTCCCTTCTAGTTTTGTCCTGTTTCAATACGGTCTCTACTTCATCATCCTTCCTTTGATCTCCTGTCTTATTCCTTTGCATCTCTTTTCCCTTGTAAGATCTTCCTTCTTCCGCCTCTTTTACTAGTTTGTATAATCTTTCTGCGGCGTTTATTACTTCGGTTTTTATTTCGGTTTTTAAGTTCCGGCTATTGCTGATTTGAAGCTTCGTCTTGATGAGGCAAGCCTTTGCCTCAGCCGTCCTGCTGGTATATTCCGCTTCTTTAACGGGTGACTTTTCAATCACCGTCAAGTCTATGTTTGTGGTAGGTTTCTTCGCCACATTGTTCGTCCCAAGGCATCCAGACTTCTGCTTCGCCAACCCGGCGGTCCTGGACTCCGCTGTACAATCCAGCTTTGTCTCAATACTCCGCCGGGCTTGCGCAACAGTAGTTCTGCTCGTTTCCTGCGAGCTTGCCTCGGGCGATTTAGACGCCACTTTGTTGCTGTCTTTAGCCGGCGTGCGGAAGCCAAACATTTTGGGAGGGGAGATTGGGACTGATAGGGGGATTTAGTCAATCAAATTTGTTCTGTACGCCGAGTGTAGATGGCTTGGTCGCACAGGTCAATGTCAATTTGGAAATTAGTTTAAAAAGTAAAAGGTGTATAATTTCGACAGTCAAAATTTCTATTTATTCTTGCTAAATAATTATCAAGGTAACTTTAGTACCAGTAAAGTGCACTCAGCACGAATAGTCAATAAAATAATATTTTGTCTAATTATCTACTTTTGTTTCAGGTCAACGGTCGTTCCGGACTTGCGGAGCAACAACGGGTGAGGTAAGTACTCTTCCTGGTACGTAGTTTTATTTAGTGTAAGCGTTTACACACGTGTGACACCTAAAATTTATGATAAAGAGGATTTGTGTGTTAGGCTTTCTCCACGGTATAGCCCAACCCTACCTAATGGAGCGACAATAGGGTGGTTGGGGGGGCTTTTTTTTGCCGGAGCGCGACGCACGATACGTCGGGAGATGCGTCTCGGCGAGTACAACCAGAATATAAAATAATCTAGGGTACGGATAGTACAAAAATTTTTGACAATTCACAAAACAACCGAAATTTCGGGAATTTTGGAAAATTTCGAAAATTTGAGGAGGGGGAATGTCGCAAATATCAAAAACGGTTAGTATTTATAAAATCCAATTAAACGATATGCCACACGCTATAGTTTTCATACAAAAATTTTAAGAAATTAGACAATGTTCGTTTTCAATGTACGTTACTTAGGTGGATTTCCATATATTGAGGTAAAGTCAAAAATTAAATTTTGCCGGAGCGCGACGCACGATACGTCGGGAGATGCGTCTCGGCGAGTACAACCAGAATATAAAATAATCTAGGGTACGGATAGTACAAAAATTTTTGACAATTCACAAAACAACGGAAATTTCGGGAAATTTGGAAAATTAAGAAAATTTGAGGGGTGCGGATGTCAGAAATATCAGCAACGGTAAGTTAATATAAAATCCAATTAAATGATATGCCACACAATATAGTTTTCGTACAAAATTTTTGACAATTCACAAAACAACCGAAATTTCGGGAATTTTGGAAAATTTCGAAAATTTGAGGAGGGGGAATGTCGCAAATATCAAAAACGGTTAGTATTTATAAAATCCAATTAAACGATATGCCACACGCTATAGTTTTCATACAAAAATTTTAAGAAATTAGACAATGTTCGTTTTCAATGTACGTTACTTAGGTGGATTTCCATATATTGAGGTAAAGTCAAAAATTAAATTTTGCCGGAGCGCGACGCACGATACGTCGGGAGATGCGTCTCGGCGAGTACAACCAGAATATAAAATAATCTAGGGTACGGATAGTACAAAAATTTTTGACAATTCACAAAACAACGGAAATTTCGGGAAATTTGGAAAATTAAGAAAATTTGAGGGGTGCGGATGTCAGAAATATCAGCAACGGTAAGTTAATATAAAATCCAATTAAATGATATGCCACACAATATAGTTTTCGTACAAAAATTTTTGACAATTCACAAAACAACCGAAATTTCGGGAATTTTGGAAAATTTCGAAAATTTGAGGAGGGGGAATGTCGCAAATATCAAAAACGGTTAGTATTTATAAAATCCAATTAAACGATATGCCACACGCTATAGTTTTCATACAAAAATTTTAAGAAATTAGACAATGTTCGTTTTCAATGTACGTTACTTAGGTGGATTTCCATATATTGAGGTAAAGTCAAAAATTAAATTTTGCCGGAGCGCGACGCACGATACGTCGGGAGATGCGTCTCGGCGAGTACAACCAGAATATAAAATAATCTAGGGTACGGATAGTACAAAAATTTTTGACAATTCACAAAACAACGGAAATTTCGGGAAATTTGGAAAATTAAGAAAATTTGAGGGGTGCGGATGTCAGAAATATCAGCAACGGTAAGTTAATATAAAATCCAATTAAATGATATGCCACACAATATAGTTTTCGTACAAAAATTTTTGACAATTCACAAAACAACCGAAATTTCGGGAATTTTGGAAAATTTCGAAAATTTGAGGAGGGGGAATGTCGCAAATATCAAAAACGGTTAGTATTTATAAAATCCAATTAAACGATATGCCACACGCTATAGTTTTCATACAAAAATTTTAAGAAATTAGACAATGTTCGTTTTCAATGTACGTTACTTAGGTGGATTTCCATATATTGAGGTAAAGTCAAAAATTAAATTTTGCCGGAGCGCGACGCACGATACGTCGGGAGATGCGTCTCGGCGAGTACAACCAGAATATAAAATAATCTAGGGTACGGATAGTACAAAATTTTTTGACAATTCACAAAACAACGGAAATTTCGGGAAATTTGGAAAATTAAGAAAATTTGAGGGGTGCGGATGTCAGAAATATCAGCAACGGTAAGTTAATATAAAATCCAATTAAATGATATGCCACACAATATAGTTTTCGTACAAAAATTTTTGACAATTCACAAAACAACCGAAATTTCGGGAATTTTGGAAAATTTCGAAAATTTGAGGAGGGGGAATGTCGCAAATATCAAAAACGGTTAGTATTTATAAAATCCAATTAAACGATATGCCACACGCTATAGTTTTCATACAAAAATTTTAAGAAATTAGACAATGTTCGTTTTCAATGTACGTTACTTAGGTGGATTTCCATATATTGAGGTAAAGTCAAAAATTAAATTTTGCCGGAGCGCGACGCACGATACGTCGGGAGATGCGTCTCGGCGAGTACAACCAGAATATAAAATAATCTAGGGTACGGATAGTACAAAAATTTTTGACAATTCACAAAACAACCGAAATTTCGGGAATTTTGGAAAATTTCGAAAATTTGAGGAGGGGGAATGTCGCAAATATCAAAAACGGTTAGTATTTATAAAATCCAATTAAACGATATGCCACACGCTATAGTTTTCATACAAAAATTTTAAGAAATTAGACAATGTTCGTTTTCAATGTACGTTACTTAGGTGGATTTCCATATATTGAGGTAAAGTCAAAAATTAAATTTTGCCGGAGCGCGACGCACGATACGTCGGGAGATGCGTCTCGGCGAGTACAACCAGAATATAAAATAATCTAGGGTACGGATAGTACAAAAATTTTTGACAATTCACAAAACAACCGAAATTTCGGGAATTTTGGAAAATTTCGAAAATTTGAGGAGGGGGAATGTCGCAAATATCAAAAACGGTTAGTATTTATAAAATCCAATTAAACGATATGCCACACGCTATAGTTTTCATACAAAAATTTTAAGAAATTAGACAATGTTCGTTTTCAATGTACGTTACTTAGGTGGATTTCCATATATTGAGGTAAAGTCAAAAATTAAATTTTGCCGGAGCGCGACGCACGATACGTCGGGAGATGCGTCTCGGCGAGTACAACCAGAATATAAAATAATCTAGGGTACGGATAGTACAAAAATTTTTGACAATTCACAAAACAACGGAAATTTCGGGAAATTTGGAAAATTAAGAAAATTTGAGGGGTGCGGATGTCAGAAATATCAGCAACGGTAAGTTAATATAAAATCCAATTAAATGATATGCCACACAATATAGTTTTCGTACAAAAATTTTTGACAATTCACAAAACAACCGAAATTTCGGGAATTTTGGAAAATTTCGAAAATTTGAGGAGGGGGAATGTCGCAAATATCAAAAACGGTTAGTATTTATAAAATCCAATGAAACGATATGCCACACGCTATAGTTTTCATACAAAAATTTTAAGAAATTAGACAATGTTCGTTTTCAATGTACGTTACTTAGGTGGATTTCCATATATTGAGGTAAAGTCAAAAATTAAATTTTGCCGGAGCGCGACGCACGATACGTCGGGAGATGCGTCTCGGCGAGTACAACCAGAATATAAAATAATCTAGGGTACGGATAGTACAAAAATTTTTGACAATTCACAAAACAACGGAAATTTCGGGAAATTTGGAAAATTAAGAAAATTTGAGGGGTGCGGATGTCAGAAATATCAGCAACGGTAAGTTAATATAAAATCCAATTAAATGATATGCCACACAATATAGTTTTCGTACAAAAATTTTTGACAATTCACAAAACAACCGAAATTTCGGGAATTTTGGAAAATTTCGAAAATTTGAGGAGGGGGAATGTCGCAAATATCAAAAACGGTTAGTATTTATAAAATCCAATTAAACGATATGCCACACGCTATAGTTTTCATACAAAAATTTTAAGAAATTAGACATTAGTCAATGGTTAGGTTAGGTTAGGTTAGGTTAGGTTAGGTTAGGTTAGTTTAGGTTAGGTTAGGTTAGGTTAGGTTAGGTTAGGTTAGGTTAGGTTAGGTTAGGTTAGGTTAGGTTAGGTTAGGTTAGGTTAGGTTAGGTTAGGTTAGGTTAGGTTAGGTTAGGTTAGGTTAGGTTAGGTTAGGTTAGGTTAGGTTAGGTTAGGTTAGGTTAGGTTAGGTTAGGTTAGGTTAGGTTAGGTTAGGTTAGGTTAGGTTAGGTTAGGTTAGGTTAGGTTAGGTTAGGTTAGGTTAGGTTAGGTTAGGTTAGGTTAGGTTAGGTTAGGTTAGGTTAGGTTTTTTTTTTTTTTTTTTTTTTTTTTTTTTTTTTAGTGGGACTCTACGTCCCACTCCTGGTCCCCCTATCCAGGACAAGGGATTTTATTTAATATTTTTATAATGTTTTTCCTTTCATTTTTTACACTTTTGAAGCTTAGTTCTATACATATTTACTAATATATCTTACACTTCTATCTATATATTTAATCTTTATATCATCTAGCTATTATTATAATCTATATACAACTACTTTTATCTTACTTATTTCTATTTTCTTATTATTTACCCTTATCCGTACATATGTTCTTACTAATTACTTTAATTACTAATACTATATAATACGAAATTATATATTTAGTAACTTATTATCTACTTATTTCTATTTATCACCTTATTTCCTATGGATCTACAATATTTTACGAACTTATGTACTAATCTTTTATCGACTATTATCTTATGTATATTATCTATATCTAGCTTAAAATTTATCTCATTTTCTATATCATAAGGTTAGGTTAGGTTAGGTTAGGTTAGGTTAGGTTAGGTTAGGTTAGGTTAGGTTAGGTTAGGTTAGGTTAGGTTAGGTTAGGTTAGGTTAGGTTAGGTTAGGTTAGGTTAGGTTAGGTTAGGTTAGGTTAGGTTAGGTTAGGTTTTTTTTTTTTTTTTTTTTTTTTAATTGGGACTCTGCGTCCCATCCTCGTACCCCCTATCCAGGACAAGGGATTTTCATTATCTTTTTTTTTTTTGTATATTTTTTTTCTTGTTTTATGTTTATTAATAATATATCTATTTCTATTTCTCTAATACATAACTTATCCTAGTTTACACTTTAATCTATTTATCTTAATCTATTACCATATATTCTATCTTATTATCTAATCTTAGTTACTAATCGTATATAATACTCAATTATATACTTAGTAATCTATATTTATAGCTTATTTCTATTATTTACTTTAATTACTATTAGTTTGCAATATTCTAAGAACTTATTTGCTATTGGCTTATTTTTAACTATCCTATGTATGTTATCTATTTCTAATTTACAATTAATACTACATTCTAGGTTGTATCTATCCACTGCGTGGATGGGACAATCGAGTAGGAGGTGTGGGACCGTCTCCTGAACGTCAGGGTCACATTGGCACGCCGGGCTCTCCTTGCACTTGAATCGGTTCAAGTACTCGGAGAAACCGCCGTGCCCCGTGAACACCTGCGTCAGTATCGGATCCAGGACGATCCGCCTTACGACCCTGTGCGCATCGACTGCGTCCGGAAAGAACAGCTTCGTCACCGAAGCCGTCTCTCCGTCCGCGTATCTCCGGCTCCATTCGCCAATCGAGTCCTGTCGGATCTGTCGTTTGACGAATGAAACCGGACACTTGTCATAATGCGCACGGGTCTTCAGGTGCTGTGCGGCATCCTTAGCGAGCGTGTCCGCCCTCTCGTTTCCCTCCAACCCCACATGTGCCTTCACCCAGAAAATATCAATTTTCTGGGCGCGTTTCTCGGCCATGTTTAATTTTTCCTTTATTTCAAACGCTAGGGGGTGGAGGGAATCACCTCTGGTGACGACTTCAAGGGCGGACCTGGCATCGCTGAAGATGCCGCACGCAGGAAGCCCGCTACGGAGCGCTACCTCCACGGCTTCGCGGAGGGCGAGGAGTTCCGCCTGGTAAACGGAGCAGTACGGCTCCAGCCGCAACTTTCGGGTACTTGTCTCGGCGGCGCCGTTCCATATGGACAGCGCCGCTCCGACTTTCCCGTCAATCTTGCTTCCGTCGGTGAAGATACTAAGACCCTCACCGACGTGCTGAGCCAGTTCCGCCCCGTCCGCCAGGCATTGGAACGTCCCGTTCCTCCGTTCCGCCGGGTGCGGCAAGTTGACGAAGGCCACAGGAGCCTCCACTTCCCGGTCTCCCACTACCTCGCAAGAGTGCCCCCTCTTGACTTCATAAAGGAGTGCGGTTTCCCGCACCCTTATGTCAAGGGGGAGCACCCCCGCCAGCAGCAGGGCCGAGTTGAGGGAGACAGTCCTGTAGGCCTTCGTCATCTTCTGCGCAAAGCTGCGCTGGATGGCTCCGAGCTGCTTCCTTACACCCAGCTTACGGCTGGCCGGAGCCCATGCGCTTGCGGCATACAAGATCACGGGCTCCACCGCAGCCGTGTAGATCGTCCGGATCACTTCGGGTCCCAACCCCCACTGGACCTTGGCCGACCTCGCGAGCACTTTGAAGAGGCTTATAGCCTTAGCGCACGCCTGCGTCACATGACCGTTAAAGGTCAGTTTTCGGTCTATCGTTAGGCCAAGCAGCTTGATCTCGTTTGAGAGACCAATGTCGACTCCGCCCATGCGCAGGATTGGGGTGTCATACTTAAGTCTGTTTGTCATCAGCATCGCCTGGGTCTTGTGTGGCGCAAACTTGAGCTTATTTCTGACACCCCAATCCCGAACATAGGCTAGAGCCGCATTGGCCTGCCTCTGTGCTTCTCCCGTGGAACCCCCATCAAACACCAGGACGACATCGTCAGCAAATGCTTGACAATAGTCGCCCCGGCGCTCGAGCCCCTGCAAAAGGGGATCGAGGAGGAGGTTCCACAGGATTGGCCCTCCGATAGATCCTTGAACACAACCCTTAACTGTCCTGCGAGCTGACTCGGCGCCCGCGTATCGGACCCTGACCATCCGATCATCCAGATAGCTGGCGACCATCCTTCTGATGTTTGGTGGGCAGCGTTCATCCGCCAACCGGACCTTTATGGCCGGCCACCAGGCGCTATCGAAGGCTCCCTCTATGTCCAACGATATCATGATCAGGACCTTCTTCTCTCGAAGTTTAGTCCTGACATGACTCATCAGATCATAGAGGGAGTCCTCGGTGCCCCTTTGTGGCATAAAGCCGTATTGGCGGTGGCTCATTCTCGGTAGAATGTGCCATTTTAGCCTACCCACCAACATCTTTTCCAGGATCTTTCCCAGCACTGGCAACAGTCCTATCGGTCGGTGTGCCTTGGGAACCGAGTAATCATCCTTACCCGGTTTCCGCAGCACAACGACCGTGGCCTCCTTCCAGATCTTCGGAAAGTAGGCCAGTTCTAGGCACTTGTTAGCCAGTGCTAGGAATGACTCCGGATCCTGGTTGATCGCCTGCGCACAGATATCGGAGGTCAGGCCGTCCGACCCGGGCGCCTTCTTCGGATTGAAGGTCACCAGCGCCGCAGTCAGCTCCCCCAGCGTGAACGGTGGGTCATGTACCTCACCATGGACCCAGTCGTTCACGTGCGAGGCGAGCTCTCTGGTGCGCCGGTGATCTTCATTATCCTCCTCGTGAGGGTCGTCCGGGTAGAAGGTCTCGGCAAGGAATCTTGCCGATTCCTCCTGACCCAGGATTTGCCCGTCCCTCACGAGTGGCGCATCTTCGTGCCGCTTGGTCAACCTGCCCATTACTCGATATATCCCATCCCACAGTCCTTCCTTGGTCTGTTTTCCGCAAAACTCCTTCCAGCTCCGAGTCTGGGCAGCTGTGGTCATAGTTTCGTAGGCCTCCTTGGCCTCTTTATAGGCCCGGATCACACACGCCTTCCTCACAGGTGCCGCCCATCTGATGCGGCGTTTCCGTCGCATCATTTCCCGTCTGGACCTTTCGAGCTCCTTTGACCACCAAGGGATCGCATATTTAGCGTTTGTTTTCTTTTTCGGAATGACGTCAGTACTTACTTTCGTTACTATTTCTGTATATTTTTCAATTTTGCTTTCTAATTCTTTTACATTTTTTACTTTGACTATTTCATTTTTGTTCAAATTGTGTTCTGTAGTATAATTTTTAAAAACATTACCAAATTCCGTCCAATTTACCTTTTTAGTGTTATATATTCTAGTTGTGTTTTTGATCGCGATCCCTTGGCCTTTCTGCAGCGTCAATTCGAAAGTTATGGTGTTGTGGTCGGAGCTCGTCAGGTCCTCCTCGACGGTCCAGTTCTGGATCCGTTCTAAGAGATCGACCGAACAGGCGGTGACATCCACCTGGCTGGAGTAGGCCTTGTCTCCTCGCACAGTGAAGAACGTTGGCGTATCGCCTTCGTTCAACACGTGGAGGCCGGCCTCGTCCAGCCAACCAGACACCTCCTCTCCTCTTCGGTCGATCTCCCGGCTCCACCATAGACTTTTTGCGTTGGCGTCCCCTCCTATTAGCAGGCGCCTCGGGCCCAAGCTGCGGCAGACGCCCCTCAGATGATCGAGGTGTGGCTCAACCGGTTTATCGGGTTCGAAGTAATACGAGACCGCCACCATCTCCCAGGCGCTGGTACGGATTTTCACCACGACAATATTTGTCGTGGTGAATTGGGGGCAGATCAAGGCATCCAAGTCTACGTCGTAGACTGCTATGGCTGCCTTGACCCGGCCCCCTTCCCGTTCCGCGCACTGGAAGATTCTGGCGGCCCCGTAGCTCTTCACCCGGCCGGTGCCCCCGACGTACGGCTCCTGGATCAGTGCGAAGGCCAATCTCCTCTTTGATGCCATCAACATAAATTCGTCGGTCGCCATTGCGCTTCTTTGGAGATTGGCCTGCGCCACCAGGTATGGCCGCGCGCCGGAGTCCGCGTCTGTCGCTGTCGGGCCCGGGACGGTGGGGACCACCTTAGCAATAAGCTATGGCGGATCTGGCCAGCGCGTCCCACCGCTTCCGTACTGGGCAGTCCTCACTAAAGGCGTTGTGCCCCGTCTCGGCGAACTTCGCCTTCAGGCAGTTACAGCACGTTGGTGCTGCAGCTGCCATCCAATCGGGACACTCCGCCCTCAAGTGCGGCCCACCGCAGTGGCTGCAGGCATCCAAAGAGCCCCGGCAGAACCGCCTCCCATGGCCGTAGCCCAAGCACCTTGAGCACTGGACCAAGGGAGACTGGTCCTCGACCTTGACTCTTTGGATGTCAATGTGCAACGCGCCGGCCTCCGTGAACGTTCGCCAGATCTGTGGCGACACCTGGAGGACTACATGGGCCATCAACGGGTTCCTAGCCTTCCTCCTGTAGCGGACCTCCATCCTGCTTTCCTCCTTCCTGACTTGGGCCAGAAGGTGGTTATTCTGGGCCCGAATCGCGCCCAGAATTTCCTCATTGGTGTGGCAGGACAACAAGTCTTTAATTAATATCAGAGGATCTTTATTTTTAATGTCCGCTACAGTTAGGCTTTTTCCCCCCGTGCGGAGCCTTTCTTTGACCTTCACCATCTCCTCCTGGTCGCGGAAACCCATGATGACCTTTCTTTCCTTTGCCTTCCTAATTCTGTCAATCTTAATCCCTTCTTCCTTTGCGTTTACAACGGTCCTTATTTTTTCCACCACTTGATCTCCTGTTTCTTCTTCATTTTGTGATGTTATAATTATGGAATGTAGCGCCGTAGTCACCTCTGGTGTGGTTTTCGGTGAACCGGCAGCTACACTCGCATACGTTCTGGTCTTTTGCATCTCTTCCCTGTGCTTCTGTACCTCTTCACTCATCTTTTCCATTTCCTTCTTGCTTTCCTTCAGCATAATTGCATGTTCCTGCAGCCTTTCCAGGAGTTCCCTTTCTAATTCATTTCTCTCGTCTTTCCTTTGTCCCTTGGCTTCCGTGTCAATCACTACCGTCTTCGATGCCTCCTCCCTTTCCGACACCTTCCCCTTTCCTCCTTCTACGGTCCGCCCTCTGTAGGGCTTGCCCTCCTCGGCGTCCTTTACCAGCCTGTAAAGTCGCTCCGCGGCCTCGATCACCTCAAGCTTTATCTCCGTCTTAAGGTTCCGGCTGTTATTGATTTGCAGCCGGGCCTTCAAGAGGCACGCCTTAGCCTCCGCCGTCCTGCTCAGGTAGGCAGGACTCCCTTTTTTGGGGGAGTCCTGCCTGTCGGAACCTGTCTCCGGCATTGGCTGGGACTTGGCTGTGCCTCTCCGCTCTGCTGGAGTTGCAGATGTTGTTGGAGCAGTTGATATCGACGGAGCAGTTGAAGTTGTCGAGGCCGCGGTCGTCCTTTTCGGTAGGATGATAAGTGGAGTGGCCCTGGTTTCGGGCACTGCATCAAGCCGTGACTCGATGCTGCGCCTCGCCTGGGCCACTGACTGGCTCCGTGAAGGGCCTGCTCCTACAGAGGCTCCGGCGTCGGCGTCGCGTTTAGGTGGGGAAAGAGGCCTCTTAACGGGAGTGTGGAAGCTCGGCATGTTGGTGGATGGGGGGTCCTCGTCAATATTTAAAAGTCAAGGATGCTTCGTGGATGTAGAGGGTCCACGAATAGTCAATTCCTGATGGTCAAGATTCGGTACTCCAGGTACCAGTCAATCTTATCTCTATGATAGGTTAATAGTAATATATTATATAATAAAATACTTCTATGTGTCTAACGTTTTTAAATCTAATATTTATTAATAAAGTCAATATCTCTAGTATAAAGTGTATATATAATATATTTATTTATTTATAATAAAATACAATGATAGTTTCTAATTTCCTCTTCTGTTTCAGGTGCGGCAGTTCCGGATTATCAGCGCAGGTAAGTATTTCACCGGTTTTGAGGTAGCGCGGCACGTCTGCTCAATTTTTTATTAAACTAATTGGACTATTTTTGATACTCAGTTTTAGGTTCTCTTGTCGGTATAGCCCAACCCTACCTAATGGAGCGACAATAGGGTGGGTGGGGGGGCCTTTTTTGCCGGAGCGCGACGCACGATACGTCGGGAGATGCGTCTCGGCGAGTACAACCAGAATATAAAATAATCTAGGGTACGGATAGTACAAAAATTTTTGACAATTCACAAAACAACGGAAATTTCGGGAAATTTGGAAAATTAAGAAAATTTGAGGGATGCGGATGTCAGAAATATCAGCAACGGTAAGTTAATATAAAATCCAATTAAATGATATGCCACACAATATAGTTTTCGTACAAAAAATTTTGACAATTCACAAAACAACCGAAATTTCGGGAATTTTGGAAAATTTCGAAAATTTGAGGAGGGGGAATGTCGCAAATATCAAAAACGGTTAGTATTTATAAAATCCAATTAAACGATATGCCACACGCTATAGTTTTCATACAAAAATTTTAAGAAATTAGACTGGTTAGGTTAGGTTAGGTTAGGTTAGGTTAGGTTAGGTTAGGTTAGGTTAGGTTAGGTTAGGTTAGGTTAGGTTAGGTTAGGTTAGGTTAGGTTAGGTTAGGTTAGGTTAGGTTAGGTTAGGTTAGGTTAGGTTAGGTTAGGTTAGGTTAGGTTAGGTTAGGTTAGGTTAGGTTAGGTTAGGTTAGGTTAGGTTAGGTTAGGTTAGGTTTTTTTTTTTTTTTTTTTTTTTCTTTTATTCTTTTTTTTTTTCTAGTCCCCCTATCCATGACAAGGGATATTGTTTATGTTTTCTTTTTTGTTTGTCTTTTAATATTTTTCGAACTTATTTCTATATGGTATCTTACTTTATCTTAACATTTTTTAACTTTCTTAATAATCTTAACATTAATCTTATTTTCTTTTACTACCGCTACTGATACAACTTGGTTGCGCTATTTGTCTTATATGACAACTATAATACTAATTATAGAACTCTATTTCTTATAACTTGTTCGTACATATATTTTACTTATTCATTTAATTACTAATTTCATATAATTCTATATTATATTTATAGTAACTTAATTTCTACTTATTTTTAGTTATAATCTTATTTGCTAATTGCTTACAGAATTTTATAAATCTATGTACGAGTACTTTATCTGATACAATCTTTCGTATATTTTCTTTTGTAAGCTTCATATTCAATTCCATTTCTATATCGTATCTTTCTTTGCCGTGTATGGGACAATCGAGCAGGAGGTGTGGGACCGTCTCCTCCACGTCAGGGTCACACAAGCACGCCGGGCTCTCCTTGCACTTGAACCGATGCAAGTACTCAGAGAACCCGCCGTGCCCGGTGAACACCTGCGTAAGGACAGGATCCAGGACGATCCTCCTGACGACCCTGTGCGCCTCGACTGCGTCCGGAAAGAACAGCTTCGTTACCGAAGCCGTCTCTCCGTCCGCATATCTCCGGCTCCATTCGTCAATCGAGTCCTTGCGGATCTGTCGCTTGACGAATGAAACCGGACACTTGTCGTAATGCGCACGGGTCTTCAAGTGCTGTGCGGCCTCTTTCGCGAGCTGATCCGCCCTTTCATTTCCCTCCAACCCCACGTGTGCCTTCACCCAGAAAATGTCAATTTTCTGGGCGCGTTTCTGGGCTATTTTTAATTTAGATTTAATTTCAAACGCTAGGGGGTGGAGGGAATCACCTCTGGTGACGACTTCAAGGGCGGACCTGGCATCGCTGAAGATGCCGCACGCAGGAAGCCCGCTACGGAGCGCTACATCCACGGCTTCCCGGAGGGCGAGAAGTTCCGCCTGGTAGACGGAGCAGTACGGCTCCAGCCGCAACTTTCGGGTACTCGTCTCGGCGACGCCGTTCCATATGGACAGCGCCGCTCCGACTTTCCCGTCAATCTTGCTTCCGTCGGTGAAGATACTTAGACCCTCACCGACGTGCTGGGCCAGTTCTGCCCCGTCCGCCAGGCATTGGAACGTCCCGTTCCCCCGTTCCGCCGGGTGATCCAAGTTGACGAAGGCCACAGGAGCCTCCACCTCCCGGTCTCCCACTACCTCGCGAGAGTGCCCCCTCTTGACCTCATAAAGGAGTGCGGTTTCCCGCACCCTTATGTCAAGGGGGAGCACCCCCGCCAGCAGCAGGGCCGAGTTGAGGGAGACAGTCCTGTAGGCCTTCGTCATCTTCTGCGCGAAGCTGCGCTGGATGGCTCCGAGCTGCTTCCTTACACCCAGTTTACGGCTGGCCGGAGCCCATGCGCTTGCGGCATACAAGATCACGGGCTCCACCGCAGCCGTGTAGATCGTCCGGATCACGTCGGGTCCCAACCCCCACTGGACCTTGGCCGACCTCGCGAGCACTTTGAAGAGGCTTATAGCCTTAGCGCACGCCTGCGTCACATGACCGTCAAAAGTCAGTTTTCGGTCTATCGTAAGGCCAAGCAGCTTGATCTCGTTAGACAGACCAATGTCGACCCCGCCCATGTGCAGGATCGGGGTGTCGTACTTAAGTTTGTTTGTAATTAGCATCGCCTGGGTTTTGTGTGGCGCAAA
Organism: Lapara coniferarum; assembly: GCA_949316025.1. Lineage (NCBI taxonomy): Eukaryota > Metazoa > Arthropoda > Insecta > Lepidoptera > Sphingidae > Lapara > Lapara coniferarum. The sequence continues at coordinate 41,187,911 of OX438920.1, forward strand.
CTTCAACTTATTTCGGACACCCCAATCCCGCACATAGGCTAAAGCCGCATTGGCCTGCCTCTGTGCTTCTCCCGTGGAACCCCCATCAAACACCAGGACGACATCGTCAGCAAAAGCTTGACAATAGTCGCCCCGGCGCTCGAGCCCCTGTAAAAGGGGATCGAGGAGGAGGTTCCACAGGATTGGCCCCCCGACAGATCCTTGAACACAGCCTTTAACGGTCCTGCGCGCTGACTCGGCACCCGCGTATCGGACCCTGACCATCCGATCATCCAGATAGCTGGCGACCATCCTTCTGATGTTTGGTGGGCAGCGTTCTTCCGCCAATCGGACTTTTATAGCCGGCCACCAGGCGCTGTCGAAGGCTCCCTCTATGTCCAACGATATCATAATTATGACCTTCTTTTCTACGAGCTTGGCCCTAATATGACTCATCAGGTCATAGAGGGAGTCTTCGGTGCCCCTTTGTGGCATAAAGCCGTATTGGCGGTGGCTCATCCTCGGGAGGATGTGCCATTTTAGCCTACCCACCAGCATCTTTTCCAGGATCTTTCCCATCACTGGCAACAGTCCTATCGGCCGATGCGCCTTGGGAACCGAGTAATCTTTCTTACCCGGTTTCCTCAGCACAACGACCGTGGCCTCTTTCCAAATCTTTGGAAAGTAGGCCAATTCTAGGCACTTGTTAGCCAGTGACAGGAAAGACTCCGGATCTTGGGTGATCGCCTGCGAACAGATATCGGAGGTCAGGCCGTCCGAGCCGGGTGCCTTCTTCGGATTGAAGGTCACCAGCGCCCCAGTGAGCTCCCGCAGCGTGAACGGTGGGTCATGTACCTCACCATGGACCCAGTCGTTCACGCGCGATGCGAGCTCCCTGGTGCGCCGGTGATCCTCATTATCCTCCTCGTGAGGGTCGTCTGGGTAGAAGGTCTCGGCAAGATACCTTGCCGAGTCCTCCTGACCCAGGGTTTCCCCGTCCCTCACGAGTGGCGCATCCTCGTGCCGCTTGGTCAGCCTGCCCATTACTCGATAAATCCCATCCCACAGCCCTTCCTTATCCTGTTTTCCGCAAAACTCCTTCCAACTTTTAATTTGCGCTGTCTTAGCTGCATCTTCATATTGCTCCTTTGCCTCTTTATATAATTTAATTACTCTCGCTTTCCTTACAGGAGCTGCCCAACGGATTCTCCGTTTCCTCCGCATCATCTCCTTTTTCAGCCTGTCGAGCTCACTGGACCACCATGGTATAGCGTAAGTATTAGTATTTTTCTTCTTTGGTATTATTTCTTCACTAGTTTTAATAATCACGTCTGTATATTTTACTATTTTATGTTCTAATTCTTCTATAGTAGATATTTTGTCTATTTCAATTTTGCCTAGCCTATTTTCTTCATTAAGATGTTTAATTTTTAAGCCAAATTCAGTCCAATTTACTTTTTTCGTGTTATAAATTCTTGTTGTCCTATTAATTTTTATACTTGTGCCTCTTTTAATTTTAATTTCAAATAGTATGGTATTGTGGTCCGAGCTCGTCAGGTCTTCTCTTACAGCCCAGCTATCTACTTTGTCCAAGAGATCGACCGAGCAGGCGGTGACATCCACCCGGCTGGAAAAGGCGCGGTCTCCCCTCACGGTGAAGAAAGTTGGCGTGTTGCCCTGATTCAACACGTGGAGACCCGCCTCGTCCAGCCAACTGGAGACCTCCTCTCCTCTTCGGTCGATCTCTTGGCTCCACCATAGGCTTTTAGCGTTGGTGTCTCCACCTACTAACAGGCGCCTCGGGCCCAAGTCACTGCAGACGCTCCTCAGATGGTTGAGGTAATCCTCAACCGGCTTGTCTGGTTCGAAGTAGTACGAGACCACCACCATCTCCCAGGCGCTGGTGCGGATTTTCACCACCACGATGTTATTTGTGGTGAATTCAGGACAGATCAAGACGTCCAAATCTCCATCAAAGACTACTATGGCTGCCTTGACCCGTCCCTCTTGCCGCTTCGCGCACTGGAAGATCCTGGCGGTCCCGTAGTCCTTCATACAACCAATTCCTCCGACGTACGGCTCCTGGATTAACGCGAAAGCCAACCTTCTCCCTGCTGCCAATGCCATTAATTCTTGCGTGGCAAGTGCACTTCTTTGAAGGTTGGCCTGCGCCACCAGGTATGGCCGCTCGTCGGAGGTCGCATCTGACGAAGCCAGGCCCGGGGCTGTGGGGACCACCTTAGCAGTAACCTATGGCGGACCGAGCCAGTGCGTCCCACCTTTTGCGAACTGGACAGTCCTGACTGAAGGCATTATGGCTTGTGTCTGGAAGTTTTGCCTTTAGGCAGTTGCAACAAGTTGGTATTGCGGCCGCCATCCAGTCAGGACATTCAGAGCGCAAATGCGGTCCCCCGCAGTGGCTACATGCGTCCAGAGTGCCACGGCAAAACCGCCTCCCATGACCATAGCCCAGACATCTGGAGCATTGCACCAGGGGAGACTGGTCTTCAACCCTGACCCTCTGGACGTCAATGTGTAACGCACCGGCTTCTATAAATCTCTTCCATAATTGGGGCGACACCTTAAGGACCACGTGAACCATGAGCGGATTCCTGGCTTTCCTACGAAACCGGATCTCCATCCTATCCGACTCTTTGTCCACCTGCTCCATAAGGTGCCTATTCTGAGCCCTAATAGCTGTAATAATGTCATCATCGGAGTGGCAGCTAAGCAAGTCTTTTAAGATGATCATCGGGTCCTTGTTTTTTATTTCTTGGATGTTCAAGTTCTTTCCCTCCTTTCTCAGCCTTTCTTTCACCTTTTCTAACTCCTGCTTGTCCTGGAAGCCGATGATCACTTTTCTGTCCTTCGCTTTCCTGATCTTGTCAATCCTTGTACCTTCTACTTTGGCGTTAACTGCTTTCCGTATTTTCTCCACTACCTCATCCCCCGTCTCTTGCTCATCTTGAGATGTAACGACGATGGAATGCAGCGCCGTAGTCACTTCCGCTGGTTTGGATTTATGTGAACCGGCAGCTACATTGGCGTATGTCCTACTGGCGAACATCTCCTCCCTATGTTTTTTCATCTCTTCATTGATCTTTTCCATTTCCTGCTTACTTTCTTGCAATAACCTTCCGTGATCCTCCAGCTTCTTAAGTAGATCTTTTTCGAGTCTATCCCTGTCTTCCTTTTCTATTCCTTTACCTACATCTTCTGGTCCTGCTTTGGTTCGTTCTACCCTTTCAGCTTCTTTCCCCTTGACTTCGTCCGTGTCCCTACCCTTATACGGTTTCCCCTCCTCGGAGTCTTTGACCAGCCTATACAGTCTCTCCGTCGCTTCGATGACATCGGCCTTAATTTCGCTCTTAAGATTTCTGCTGTTGTTTATCTGGAGCTTGGCTTTCATGAGACACGCCTTTGCCTCAGTCATCCTGTTCAGATAGGCGGGGCTACTCTTTTTCGGAGATACCCGCCCATCAGAACCTGAGGTCCCCGGCAAAGGCTGGCTCATGGATATGCCCCTCCGCTCGGCCGGAGCTGCAGAAGCCACGGATGTCATCGATGCTGTGGCGGCGGATCTCGTTTTCGGCACGGTAGGTAGAGCGGCTCTGGTTTCAATCACTTCATCGAGTCTCGACTCGATGGAGCGTCTCGCCTGAGCCACTGTTTGACTCCGAGAAGGGCCCGCCCTCACGGGTACTTCAGTCTCAGCATCGCGCTTTGGCGAGGAGAGAACCTTCTTCAGGGGCGTGTGGAAGCTGGGCATGGTGGTCTACCTGGATTGGGGTCCGCGTCAAAATGTACAAAATATAGTAATATCCTCGTGAATGTAAAGTTCACTAGGCGTCTATGGTCAGTTTTGATTATTCTTGTAAGTGTAAAGTGCTTACAAGGTCCAATATGCGTCAATAAAATGATGGTGCAAAAAAGCACAAAAAGTCAATCCTACACTTGTGTCTAATTTTCCTATTTTTGTTGCAGGTCTGTGGCAGTTCCAGCTGCGTGTGGCGTGCGAAAACAATGGTAAGTATAGTTTTGTGTAAAATAGAATAATAAATTTGAGGCTTTCTTGTCGGTATAGCCTTACCCTACCTAATGGAGCGACAATAGGGTGGGTGGGGGGGGCCTTTTTTTTGCCGGAGCGCGACGCACGATACGTCGGGAGATGCGTCTCGGCGAGCACAACAATGGTATGTATTTAGATTATATACGTTTGATACAAAAATTTTGAACCGCGAGCCAAACAGTGAAATTTAGGGAAATTGTCAAAAATTGAGGGGGGGAAATATCCAAATGTTGCAGAACTATTAAAATCGGTAAGTATACAAGAAAATCTACACAATGATGTGCCACACGGTATAGTTTCTATTCAAAATGCTTGAAATTATTAAGTAATTAGACAAAACTTTTGTTTTGTCAATCACTTTACCAAGTAGATTCCTTATATACGTAACCAATGTGAAGAAATATAAAGTTTGCCGGAGCGCGACGCACGATACGTCGGGAGATGCGTCTCGGCGAGTACAACAATGGTATGTATTTAGATTATATACGTTTGATACAAAAATTTTGAACCGCGAGCCAAACAGTGAAATTTAGGGAAATTGTCAAAAATTGAGGGGGGGAAATATCCAAATGTTGCAGAACTATTAAAATCGGTAAGTATACAAGAAAATCTACACAATGATGTGCCACACGGTATAGTTTCTATTCAAAATGCTTGAAATTATTAAGTAATTAGACAAAACTTTTGTTTTGTCAATCACTTTACCAAGTAGATTCCTTATATACGTAACCAATGTGAAGAAATATAAAGTTTGCCGGAGCGCGACGCACGATACGTCGGGAGATGCGTCTCGGCGAGTACAACAATGGTATGTATTTAGATTATATACGTTTGATACAAAAATTTTGAACCGCGAGCCAAACAGTGAAATTTAGGGAAATTGTCAAAAATTGAGGGGGGGAAATATCCAAATGTTGCAGAACTATTAAAATCGGTAAGTATACAAGAAAATCTACACAATGATGTGCCACACGGTATAGTTTCTATTCAAAATGCTTGAAATTATTAAGTAATTAGACAAAACTTTTGTTTTGTCAATCACTTTACCAAGTAGATTCCTTATATACGTAACCAATGTGAAGAAATATAAAGTTTGCCGGAGCGCGACGCACGATACGTCGGGAGATGCGTCTCGGCGAGTACAACAATGGTATGTATTTAGATTATATACGTTTGATACAAAAATTTTGAACCGCGAGCCAAACAGTGAAATTTAGGGAAATTGTCAAAAATTGAGGGGGGGAAATATCCAAATGTTGCAGAACTATTAAAATCGGTAAGTATACAAGAAAATCTACACAATGATGTGCCACACGGTATAGTTTCTATTCAAAATGCTTGAAATTATTAAGTAATTAGACGGTTAGGTTAGGTTAGGTTAGGTTAGGTTAGGTTAGGTTAGGTTAGGTTAGGTTAGGTTAGGTTAGGTTAGGTTAGGTTAGGTTAGGTTAGGTTAGGTTAGGTTAGGTTAGGTTAGGTTAGGTTAGGTTTTTTTTTTTTTTTTTTTTTTTTTTTTTTTTTATGTGAGGCTCTGCGCCTCACCCTCGTTCCCCCTATCTGGGACAGGGGATATTGGGTATCATTTTTTCATTTTTTATTCCTTTTTTTTGTTATTATTTTAATTTACATTTGTCATTAACTATCTTACTATTTTCTACTTTAACGTTAACTATAATCTAATTATCTTAGTCTATTCATCTTCCTTACTTTGTAGCCTATCTTATACTAATTACTAATAATATATAACAAAGCTTATATATTTAGTAATCTATTACTACTTATTCCTATTTGTTACTTTAATAACTATATCCTTACAATATTCTATAAATTTACCTATTATTAATTTATCTTTAATTATTTTATGTATATTATCTACCGTTAACTTAATATCTATTTTATTCTCTAAATTATATCTATCCACTGCGTGGATGGGACATTCGAGTAGGAGGTGTGGGACCGTCTCCTGAACGTCAGGGTCACATTGGCACGCCGGGCTCTCCTTGCACTTGAATCGGTGCAAGTACTCGGAGAAACCGCCGTGCCCCGTGAACACCTGCGTCAGTATCGGATCCAGGACGATCCGCCTTACGACCCTGTGCGCATCGACTGCGTCCGGAAAGAACAGCTTCGTCACCGAAGCCGTCTCTCCGTCCGCGTATCTCCGGCTCCATTCGCCAATCGAGTCCTGTCGGATCTGTCGTTTGACGAATGAAACCGGACACTTGTCATAATGCGCACGGGTCTTCAGGTGCTGTGCGGCATCTTTCGCGAGCCGATCCGCCCTTTCATTTCCCTCCAACCCCACATGTGCCTTCACCCAGAAAATGTCAATTTTCTGGGCGCGTTTCTTGGCCATGTTTAACTTTAGCTTAATTTCAAACGCTAGGGGGTGGAGGGAATCACCTCTGGTGACGACTTCAAGGGCGGACCTGGCATCGCTGAAGATGCCGCACGCAGGAAGCCCGCTTCGGAGCGCTACCTCCACGGCTTCGCGGAGGGCGAGAAGCTCCGCCTGGTAGACGGAGCAGTACGACTCCAGCCGCAACTTTCGGGTACTCGTCTCGGCGGCGCCGTTCCATATGGACAGCGCCGCTCCGACTTTCCCGTCGATCTTGCTTCCGTCGGTGAAGATGCTAAGACCCTCACCGACGTGCCGAGCCAGTTCTGCCCCGTCCGCCAGGCATTGGAACGTCCCGTTCCCCCGCTCCGCCGGGTGCGGCAAGTTGACGAAGGCCACAGGAGCCTCCACCTCCCGGTCTCCCACTACTTCGCAAGAGTGCCCCCTCTTGACTTCATAAAGGAGTGCGGTTTCCCGCACCCTTATGTCAAGGGGGAGCACCCCCGCCAGCAGCAGGGCCGAGTTGAGGGAGACAGTCCTGTAGGCCTTCGTCATCTTCTGCGCAAAGCTGCGCTGGATGGCTCCGAGCTGCTTCCTTACACCCAGCTTTCGGCTGGCTGGAGCCCATGCGCTTGCGGCATACAAGATCACGGGCTCCACCGCAGCCGTATAGATCGTCCTGATCACATCGGGTCCCAACCCCCACTGGACCTTGGCCGACCTCGCTAGCACTTTGTAAAGGCCAATGGCCTTGGCGCACGCCTGCGTCACGTGACCGTTAAAGGTCAGTTTTCGGTCTATCGTTAGGCCAAGCAGCTTTATCTCATTTGAGAGACCAATGTCGACTCCGCCCATGCGCAGGATCGGGGTGTCATACTTAAGCCTGTTTGTCATCACCATCGCCTGGGTCTTGTGTGGCGCAAACTTGAGCTTATTTCTGACCCCCCAATCCCGAACATAGGCTAGAGCCGCATTGGCCTGCCTCTGTGCTTCTCCCGTGGAACCCCCATCAAACACCAGGACGACATCGTCAGCAAAAGCTTGACAATAGTCGCCCCGGCGCTCGAGCCCTTGCAAAAGGGGATCGAGGAGGAGGTTCCACAGGATTGGCCCTCCGATTGATCCTTGAACACAACCCTTAACGGTCCTGCGAGCTGACTCGGCGCCCGCGTATCGGACCCTGACCATCCGATCATCCAGATAGCTGGCGACCATCCTTCTGATGTTTGGTGGGCAGCGTTCTTCCGCCAATCGGATCTTTATAGCCGGCCACCAGGCGCTATCGAAGGCTCCCTCTATGTCCAACGATATCATGATCAGGACTTTCTTCTCTCGAAGTTTAGTCCTGACATGACTCATCAGATCATAGAGGGAGTCCTCGGTGCCCCTTTGTGGCATAAAGCCGTATTGGCGGTGGCTCATCCTCGGGAGGATGTGCCATTTTAGCCTACCCACCAACATCTTTTCCAGGATCTTTCCCAGCACTGGCAACAGTCCTATCGGCCGATGTGCCTTGGGAACCGAGTAATCATCCTTACCCGGTTTCCGCAGCACAACGACCGTGGCCTCCTTCCAGATCTTTGGGAAGTAGGCCAGCTCTAGGCACTTGTTAGCCAGTGCTAGGAAAGACTCCGGATCTTGGGTGATCGCCTGCGAACAGATATCGGAGGTCAGGCCGTCCGATCCAGGCGCCTTCTTCGGATTGAAGGTCACCAGCGCCGCCGTGAGCTCTCCCAGCGTGAACGGTGGGTCATGTACCTCACCATGGACCCAGTCGTTCACGTGTGAGGCGAGCTCCCTGGTGCGCCGGTGATCTTCATTATCCTCCTCGTGAGGGTCGTCCGGGTAGAAGGTCTCGGCAAGGAATCTTGCCGATTCCTCCTGACCCAGGATTTTACCGTCCCTCACGAGTGGCGCGTCCTCGTGCCGCTTGGTCAACCTGCCCATTACTCGATATATCCCATCCCACAGTCCTTCCTTGGTTTGTGTACCGCAGAACTCCTTCCAACTGGACGTTTGAGCTTCTTTGGTCAGGGTTTCGTACGCCAGTTTGGCCTCTTTATACGCCCGAATGACACATGCCTTCCGCACAGGTGCCGCCCATCTGATGCGGCGCTTCCGTCGCATCATTTCCCGTCTGGACCTTTCGAGCTCCTTTGACCACCAAGGGATCGCATATTTAGAATTTGTTTTCTTTTTCGGAATGATGTCCGTACTTGCTTTCGTAACAATTTCCGTATATTTTCCTATCTTATTTTCTAAATCCTTTACATTTTTTACTTTAATTATTTCATTTTTGTTCATTTTGTGTTCTCTAGAGTAATTTTTAAAAATATTTCCAAATTCAGTCCAGTTTACGTTTTTAGTGTTATATATCCTAGTTGTATTTTTGATTGCGATCCCTTGGCCTTTCCGTAGCGTCATTTCAAAGGTTATGGTGTTGTGGTCGGAGCTCGTCAGGTCCTCCTCGACGGTCCAGTTCTGGATCAGTTCTAAGAGATCGGCCGAACAGGCGGTGACATCCACCTGGCTGGAGTAGGCCTTGTCTCCTCGCACAGTGAAGAACGTTGGCGTGTCGCCTTCGTTCAACACGTGGAGGCCGGCCTCGTCCAGCCAACCAGACACCTCCTCTCCTCTTCGGTCGATCTCCCGGCTCCACCATAGACTTTTTGCGTTGGCGTCCCCTCCTATTAGCAGGCGCCTCGGGCCCAAGCTGCGGCAGACGCCCCTCAGGTTAGGTTAGGTTAGGTTAGGTTAGGTTAGGTTAGGTTAGGTTAGGTTAGGTTAGGTTAGGTTAGGTTAGGTTAGGTTAGGTTAGGTTAGGTTAGGTTAGGTTAGGTTAGGTTAGGTTAGGTTAGGTTAGGTTAGGTTAGGTTAGGTTAGGTTAGGTTAGGTTAGGTTAGGTTAGGTTAGGTTAGGTTAGGTTAGGTTAGGTTAGGTTAGGTTAGGTTAGGTTAGGTTAGGTTAGGTTAGGTTAGGTTAGGTTAGGTTAGGTTAGGTTAGGTTAGGTTAGGTTAGGTTAGGTTAGGTTAGGTTAGGTTAGGTTAGGTTAGGTTAGGTTAGGTTAGGTTAGGTTAGGTTAGGTTAGGTTAGGTTAGGTTAGGTTAGGTTAGGTTAGGTTAGGTTAGGTTAGGTTAGGTTAGGTTAGGTTAGGTTAGGTTAGGTTAGGTTAGGTTAGGTTAGGTTAGGTTAGGTTAGGTTAGGTTAGGTTAGGTTAGGTTAGGTTAGGTTAGGTTAGGTTAGGTTAGGTTAGGTTAGGTTAGGTTAGGTTAGGTTAGGTTAGGTTAGGTTTTTTTTTTTTTTTTTTTTTTTTTTTTTTTTTTATTTCGTTCCCCCTGGCAGCACCAGAGTTTTTTGTATTTTTTTGAGTTTTTTGTGTATCACATTAATCCTATATTATACGTCTATAACTAAATGTTAATGTTTTCAACTTAATAATATATCTTATTGTTTTATATACCTAATTATGTACTAGTCTTTCGTCTTATCTCCCATGCCTTTGTTTTCTAGTTATCTACTGCCTATATACTATCTTATTTATTATGTTTGCTACTTTACTTTTCTTATGACTTATTTTACATAGTTCTTTTCTTATCCAATTTTCTTATTACTATATATATATAATCTATAATTATATTATTAGTAATTATTTAGTGCTGTTTTTATTAATTACTTTCATTGCTATTTTGTTACAATAACTTAGAAACTTATGTCTTTTTGAAGTGTCTTTTATAATATTGTGTATGTTGTCTCGTTCAAGTGTCATTTCTATTTCATTTTCTACATCGTATCTGTCTTTTGCGTATATAGGGCAGTCCAGTAATATATGCGGGACAGTCTCCTTATGGCTTGGGTCACACGGACACGCCGGGCTCTCCTTGCACTTGAAGCGATTCAAGTACTCGGAGAACCCGCCGTGGCCCGTTAAAACCTGCGTGGTGACGGAATCCAATGCAAGCTTCATTACGATTCGGTGCGCTTCTACAGCGTCAGGGAAAAACATCTTCGTCACCGAAGCGGTTTCCCCCGACGTGTATCTCCGATTCCACTCGTTGATTGACTCCTGTCGAATCTGCCGTTTCACGTATGAAATCGGGCACCGATCGTAATGTGGCCTAACTTTAAGGTTTTTAGCAGCGTCCTTCGCGAGCTGATCGGCCCTCTCATTTCCCTCCATCCCTACATGTGCTTTTATCCAAAATAGTTTTATTATTTTGTTGCGTTCTTCTGCAGATCTTAAACTTGTGTTAATTTGGAACGCTAAGGGATGGAGGGAGTCCCCTCTGGTGACTGTTTCAAGGGCCGACCTAGAATCACAAAAGACGTTGCAATGGGGTGCTTTGGTGCTTAGGGCCTCATCTATCGCATATTTGAGTGCCAGAAGCTCCGCCTGATAGACGGTGCAGTATGGCTCCAGCTTGAGCTTTTTGGTTTTGGTCTCGGCCTCACCCTCCCAGACGGACAGCGAGGCTCCGACCTTACCTTCTATTTTGCTACCGTCGGTGTAGATATTGTAGCTATTGGCGGTATGCTGGGCCACCTCTGCACCATCCATCAGGAATTGGAGCATCATGGTCTTTCTTCGCGCTGGATGGTCTAGACTGGCGAAGGCCACAGGACCCTCCACCTCTCTGTCCCCTGCCACCCACGAGGAGTATCCCTTCCTGGTTTCATATAAGAGTGCGTTTTCTCGCACCCTTATATCCAAGGGCAGGAGTCCTGCGAGCAACAGGGCAGAGTTCAGTGATACGGTCCTGTAGGCCTTCGTCAGTTTTTGAGCGAAGCTTCGCTGTATGTTGTCGAGCTGCTTCCGCACATAAAGTTTGTTTGAAGCGCACGCCCACACACTGGACGCGTACAGGATGATAGGCTCGACAACTGCTGTGTACAGCGTCTTGATAATATGAGGCCCCAAGCCCCACTGCACCCTCGCTGCCGTCGCCAGCTTTTTATAAAAGCACATCGCCTTCCGACACGCAGCCATAATATGGGCTTTGAAAGTTAGCCCCTCGTCAATGGTGACGCCGAGTATTTTGATTTCCTTGGAGAGACCAATATCAGCCCCGCCCATGTGCAGAATTGGCGAGTCGTACTTCAGCTTCCTCGTCACAACCATCGCTTTCGTTTTATGAGGTGCGAATTTCAACTTGTTACGAACTCCCCAATCCTGCACGTAGGCGAGTGCGGCATTGGCCTGTCTTTGGACTTCTCCTGTGGAATCCCCATCGAACACCAGGACGACATCGTCAGCGAATGCCTGACAATAGTCGCCCCGGCGCTCGAGTCCCTTTAATAGGGGATCAAGGAGGATGTTCCACAGGATTGGTCCTCCGACAGACCCCTGCACGCAGCCTTTACTGGTTCTCCTCGTTATCTCCATACCGGCGTACCTGACCTTGACTAATCGGTCGTCCATGTAGCTTGCGATCACCCTTCTCAGATTTGGTGGGCACTGCTCTTCTGCCAACCGGTTTTTAATAGCGGGCCACCAGGCGTTGTCGAAGGCTCCCTCTATGTCCAGAGATATTATTATGGTGATTTTTTTCTGTAGTAGTTTTTCTTTTATGTGTTTCACCAGGACATAGAGGGAGTCTTCGGTACCCCTCTGTGGCATAAACCCATATTGGCGTGTGCTTATGTTGGGAAGAATGTGCCACTTTAACCTTCCCACCACCATTTTTTCGAATATCTTCCCCATCACTGGTAACAATCCTATTGGTCGGTAAGACTTCGCCGTGTTATAGTTGCTTTTTCCCGGCTTCCTTAGTACGATGACCGTAGCTTCCTTCCAGGTCTTCGGGAAATAAGCTAGTTCAAGGCATTTATTTACCAGTGACAGGAAAGACATCGAATCCTGGGTGATCGCATGCACACAGACGTCCGACGTCAGGCCATCTGACCCAGGGGCCTTCTTAGGGTTGAAACTCCTCATTGTGACTTCGAGTTCGTGCATGGTGAACGGTGGGTCATGTTTCTCATCATGAACCCAGTCGTTCACCCGCTCGGCTCGTTGTCTGCTACGCTGATGTTCCGCGTTATCCTCCTCGATCGGGTCTTCGGGGTAAAAGGTTTCGGCAAGTAATATTGCCGACTCCTTTTCATCTAACACCTTGTCGTCCTCGATGAGCGGTTGATCAGCTTGTCTTTTGGTTACCCTTCCCAAAGCCCGGTAGATTCCGTCCCATAATCCCTCCTTATCCTGACTCCCGCAAAACTCTTTCCAACTCCTGCTCTGTGCTTTCCTAGCCTCTAACTCATATTTTTCTTTTGCTTCCAGGTATGCTTCGACGACCTTCTGTCTCCTGATGGGTGCTGCACAGCGGACTCGACGCTTCTTGGTGGTGGCTTCCTTCTTCAGCCTGGTGAGCTCATCAGACCACCATGGTATGGTAAGTACCCTTTTATTTTTAATTTTAGGAATTGAGCTTTCGCATGATTTAATTATTATATCCGTGTATTTTTCTACGTATCTGTCTAGTTGTAATTTATCGTTTATTTTATCAATTTCCACTTTATTAATTTTATTCTCTTCCGTCAATTGTTTGAATTTATTGCCAAAATCTGTCCAATTAGCTTTCCTGGTGTTATATATCCGTGTAGTTACATTTATTTTGGTACCTTTTGCTCTTTGTAGTGATATTTTAAGGGTTATGACGTTGTGATCTGAGCTAACCAGGCCTTCCTCCACCTTCCAGTCTTCAATTTTATTAAGAAGGTTGCTGGAACAGGCTGTGATGTCCACCTGGCTGGAGTAGACCCTTCCTCCTCTTATGGTGTGGAACGTCGGCGTATTGCCTTCGTTCAACACTTGGAGCCCGGTTTCATCCAGCCAGTCGGACACCATCTCGCCTCTACTGTCAGCGTCCCGACTCCACCACAGACTTTTTGCGTTGGCGTCCCCTCCCACAAAAAGACCTTCCGAGCCCAGCTTTTGTCCTATTCTCCTCAGATGTTCGAGGTACCCATCCAACGGTTTGTCCGGTTCGAAGTAGAACGAGACGGCCACGACCTCCCAGGCGCTTGTCCGAATTTTCACCACAACTATGTTGGTTGTGGTGAACTCTGGGCAGATCAAGGCATCGACTTCGTCGTCATATACGGCAATAGCCGCCCTGACCGGAACTTCCTCCTGTGCTACGCACTGGAAGATCCTGGCCGTCCCGTAATCTTTCATTCGACCCGTTCCCCCCACGTATGGTTCCTGTAACAGGGCAAAGGCCAACTTCCTTTCTGCTGCCAACATCATAAGCTCTTGTGTGGCAAGGGCTTTCCTTTGCAGGTTGGCTTGCGCCACCAGGTATGGCCTTACGTCGGGGTTGGGTGTAGCTGAGCTCGAGGTTCCGGGGACCACCTTAGCAGTATGCTATGGCTGATCGGGCCAGCACGTCCCACTTCTGCCGGACCGGACAGTCCTGACTGAATGCACTGTGCTTCGTATTTGTCAGCTTCGCTTTTTGGCAATTGCAGCACGTAGGTGGTTCGGCTGCCATCCAGTCAGGACAGTCCGATCTTAGATGCGGCCCTCCACAGTGGCTACACGACTCCAGGGATCCGCGACAGAACCGCCTCCCATGGCCATAACCCAGGCACTTTGTGCACTGGACCAAGGGAGACTGGTCCTCAACTCGAACTCTCTGAACGTCTATGTGTAGAGCGCCGACTCCTGTGAAAAGTTTCCAGAGTTCAGGTGAAACTCTCAGGACTATGTGTGTTAGGAGTGGGTTCCGCGCTCTCCTTCTGTATTTGATTTCCATTCTGTCGTCTTCCTTCCTGATATTTTCCAGTATATGTTTGTTCTGCATCTTTATGGCTCTTAATATTTCCGCGTCCGAGTGACAGCTTAGTACGTCTTTCATGATGATGAGTGGATCTTTATTTTTCATTTCTTCGACGCTCAGTTTATCTCCTGCTTTGTTTATTTGTTCCTTTACTCTCCTTAGTTCTTCTTTATCCTGACATCCAATTATAACTTTCCTTTCTTTGCCTTTCCTAATTTTGTCAATCCTTATGCCCTCTTCTGTTGCATTCACTGCTTTCCTAATTTCTTCTACCACTTGATCCCCGGTCTCCTGATCGTCCTTGGATGTCACCACTATGGAGTGTAGCACCGGCGCCACACTCGGTATTTTACCTTGTTGTGCGCCGGAAGCTACACTCGCATAGGTCCTTTGGCTTTTCCATTCTTCAGCTTCTTTAGTTATGAGATCGTTGATCTTTTCAATTTCTTTCCTATTCTCTTTCAATAATTTCGTATTTTCTTCTAGTTTTTCCAATATTTCCTTTTGTTCTTGTCTTTCTCTCTGAGTTTTTTCTGTCCTTGTAATGGTCTCCACATCATCATCTTCCCTCTGGTCTGCTGTTCTATTCTTCTGTATCTCCTTTCCCTTGTATAGTCTCCCCTCTTCTGCCTCCTTCACTAGCTTATATAACCTTTCCGCGGCATTTATCACCTCCGTCTTGATCTCTGTCTTTAGGTTGCGGCTATTGTTAATCTGGAGTTTTGTCTTAATGAGGCACGCCTTAGCCTCCGCCGTCCTACTTATGTACTCCGTTTCTTTCAATGGTGACTTCTCGATCGATATAATGTCTAAATTTGTGGTGACCTTTTTCGCCACAGTCGTCGCTCCGAGAGTTCCGGGCTTCTGTTTCGCAAGTCCGGCAGTCTTAGGTTCTGCTGCACTGTCCAGCTTCGTTTCTATGCTGCGTCGGACTTGCGCGACAGTAGTCCTGCTTGCTTCCTGCGAGCGAGCCTCTGGAGATTTTGAGGCAGCTTTGTTGGCTTCCTTAGCTGGAGTGCGAAAGCCAAACATGTTTGAGGGGGAGCTAGTCTCTGTTTGGGGGAACACGTCAAAGAATCGTACTCCAAGTGTAAATAGCTTGGACGTACAGGGGCGTCAATATGAAGAAATTTAAAAAGTAGAAATGAATGTAAAGTTCAATGGTCAATTAAGTATTTAGTCTAGCTAAATAACAATCAAAATGACTATAAAATATACAAGTGCAATCAGCACATGTAGTCGATAACTTAATATTTTTGTCTAATATCAAATTTTTGTTCCAGGTCGATGGTCGTTCCGGACTTGCGGAGCAACAACGGGTGAGGTAAGTACTCTTCCTGGTACGTAGTTTTATTTAGTGTAAGCGTTTACACACGTGTGACACCTAAAAATTTATAATAAAGACGATTTGTGTGTTAGGCTTTCTCCACGGTATAGCCCAACCCTACCTAATGGAGCGACAATAGGGTGGGTGGGGGAGCCTTTTTTTGCCGGAGCGGGGCAAGCGGCACGTCGTTGGACGCGTCTCGGCGAGTGCTTCAACGGTATATAATCAGATTTGGTAAGGTTGGTACAAAAATTTTGACTGTCGGCAAAACAAAGTGAAATATTTTAGATTATTAATTTTGAGGGGGGGTAATGTCCAAATGTCTCGGAACTATAAAAATCGGATAGTATTTAAAAAACCCTATAAAACAATGTATCACACGCTATGGTTTCAATGGAAGAATTTTAAGATATTAGACAGTCTTTGTTTTTGCATAGACTTACTTAGGTGGATTTCTTATATACCTAGTTATTATGAAGAAATAAAATTTTGCCGGAGCGGGGCAAGCGGCACGTCGTTGGACGCGTCTCGGCGAGTGCTTCAACGGTATATAATCAGATTTGGTAAGGTTGGTACAAAAATTTTGACTGTCGGCAAAACAAAGTGAAATATTTTAGATTATTAATTTTGAGGGGGGGTAATGTCCAAATGTCTCGGAACTATAAAAATCGGATAGTATTTAAAAAACCCTATAAAACAATGTATCACACGCTATGGTTTCAATGGAAGAATTTTAAGATATTAGACAGTCTTTGTTTTTGCATAGACTTACTTAGGTGGATTTCTTATATACCTAGTTATTATGAAGAAATAAAATTTTGCCGGAGCGGGGCAAGCGGCACGTCGTTGGACGCGTCTCGGCGAGTGCTTCAACGGTATATAATCAGATTTGGTAAGGTTGGTACAAAAATTTTGACTGTCGGCAAAACAAAGTGAAATATTTTAGATTATTAATTTTGAGGGGGGGTAATGTCCAAATGTCTCGGAACTATAAAAATCGGATAGTATTTAAAAAACCCTATAAAACAATGTATCACACGCTATGGTTTCAATGGAAGAATTTTAAGATATTAGACAGTCTTTGTTTTTGCATAGACTTACTTAGGTGGATTTCTTATATACCTAGTTATTATGAAGAAATAAAATTTTGCCGGAGCGGGGCAAGCGGCACGTCGTTGGACGCGTCTCGGCGAGTGCTTCAACGGTATATAATCAGATTTGGTAAGGTTGGTACAAAAATTTTGACTGTCGGCAAAACAAAGTGAAATATTTTAGATTATTAATTTTGAGGGGGGGTAATGTCCAAATGTCTCGGAACTATAAAAATCGGATAGTATTTAAAAAACCCTATAAAACAATGTATCACACGCTATGGTTTCAATGGAAGAATTTTAAGATATTAGACAGTCTTTGTTTTTGCATAGACTTACTTAGGTGGATTTCTTATATACCTAGTTATTATGAAGAAATAAAATTTTGCCGGAGCGGGGCAAGCGGCACGTCGTTGGACGCGTCTCGGCGAGTGCTTCAACGGTATATAATCAGATTTGGTAAGGTTGGTACAAAAATTTTGACTGTCGGCAAAACAAAGTGAAATATTTTAGATTATTAATTTTGAGGGGGGGTAATGTCCAAATGTCTCGGAACTATAAAAATCGGATAGTATTTAAAAAACCCTATAAAACAATGTATCACACGCTATGGTTTCAATGGAAGAATTTTAAGATATTAGACAGTCTTTGTTTTTGCATAGACTTACTTAGGTGGATTTCTTATATACCTAGTTATTATGAAGAAATAAAATTTTGCCGGAGCGGGGCAAGCGGCACGTCGTTGGACGCGTCTCGGCGAGTGCTTCAACGGTATATAATCAGATTTGGTAAGGTTGGTACAAAAATTTTGACTGTCGGCAAAACAAAGTGAAATATTTTAGATTATTAATTTTGAGGGGGGGTAATGTCCAAATGTCTCGGAACTATAAAAATCGGATAGTATTTAAAAAACCCTATAAAACAATGTATCACACGCTATGGTTTCAATGGAAGAATTTTAAGATATTAGACAGTCTTTGTTTTTGCATAGACTTACTTAGGTGGATTTCTTATATACCTAGTTATTATGAAGAAATAAAATTTTGCCGGAGCGGGGCAAGCGGCACGTCGTTGGACGCGTCTCGGCGAGTGCTTCAACGGTATATAATCAGATTTGGTAAGGTTGGTACAAAAATTTTGACTGTCGGCAAAACAAAGTGAAATATTTTAGATTATTAATTTTGAGGGGGGGTAATGTCCAAATGTCTCGGAACTATAAAAATCGGATAGTATTTAAAAAACCCTATAAAACAATGTATCACACGCTATGGTTTCAATGGAAGAATTTTAAGATATTAGACAGTCTTTGTTTTTGCATAGACTTACTTAGGTGGATTTCTTATATACCTAGTTATTATGAAGAAATAAAATTTTGCCGGAGCGGGGCAAGCGGCACGTCGTTGGACGCGTCTCGGCGAGTGCTTCAACGGTATATAATCAGATTTGGTAAGGTTGGTACAAAAATTTTGACTGTCGGCAAAACAAAGTGAAATATTTTAGATTATTAATTTTGAGGGGGGGTAATGTCCAAATGTCTCGGAACTATAAAAATCGGATAGTATTTAAAAAACCCTATAAAACAATGTATCACACGCTATGGTTTCAATGGAAGAATTTTAAGATATTAGACAGTCTTTGTTTTTGCATAGACTTACTTAGGTGGATTTCTTATATACCTAGTTATTATGAAGAAATAAAATTTTGCCGGAGCGGGGCAAGCGGCACGTCGTTGGACGCGTCTCGGCGAGTGCTTCAACGGTATATAATCAGATTTGGTAAGGTTGGTACAAAAATTTTGACTGTCGGCAAAACAAAGTGAAATATTTTAGATTATTAATTTTGAGGGGGGGTAATGTCCAAATGTCTCGGAACTATAAAAATCGGATAGTATTTAAAAAACCCTATAAAACAATGTATCACACGCTATGGTTTCAATGGAAGAATTTTAAGATATTAGACAGTCTTTGTTTTTGCATAGACTTACTTAGGTGGATTTCTTATATACCTAGTTATTATGAAGAAATAAAATTTTGCCGGAGCGGGGCAAGCGGCACGTCGTTGGACGCGTCTCGGCGAGTGCTTCAACGGTATATAATCAGATTTGGTAAGGTTGGTACAAAAATTTTGACTGTCGGCAAAACAAAGTGAAATATTTTAGATTATTAATTTTGAGGGGGGGTAATGTCCAAATGTCTCGGAACTATAAAAATCGGATAGTATTTAAAAAACCCTATAAAACAATGTATCACACGCTATGGTTTCAATGGAAGAATTTTAAGATATTAGACAGTCTTTGTTTTTGCATAGACTTACTTAGGTGGATTTCTTATATACCTAGTTATTATGAAGAAATAAAATTTTGCCGGAGCGGGGCAAGCGGCACGTCGTTGGACGCGTCTCGGCGAGTGCTTCAACGGTATATAATCAGATTTGGTAAGGTTGGTACAAAAATTTTGACTGTCGGCAAAACAAAGTGAAATATTTTAGATTATTAATTTTGAGGGGGGGTAATGTCCAAATGTCTCGGAACTATAAAAATCGGATAGTATTTAAAAAACCCTATAAAACAATGTATCACACGCTATGGTTTCAATGGAAGAATTTTAAGATATTAGACAGTCTTTGTTTTTGCATAGACTTACTTAGGTGGATTTCTTATATACCTAGTTATTATGAAGAAATAAAATTTTGCCGGAGCGGGGCAAGCGGCACGTCGTTGGACGCGTCTCGGCGAGTGCTTCAACGGTATATAATCAGATTTGGTAAGGTTGGTACAAAAATTTTGACTGTCGGCAAAACAAAGTGAAATATTTTAGATTATTAATTTTGAGGGGGGGTAATGTCCAAATGTCTCGGAACTATAAAAATCGGATAGTATTTAAAAAACCCTATAAAACAATGTATCACACGCTATGGTTTCAATGGAAGAATTTTAAGATATTAGACAGTCTTTGTTTTTGCATAGACTTACTTAGGTGGATTTCTTATATACCTAGTTATTATGAAGAAATAAAATTTTGCCGGAGCGGGGCAAGCGGCACGTCGTTGGACGCGTCTCGGCGAGTGCTTCAACGGTATATAATCAGATTTGGTAAGGTTGGTACAAAAATTTTGACTGTCGGCAAAACAAAGTGAAATATTTTAGATTATTAATTTTGAGGGGGGGTAATGTCCAAATGTCTCGGAACTATAAAAATCGGATAGTATTTAAAAAACCCTATAAAACAATGTATCACACGCTATGGTTTCAATGGAAGAATTTTAAGATATTAGACAGTCTTTGTTTTTGCATAGACTTACTTAGGTGGATTTCTTATATACCTAGTTATTATGAAGAAATAAAATTTTGCCGGAGCGGGGCAAGCGGCACGTCGTTGGACGCGTCTCGGCGAGTGCTTCAACGGTATATAATCAGATTTGGTAAGGTTGGTACAAAAATTTTGACTGTCGGCAAAACAAAGTGAAATATTTTAGATTATTAATTTTGAGGGGGGGTAATGTCCAAATGTCTCGGAACTATAAAAATCGGATAGTATTTAAAAAACCCTATAAAACAATGTATCACACGCTATGGTTTCAATGGAAGAATTTTAAGATATTAGACAGTCTTTGTTTTTGCATAGACTTACTTAGGTGGATTTCTTATATACCTAGTTATTATGAAGAAATAAAATTTTGCCGGAGCGGGGCAAGCGGCACGTCGTTGGACGCGTCTCGGCGAGTGCTTCAACGGTATATAATCAGATTTGGTAAGGTTGGTACAAAAATTTTGACTGTCGGCAAAACAAAGTGAAATATTTTAGATTATTAATTTTGAGGGGGGGTAATGTCCAAATGTCTCGGAACTATAAAAATCGGATAGTATTTAAAAAACCCTATAAAACAATGTATCACACGCTATGGTTTCAATGGAAGAATTTTAAGATATTAGACAGTCTTTGTTTTTGCATAGACTTACTTAGGTGGATTTCTTATATACCTAGTTATTATGAAGAAATAAAATTTTGCCGGAGCGGGGCAAGCGGCACGTCGTTGGACGCGTCTCGGCGAGTGCTTCAACGGTATATAATCAGATTTGGTAAGGTTGGTACAAAAATTTTGACTGTCGGCAAAACAAAGTGAAATATTTTAGATTATTAATTTTGAGGGGGGGTAATGTCCAAATGTCTCGGAACTATAAAAATCGGATAGTATTTAAAAAACCCTATAAAACAATGTATCACACGCTATGGTTTCAATGGAAGAATTTTAAGATATTAGACAGTCTTTGTTTTTGCATAGACTTACTTAGGTGGATTTCTTATATACCTAGTTATTATGAAGAAATAAAATTTTGCCGGAGCGGGGCAAGCGGCACGTCGTTGGACGCGTCTCGGCGAGTGCTTCAACGGTATATAATCAGATTTGGTAAGGTTGGTACAAAAATTTTGACTGTCGGCAAAACAAAGTGAAATATTTTAGATTATTAATTTTGAGGGGGGGTAATGTCCAAATGTCTCGGAACTATAAAAATCGGATAGTATTTAAAAAACCCTATAAAACAATGTATCACACGCTATGGTTTCAATGGAAGAATTTTAAGATATTAGACGGTTAGGTTAGGTTAGGTTAGGTTAGGTTAGGTTAGGTTAGGTTAGGTTAGGTTAGGTTAGGTTAGGTTAGGTTAGGTTAGGTTAGGTTAGGTTAGGTTAGGTTAGGTTAGGTTAGGTTAGGTTAGGTTAGGTTAGGTTAGGTTAGGTTAGGTTAGGTTAGGTTAGGTTAGGTTAGGTTAGGTTAGGTTAGGTTAGGTTAGGTTAGGTTAGGTTAGGTTAGGTTAGGTTAGGTTAGGTTAGGTTAGGTTAGGTTAGGTTAGGTTAGGTTAGGTTAGGTTAGGTTAGGTTAGGTTAGGTTAGGTTAGGTTAGGTTAGGTTAGGTTAGGTTAGGTTAGGTTAGGTTAGGTTAGGTTAGGTTAGGTTAGGTTAGGTTAGGTTAGGTTAGGTTAGGTTAGGTTAGGTTAGGTTAGGTTAGGTTAGGTTAGGTTAGGTTAGGTTAGGTTAGGTTAGGTTAGGTTAGGTTAGGTTAGGTTAGGTTAGGTTAGGTTAGGTTAGGTTAGGTTAGGTTAGGTTAGGTTAGGTTAGGTTAGGTTAGGTTAGGTTAGGTTAGGTTAGGTTAGGTTAGGTTAGGTTAGGTTAGGTTAGGTTAGGTTAGGTTAGGTTAGGTTAGGTTAGGTTAGGTTAGGTTAGGTTAGGTTAGGTTAGGTTAGGTTAGGTTAGGTTAGGTTAGGTTAGGTTAGGTTAGGTTAGGTTAGGTTAGGTTAGGTTAGGTTAGGTTAGGTTAGGTTAGGTTAGGTTAGGTTAGGTTAGGTTAGGTTAGGTTAGGTTAGGTTAGGTTAGGTTAGGTTAGGTTAGGTTAGGTTAGGTTAGGTTAGGTTAGGTTAGGTTAGGTTAGGTTAGGTTAGGTTAGGTTAGGTTAGGTTAGGTTAGGTTAGGTTAGGTTAGGTTAGGTTAGGTTAGGTTAGGTTAGGTTAGGTTAGGTTAGGTTAGGTTAGGTTAGGTTAGGTTAGGTTAGGTTAGGTTAGGTTAGGTTAGGTTAGGTTAGGTTAGGTTAGGTTAGGTTAGGTTAGGTTAGGTTAGGTTAGGTTAGGTTAGGTTAGGTTAGGTTAGGTTAGGTTAGGTTAGGTTAGGTTAGGTTAGGTTAGGTTAGGTTAGGTTAGGTTAGGTTAGGTTAGGTTAGGTTAGGTTAGGTTAGGTTAGGTTAGGTTAGGTTAGGTTAGGTTAGGTTAGGTTAGGTTAGGTTAGGTTAGGTTAGGTTAGGTTAGGTTAGGTTAGGTTAGGTTAGGTTAGGTTAGGTTAGGTTAGGTTAGGTTAGGTTAGGTTAGGTTAGGTTAGGTTAGGTTAGGTTAGGTTAGGTTAGGTTAGGTTAGGTTAGGTTAGGTTAGGTTAGGTTAGGTTAGGTTAGGTTAGGTTAGGTTAGGTTAGGTTAGGTTAGGTTAGGTTAGGTTAGGTTAGGTTAGGTTAGGTTAGGTTAGGTTAGGTTAGGTTAGGTTAGGTTAGGTTAGGTTAGGTTAGGTTAGGTTAGGTTAGGTTAGGTTAGGTTAGGTTAGGTTAGGTTAGGTTAGGTTAGGTTAGGTTAGGTTAGGTTAGGTTAGGTTAGGTTAGGTTAGGTTAGGTTAGGTTAGGTTAGGTTAGGTTAGGTTAGGTTAGGTTAGGTTAGGTTAGGTTAGGTTAGGTTAGGTTAGGTTAGGTTAGGTTAGGTTAGGTTAGGTTAGGTTAGGTTAGGTTAGGTTAGGTTAGGTTAGGTTAGGTTAGGTTAGGTTAGGTTAGGTTAGGTTAGGTTAGGTTAGGTTAGGTTAGGTTAGGTTAGGTTAGGTTAGGTTAGGTTAGGTTAGGTTAGGTTAGGTTAGGTTAGGTTAGGTTAGGTTAGGTTAGGTTAGGTTAGGTTAGGTTAGGTTAGGTTAGGTTAGGTTAGGTTAGGTTAGGTTAGGTTAGGTTAGGTTAGGTTAGGTTAGGTTAGGTTAGGTTAGGTTAGGTTAGGTTAGGTTAGGTTAGGTTAGGTTAGGTTAGGTTAGGTTAGGTTAGGTTAGGTTAGGTTAGGTTAGGTTAGGTTAGGTTAGGTTAGGTTAGGTTAGGTTAGGTTAGGTTAGGTTAGGTTAGGTTAGGTTAGGTTAGGTTAGGTTAGGTTAGGTTAGGTTAGGTTAGGTTAGGTTAGGTTAGGTTAGGTTAGGTTAGGTTAGGTTAGGTTAGGTTAGGTTAGGTTAGGTTAGGTTAGGTTAGGTTAGGTTAGGTTAGGTTAGGTTAGGTTAGGTTAGGTTAGGTTAGGTTAGGTTAGGTTAGGTTAGGTTAGGTTAGGTTAGGTTAGGTTAGGTTAGGTTAGGTTAGGTTAGGTTAGGTTAGGTTAGGTTAGGTTAGGTTAGGTTAGGTTAGGTTAGGTTAGGTTAGGTTAGGTTAGGTTAGGTTAGGTTAGGTTAGGTTAGGTTAGGTTAGGTTAGGTTAGGTTAGGTTAGGTTAGGTTAGGTTAGGTTAGGTTAGGTTAGGTTAGGTTAGGTTAGGTTAGGTTAGGTTAGGTTAGGTTAGGTTAGGTTAGGTTAGGTTAGGTTAGGTTAGGTTAGGTTAGGTTAGGTTAGGTTAGGTTAGGTTAGGTTAGGTTAGGTTAGGTTAGGTTAGGTTAGGTTAGGTTAGGTTAGGTTAGGTTAGGTTAGGTTAGGTTAGGTTAGGTTAGGTTAGGTTAGGTTAGGTTAGGTTAGGTTAGGTTAGGTTAGGTTAGGTTAGGTTAGGTTAGGTTAGGTTAGGTTAGGTTAGGTTAGGTTAGGTTAGGTTAGGTTAGGTTAGGTTAGGTTAGGTTAGGTTAGGTTAGGTTAGGTTAGGTTAGGTTAGGTTAGGTTAGGTTAGGTTAGGTTAGGTTAGGTTAGGTTAGGTTAGGTTAGGTTAGGTTAGGTTAGGTTAGGTTAGGTTAGGTTAGGTTAGGTTAGGTTAGGTTAGGTTAGGTTAGGTTAGGTTAGGTTAGGTTAGGTTAGGTTAGGTTAGGTTAGGTTAGGTTAGGTTAGGTTAGGTTAGGTTA